>JAHVYB010000161.1:0-117885 GCA_020623695.1 Calonectria henricotiae
GTTGTGTGCGGCTCTTGTGGGGTGGGGTTTGTGGGGTATCTCTGGGTGGGTGTGTGGGGTGGGTGGGTCGTTGGGTGGTGTGGTGCAGTGTGGGGTTGTGGCGCTCCCTTTTGTGGGTCTGTTTGCTACATGTGGGTCGTGTTTTTTTGTGTGTGTTGATTTTGTGTTGTGTGGGGGGGGGGGGGGGTGGGGAGGGTGGGGGGTGGGGGGGGGGGGGGGGGGTGGGGGTGGGGGGGGGGGGGGGGGGAATAGGGGGTCCGAGTCTGGCTTACCATTATGGGCAACGGATATATCAAGATGGGAAGAAAGAAGGAAATATTAAAAGGCTTGGATTAGAGAGCCGGAGACACAATAGAATGCTCAAGCGTCGCGTGGACCTGAATACAAAATGAAGATGGCCCAAAGGTTTAATAGGAGGCAGCTCTTTGATGAAACTTGACTATGCCTGTGTCAGTGACAAGGCAGTGTTGCCGTTACTGTCAAATTGAGCTTGGCTCAGCCTTGATCCACTGCAGAGCGCCTTATGACTTTTTGAACGGAGCTTCGAGATTAGCGCCTGGCGAATTGGGAAAGGGTGCGCCACCCGTAAGGCTAGACACAGCGACAAAAAGTGCAAAAAAGTGCAAAAAAGTGCAAAAAGTGCAGAGAATCTGGCGCCAGGTAGCCGGGTTCCAGCGTCTTGCAGCGTCGTGCGGCGTCGTGCAGAGCCTTGTTGGACTTGTTACTTTGTTGGGGTTGGATTGGGGTTCTAAAGTGGACTTTTCCCACGCGATGCTTACCTATGCCAACCCCGATGCACGTCAACTCCTGTCAGCCGATGACTGTTGCGGTGGGCTAGGAGGACCGCAAGGCAGCCGTTTGGTCGCGAATACGATTGGGCTGCCCACAGATAATGGGTAGTTTTATTACGATTCACGCATTTCAATTGCGCCGAGAGCATCCACGCGCTGCTGCTGTCGTGTTTGCCTAGCTGTTAGGCAGAATGAAGGGCTGACAGCTGGGCTTTACTCGCGTGGCTGTGCACCCCATCTCACCAAGCAGGTATCGCCTCCCGCCACCCAATCTGGCGGCCTGAGTAAGGTACCCGATCTAAATTCAGCAACCAGCACGCTGTGATTACCAATATTTGTGCAGATAGAACACACGAATAGAAGGAGCACCTTGTATCAAGGATCGGGATGCGTTGCCCTTTGTGCCGTCGTCTGAGGTGTAGCCGCATACTCAAGCCTCAGCTTCACCCAACTTCACCCAGCTTCACCCAGCCAATCCCATGCCCCCAAAGCTTCCCCACGTCGGATGCCCATGTGAGCGGCGATCTCGACATGGTCTTTCGCATGCCTTGGCGTGTTTGAAAGCTTTCTAGCCTCAAAAATTCCTTACGTCATGCTAACTCCCTGATACAAGCCAGCCTCAAGCCAGCCTCAAGCCCCCTCCGAGAGTCATGAACCCATGACCCACTGCGCGCCGCCATGCCTTGACCCGGGTGAGGGGAGGGGAGGGAAAAGTCTTGGTTCGTCCCGGGCCCGCGGGCGTTTGCGGAGAACCGGGTATCTCGATAACCATGGTCCTAAATTTTTAGAACCGCAACGGATCCGATCGACGTGTGCGCGGCCATCGTTTGTTCGGGTTTGTTTTTCTCAAGTTGGGCACCCAGATCGCCACTGCTGATCAAGGGTCCGACAAAGCTGTGGTCCTTGCGGGCCTACGAAAACTCCACAACTACGCGAATATGGATCATGACATCAATCTGCAAACAGCTAACTACAACCTCTCATCACTATCACAGCCGATCTTTACCGCCGACACGGTTGTTGGCTTGCCCGCGGCTGCGTCACAGAGCCCAGCAGCCAGTCAGTCACTGCGATCACAGTCGCCTGCGCTACGTAATTAGCCACCCGCCAGCACAAGCCACCACGTTTTGCGACAGCAATTGAGACAAGAATTTGAACTGGAATGGGAGACACGGCCTAATGTGGGTATTTGATTGGACGTTGCAGAGTGCCTCTAGCCGCACCAGCACGCCTCGAGGTCATCGTGTCCCAAAAGTGAGTGGTGTTAACGAGCCCGCTCGGGTGAAGCCGGACCCCGCAATGGGGTAGGTATTCGCCACGGCTCTTGTTGTTGTATCCAGGTGTTCCGGGACATTGATCCGCTGCCTGTATGCGTATAGGCAGTAGAGAGCATCCTGGAAAATGCTGGCAGATGGTTGTTGAAGGTGGATGGTTGCCCCTAGGCGAGCAGAGCGGAAGAGTCGCTCGATGATCGCGCGACAGGCCATGGCACCCGTCCTTCCTATTCGTAGAGTTGTCATGGTTGCTTCCCTGGGTGGTGAAGTAGGGCATCCAATGCTATAGTTGAAACCTAGACGTCGGACAACGGACTTTTGACTTCAAGGCCGTTCGTTCGGCTGCATCGTTGTTGGCAAGCTATGTCTAGCGAAAGGTCAAAGGGTTTTCTGAGATGTGGTGGTTTGATTCCCACCACTAGGACAACACGGCGGCTCCACGTGTAAGCCCGTGCAAGCGGCACAACAAAACACCACGGCTTCTTGGTTCGCAAGAAAGCCGGCTTGTGTCAATATCGGTCGTCGGACCGATCTCACATATTGGTTTGTTGGGGAGGTGTGGGGGGGGAGGAGGGAGGAGCAGGAGCCCTTTTCCCCGACCGGTTCTCCGAAGACGCAAAGTCTTCGGCTCGGAGGTAGAAGCCAGAGAGAGGGCACACAAGAAAAGTAAAGAAGAAAAAAAGCCAATCGAGGCTGCATGCACACTGCACACTGCAAGACAGACAGACACGGACACAGGCACACACCCCGCGCAAGAGCGGGCTGGACGATGACAGGCGAGAGATAGGGAAATGAAATGGATTTTACCCCATACTGTTTCATAATGAAGTGGTTATGCTTTGGCTCTAGCTCCGAGTCGGAGGCAAGGGTCGTCGGTCTCAACACAAGGTGTGGGTGGGCTTCTATGCTCGGGCAGCAGCAGGCGTGGGGTTGGCTGGTCCAACAAACAGCCAGAAGACAAGCTAGAGGACCCTGGGAACGCGTGCAAGATGGTTCGTCCTGGGGCCCAGACTGCACGCATCCGATTCGCCCGCCTGAGCTGACCCTAAGCGCTGGGGGGCTTGTCCTTCCCATTGCTGCTGCATGCAGCGTGCCATTACCGACATGAATGCGTCATCCCGAAAGATGGTCGAGGTGAGGCTTGGAGGGTGGCGGCCAATGGGGGCCCCGCGAGATCTGGGCCTGGCACCAGGAGGGAAAAAGATGGGGGTATTGACTTTGCGACTACCCCGCAAAACCTGTGGTTGCGAGGCCGGTGTGCGAGGGCGTCCACTGCGGCGGGAGGTTGAAAAAAGCATCCAAATCTAGGTCTGGGCCCCCTTACCCCCCGGGGAAAAGCAGAGACATGATGGGGAAAAAGAACCAAAACCAGATGAATGGGATGCGGGGTGTGCCTCTATGAAATTTTGTAGACAGATGCCTCGCTCAATCTCTCACCCGCCCATTCTCCCTTTCCCCTTCTCTAGCCTGTCTGTTTCCCAGGGTTTAGGGTTCTTGTGCATGAAAAAGCATGTGAGAGCAGCATGAACGGGGAACACGGTAGGCGGGAAATAAGGCAGAGAATGCCGTAGCATAACGACGACATCTGAGGACATTACGAACGACGTCAAAGGGTCCAATGGGACCAGACTCTAGAAGAATCGCGCGCTCCGAAGGAAAACCGTCTTGGATAAACGGCTCAAGGGGAACGAGGGGGAGTGCAGCGGCTAACTTGTCGTTTTTCATTTATTGGTTTTCATTTATTACTCTTTCTTCCATCATTCTTCCGTACATCCGCTTTTGTCGTTCCGAGTCTTGCTGGGTCCCTTCCCCTCTCCTCCCTCTCTCCACCCACACATGCTGTTCGTCTCCATTCTTCAAGTCAGCACGGAATTGGAACCACTATTTTTTTTTTACTCGCTCGGTCTTTCTTCCACCCCCTCGGGCCTTTTTTTCCTTTCTCCTCTCGAGGGTAAAACTACTTTTTTTTTTTCTCTCTCTTCCGTTCAGGTGGTCCGTCCACTGGGGTCCTCCCCCACCGTGACGCCGTCGTGCAGGACCGCCAGCAGCCTAAGCCTAACACTAAAAGAAATGTCAACCAGGGGTCTTTCAAAAAAAATTTCCCTCCTTGGCCGTGAGTGTGTGCGGCGTGTACGTGCGTGTCGCATAGAACACAATGTGGCCCAGCTTCGTCTTCCTTTCCTTCTAGTCAAAGTAAAACAGCTGTTGGTCTTTCTTTACGAGGTGGGTTGGAATGAGAACGGTCCCCCCAGAGCAGAGCAGAGTAGAGTAGTAGAAAAAGGAAGATGTGCAGCTCGGGACGAAAAGAGGCAAATGACCCGTTGCTCGTTGCGAATATTGACGTTACAGCACAGCACAGCACAGCATGGGAGCCGCACGGCGAGAGAGGCAAAAAGGTGAGACTTCAGTACGTAAAACCACCAGAAATCAGTGAGGAAACAAGGTGTAAAAAGTATATGTCTTCATGTTTCTCGACCAACCTATGGGAACAGATGTATTAGCCGGTGGAGACCAGCGGCACACCCATTTCCCACTTCCCACGACGCTAAACATGCATACGCGCAGCCATTTCGCTCCGTGTAAGTCAGATCGCTGTTGCCAACACGCCCCTCCCCCGCCGCCCCCCTCCCATTCACCATTCACCATTCACCATTAACGCTGCACTGCTTTCCCCCCAGGCGGTCATCTACGCCCACGCGCCTTCATGCCATGCCATTGACATGCCCATGTTCCATGTTCCTACCTCATTCCTTGCCTTACACGCCCCCTGCTCCACGCTTCTAGCTCCACGGCTTCCCTTTTTCAAGAGGCTAAGCTCTGAGGCTACCAACCCACGCTTGGCGGCTCCCACGCCCCGTCTCCGTCCTCCGGCTCCCATCTCGCTGTCTGGTCTGATCCTCCTCTCCTCGCCTCCTCCTTCTACCTACCCTCCGACGACTATTTAGTCTTGCCTTCCTCCCACTTTGCAATCACTTTTTGAACACATCTCCTCTTCATCATACTCTTCCAACAACCTCGTCATCAACCTCGTCAACAACGAAGAAAAGCCAACTACCTACACACACATACATCTCACGAATCCACCTCCGGTCACCAACACCTACCACCTACACCACCAACCCACACATTACCATCCGAAATGCCTGCCTACGAGTACTGCTGCCAGTGTGGAGGCATGATTGTCATCAGCACCACCTGCACAGCCTGCGGTCACAAGCAGTGCAACAACTGCCCTCTTTGCTAAATGATTTCCCACGATATCCGGCCGTCATGACTTGTCACAACTGGTGCGATTCCCTCCATGACGCTTCACGCACCGCTCAAGCATCTAACATACTTTTTTTTTTTTTAATAGATGCCAACAACTTTTTTTCCCCATGGTCCAAGGCCCAGGTGGCAATCCGATTTCCTCAACGCGTCCCCGGAGGGCCCTGAAGGAATGAACCATGACGACTTGAACGATACGACAAAGCACCCAACTACTTTTTCTATTAACTTCACTTCAGAACCACTTGTCTTGTTCAACAAATATCCTTATTATTATTTTTCTGCATCATCAAAACTCCAATATTTCCGGATACCCCGTTTACTGCCCCGGCGTCGGCGTCCCGTTTCTGTAATGGGCGAAATGATACAAATTCCTTGAAAAAAAAAAGCAATTCAAGAAACCTTGTCAGCACGCACATGAAGAAAAAATTCACGTCTCTTTTCTTTTACTCAGTACCAATACTTTTTTCCACTGGAGGAACCTTTTGTCAGGGTGAGGGGGAGGGGTATGAACCCGGAGGTTTCGCAGGGAGAAGAAGGGCGGGGGTGAATAAATGGGCGTTTGAATTTTTGTGACGATTTTTTTTTAGGCTCTTGGGTTTGGAAGGATTGATGCGATACCCGCACTCTATTCAGTAGGAATAGCAAACATCAATTACACGAATTTTCTTCTCTGGCAACTTCACGTTTGTGCATAATTAACCGGAGACTTTTTTTTATTCTTTTTTATTTTTGTGCATGTGTGACTTGAAAAATAATTGAGACTAGGAAAACAAGGTCAGCGGATGCCAAATGCGAAAGGTGGGCGTGGGTGGCAATTGGTGTAGAATAGCGTCTCATGTCTCATGATGTTTTTTTGCCCTTTTGCGTCTCCTGGCGAGCACTTCCTTGTTGTGTTTTGGAGAGCGATTCGGCTGCCCCAATTGGGCGATGGGCCGCCAACGTCCTACGTCCCACTGTAAGACAAGCCTTCATCAGGTGAGAAATGAACTGTTTGTTGGACCAATCCGTTTGCCTGCTTTTTTACGTCGCAATGGACGAAAAGGGGAGAGAAAAAAAAAGGGACCGGAAAAAAATTGGAGGGATCAATAAGAGAGAATCAATTAACACAGGCATTCCCCGGCATTGCAACCTTGCAACCCCAACCCCCGAAGCCGCGGGACAAAAAAGAAGGGACTGTATGTAGGCCACCGCAGTCACCCGGAGAGGGAGGGTGGGGGGGACAACAACTGTATGTGCGTTTGTCTTTGTTTCTGTCCCGTGTTTCTCTGTCTGTCTCTCCCCGTCAAATCCATGTTTCCGTCTCGTCAAAGGTAATAATTGTCAGCCTCACTCACTCTGCTCCTGTGCCTCCTCCTCCGACCTTTCCCGCCGGCTCCCCGAGAAATTCCCGCACCAGCACGATGCCGCCGCCGCCCCCCTTGCGCTTGCGCTTGCCCCCTTCGGCGCCGCGCCCGGCCTCGGTCTTCTCCCCATTTTTGTGATTCCGGTTCTGTGGCGGCTGGTGCTGCTTCTGCTGCTGGTGATTGCTGCAGTGGTGTTGGGCGTTGGGCTCCTGGTCCTGGTCCTGGTCCTGGCCTTGGTCTTTGTCACACTCATCGTCGTCGTCGTCCGTCTCCAACAGCTGAAAGCCCATCCGTTGGTAAAACGGCACCACTTTTGCATTGTCCTCGGCGACGCCCAACCAGACTCCTCCCCTCTGCCGAGTGTCATCGTCATCGACCTCGTTTCCAGAAGACACGGCACACCGCTGGCGGCGGCGCCTCTGCTGCTGCTTCTGCTGCTCGTCGGCTAGCGCCCCCACCGTGCGCTCCAGCAGCTGGCCGCCCCATCCCCTGCGCTGCCACGGCTCGAGCAGGTCAATGTGCAGCGTGGCGGGATACCGCGCCGCCGCGACAGCCGCCCTCTCGCCCGCCAGCAGCAGCCGTTGCGGGTCGTAGGCCAGCTGCGCCAGGCACGCCCCGTTGACGGAGCCGTCGGCGTGGGTCCACGGCTCCGCCGGCGCGAGTGGGTCGGGGCGGAGATCGAGCACCTGGGCCGAGGCGTCGAGCACCTCGGCCACGTACGACGGGTACGCCGCGATGAAGTCCGGGATGCTGGGGCAGCCGATGCAGTAGCCCACCGCCGTGCCCGTGCCGTCGTCGAGCACGAAGCACGTCGATGGCGACAGGTGCGTGTACTGGTGCGTCCAGAGGTACGGCGCCAGCAGTCGCGCGGCTGGCGTGCGGAGCGAAGGCGGCAGAGTCTCACGACACTATTGTAAAAAAAAATTAATGAGCGACGATCTTAGTACATGCAAGGGTTGGAAATAAAGTCACGCCAAGGAGCAACGAAAACAAAACCTACAATGTGTGCCGTGGCTTCAAAGTCCCGCTTCTCGTATGGTCGGATAAATGCCATGTTTGGTTTGTTGCCCAAAAACCGTCCTCGGGCGCGAATATTGAATTTGATAGTCTCTGCGAATACGTAGGTGAGCGTTAGGAGTTAGTTGTGTTCAGATGTCGGAAACTCGCCTTTTAAATTTTTGCGGGGTCCGAGTTCAAGGTGCATGCAAGAATTGGCTCATCCTCCCACGCTGTTCTTGGCCTTCCCAGTCGGGGTTGTAAGAATTCTGCTGCCTAGCTCCTCTTCTCTTCTCTCGACACGAGGTTTTGAGAACCACAAGTAAGGACATGGTAGATGTCCACCATTGCCATGTAGACGCTCCCGGCTCAGCATTAGTTGTGATGCACTTGCTATTATTACACCTAGGGTTACTTTCAATCCCTAGTAATGCTCGGCTATAAATGATTGGATATTGTCAGAGTTCTGAAACCTTGTCAAACTTTCTTTGCCTTGATGCAGACTCAGGGCCATCATCATGCCTCATTCAAACGGCAAATAGGGAACACATGAGGAAAGACATTTACCCAAAGCTTTCAATCAGATTATTAGGTCTAGTTTTATACAAGTAGCATTTTAAAAGTCGGTGTCACTAGTTTACAGGTGATTCGTTGCATCTAAGTATAAGCAAGCCCTTGCGGAGGCTATATCTTGTTTTCAGTTCCCGCTTGCCCCTCCTTATCCAATCAAGGGAATATTTAACAATTCATCTATATTCGTAGCCATCATAGCTTCATCCTCTAAATTTCTAAGCAGTCGGACACATTCAATCCAAAGGAACTATCTTGTTTTTCAGCCGCTTTAGACCCTTTGCGCTCTGTTTGCTGCTTCTAATCCGCAGCCGACAAGACTTCAGCCATCATCCAAAAACAGTTTACCAAGTAGGTACTCTCATTAGGCGCCTTGAGGAACTCAAGGTAGACTGAAGTTGATATATCACCAAATTTCGTGCATCTCGTGAGCGAACATAGACAATAACTCCCAAAAAGACGATGTCTCTGGTATAACAAAGTTCATCCAAGAACTCATCAATAAATTCGACGTACAGAAAACATTTATTAGATGAGTATAAAAGCAACCGGTATTGCATCATTAAATGCTTCTTTTGTTCGCAACGCATCAAGCACCATTCACCGGACAGGTAGGATGAATATAGGCAAACAAACGCTTAATATTTCGATGTCAACATCAATTTAGCAGATCTACTCGCCAGTTGAATAAGAACAGCTGTCTCAGCTGCAGCCAAGTGCAGAGATGCTGTGCTCCTGGGTAGTGCACGGAGGGGCATTTCCTGCTGCATATTCTCGTTGTTTCCACCTAAATCCAGCATACTAGCACGCCGCCAGAGCAAAGCCTTTCGAATTCTCTTGCTTTCCTCAACTTTCACCACACCCCTATACAGCTCCAGAAAAAAAATCATCGACCAAACACTCCTTACTTCTTTCAACCATTATTAACTATTGCTATATCAGTCGCAGACAGCGTGTCTCAACTTCATTCTGGCCCATCTTGACCCCATCTTGATGTCAAAATCCCCCGAGTCCAACCTGTTTTCGCCCTCGGTAAGTTGTTTCTGTTTTCCTCTTTGAGTTGGAGATTTCCAGCTTCATTTCTAGGGGCGCATCTTCCTGCCTGTTTCATGGTTCGTTTTGAGGATGCGCTCCAAGGCGATGCTCGGGGTTACCTTTGCTTCTGGCCTTCTTCCTTTCTGGATCTCCAGGATTTTTCTCAATATCCACCCATTCTATTCATTTGCAAATATGCCTCATAGGATCTTCTACTCGCACACGTTTTATTCTCCCTTCATCCGATTACCTTCAGCCCAAAGCTTTTTCAATTCCATCACCAACTGACTGAGCGCTGACGTTCGCAGTTATAAAATCAACCCTAGGATAATTCCTCACCATGAGTTTGAACGCAGATGGCAAGCGGCCGTTGCCAAACTCTCCAACTCCAAAACGAGCGAAGATCGAGAAGGCAGAAAGTCCCGAGCTTTCCCTGTTTCCCGAGACACCATGGTGCCCAGACATGTCCTACACCACTACGCCCTCAAAGTCGGATCAATACAAATGGATTCTCTGCGAGAATGGCACAGATATTGATCGTCTTGCAGCAAAAGAGTTTGCTGCTGAGCAGGCTCAAATCTTTTGCAAGAAGTTGCTGGATACCCTTCACCCCGCTTTGAGAGGAATTGAAGCTGGTTCGGGAGATGCGGTCGTCATGGGAGCCGAAATCATCAAGCAGTGGACTACAGAGCATAGTAGGTCACAAATTCTTTCTTCCTTCATTCTTTCTTCGCATTCTAACACCATGGCAGAGGCGATTGTTGACCGTCAACGCAACTTCAAAGTTCTTGTCGGCGTCGAAGGCCCCACAGGAGCAGGCAAATCATCCTTTCTCGGCTCACTGCTCCGAGTCCAAGAGTTGTTGCCATCCGGCCAAGAGTCTGCCGCCACTGCTGTGGCGGCAAAGGTATCGTGGAACTACGATAGCATTCCAGGCCATGAGTATCGCGCAGAAATCGTTCTCCGAAAGCGCGATGAGCTTGAGAGAGAACTTAGGCTTCTTCTAACCGAGATACGACGGCTGAAGGAGATCATGGACTCCTCTACATATGAGGATGAAGACGCCCGATGCCAAGACATGGCGATGGCCAAAAGCCTCATTGACAATGAGCTCCCAAAGTTCAGCGCTGTTTGGGACCTCAAAGAGAAAGATTTGAACAAGATTGCAGCAAAATGTGAAACTGAGCAGAAGATGGAGGCTGAGGTGAGGCGGGTCATGAACTCCAACCCAACTGTCCTTGAACTCGTCAGAGAAGGCGTCAAACGCATTTCTAGCTCCGATGAGAAGGAATTTGCCCGTAGCATCAAGCCCTTTCTAGACTCTACCAAGACCAACCTTCGCAAGGATCAAAGGCACAAGGTGTTCAAAACAAAAAGCTTCAAGCCATGGCCACTTGTCAACACTGTCGACATTTTTGTCAAGGCTAACATTCTCAGTACCGGTATTCATTTAGTTGATTTACCGGGATGCGGCGATGCTGTCGACAGTCGTGCCGCAGTGGCGAGGAAATTCCGAGAGTCTCTGGATGTCCGAATGATTGTCACACCCATCTGTCGAGCAACAGATGAGAAGGAAGGCAAGTCGCTCATGAAGAATGGATACGAAGAAGTGCAAATGAGACTAAATGGAAAACTCAACCAACGTGGCATCTGCGTTATTTTGTCCAAGACAGATGACATTGAGATGATGCCATACATTAATGGATCACCAGACTTGCAAGATGACCCCGAAGTTTTGAAGAAAGTCGATCGCTTGGGTTCTGTTTTTGCAGAACAGCGCAAGCTCAAGAAGAATTATGCATCTCTTAGAGAAGATATGCTCAGGCTTCAAGAAGCAGCAGATCATGCGGCATCAGAGTATGAAACTGCTATGAAGAATGTTTCGAAGCAAATTCCTGGTGCGTCAATCACATTGGCTCATCTCTATTCATAACTAGTTTCACTCACAAAATTTCAGACGAGATGGTTGCCGAAGTTTCAATGAAGATACAAGAACTTGAAAGGGTCAAGAACGAGGCCAAGGAGGCACATCAGTTGGCAGTGTCAACTTACAGAGGATACTTCCAAAAGTTCCAAGCGCTCGAAATTGAGTTCAGTCGCCTAAATAATTCACTTCGTCATCTCGCAATTCAGACGCGGAATCAGAATGTTCGCCACCGGCTTCACGAAGACTTTTTGGACAGCGTCATTCGACGTGGCCAGGACGATAACGACGATAACAGCGACACCGAAGATGAAGAAGACTGTTGGCTCCCAGTGCTTCCTGTCTCGACCAAAGCCTTTTGGGCAGTCAAGAACGGAGAACCGTGCATTCCTGGATTCCCCAAGGAGGTCTATACCGGTATCCCGGCGGTAGAGCAATGGCTTCACCGCGCCACTATTGAGCACAGAGAGAAGCACTTGTCTGAAGTCTTGACGAGCTTCCAGGTGCTTATGGAAAAGCTACGATGTTACTCTCAGGCACAACACGGCGGCCTGGGCGCCATGTTTTGTAAATCGGAGGTCGAAGCGTCTCTCGAAGGAACTCATGACAAGTACCATGCGGTAATGACTCCTTGACTGTCTTTTCTGTTCTTCGCAAATACTAATTTTGCTCAATTCAGAAATTCAGAGACATGTTTGAGAGCTGGGGTACCAAGATCCAAGAAATTGATCCTCTTACGAATCGCCACGAGGCAATGAAGAATCTTTGTTCTCAGGCCAAAAGGATCGTTGCTAGATGGTCATATAAGTTTCCGAGGCTCACCGAAAACAGTGACAAGATACACTGGGTTACTTACCAAGCCACTCTACTTCGTAATGGTAGCCAGTTTGTCAGCAAGGGTCAAGCCAAGCAAACATATACTTGGCTGGAGGATTTGTAAGAACTTGATTTTCTCCTGCCCAACCTTTTCACTAATCAAGTATCATCAGGGCTACTCCTCTCCTCGACAAGATCGCTGAGGATTGGGATGAGAGGTTGAACAGGTACCTCCTGAGTCTAAAAACTCCCATGATGCACCAATTCAGTGAGCTTTGGAAGGAATACTTAACGCAGCTGGTTCATGCCGTTCTTCAAAACGCACCTCAGCTAGCGCCGGCATTCACTAGCCTTGCTCCCGTTCTTCGAAACCTCCAGAACACTGTTAGGAACAACATTGTCATCACCTTGGACGAGCTCTCGGAGGAGGCGTCCAAAACGCATCCGGAGATTATCAAATTTCTCAAGAATGAATTGTCCCCAATCTTCCAGTGCGCCCTAGACATTCGTAAGTCTTGGTCTACCTAGATTCTGGTTTTTGTACACAAATGCTAATGATCCTGTAGGAGGCACCGGTTGCTTCGTGGCGCGACAAGAATTCATCCGCAGCGAAGTCAAGAAAGGTATTCAGCGGATGTGTCGGAATGTCATGAAAGGTCTTCAGGATGAACTCAGGCAGAAACAAGACGCGATACCAGAAAAGTTTGAAGGAGTCGCAGCTCAGGCAGTGGAGAGTGTAAAGAGGCAAGTGGCATATCTTCTCAACAATCTCCTTGAGAACGACACGGCAGGATCACCCATTCAAGAGAAGAAGAATGCTCTTCATGTGAAGCTTCGCGAAATCTTGACCGAATGGGAGGACTGTTGGTGTGCAGGCGAGCAAACGAGCGACCACATCCTTGGTCTAGATCGAAGCATCCCCGAAAATCTGGATGAGAGCACGGTTGATATCGACGGCGATGACGGTTTCCAGATGCTCGATATGACTCCAATGGGCGGGCGGTAATCCGAGATCATGGGGGTTCATGCGGCAGGGGAAACAAGCCTCATATGCACAGAGCTGTTGTTGCCAAGCGACATGGGAGCTCATGGTCTGAGAGATCATAGTATTATACGGCACAGATGATGGAAAGGGTCAATAGGGGTCTTTTCTATGATAGCATTTCAAGAACAATAACGGTCGACTACATCTCAGCATCGATATCGATTAGCTTTAGCACTAGTCGCAGAATAGCTGGTGGCTTATTTTTTGGACGCAATTTCATGACAGAAGCTCAAGCTGGATCGCAATTACACCAACTTATATCCCCCAGAGCCTACAGTGTTGATTTCTTCCATCATAGTGCGTGACCAACTGAGGAATTCGTGGCCGATAAAGCGGTGTTGGACATGGGACGCATGATTAGGGTCTCAGGCTGCTCCCTCAGTTATCTGGAGAAAGTTAGCAAGCCTCGTTTTCTTCATGGAGCTCCCGGCGCCACTGTATCTCGACCTGGCTCTACCGTCTCTGCTTATTCGATACCCAACAGCATCAAGTCTAATGAAGAATTCAGCTCTCCCCAAACTGTCGTTTACGACACCACTCGACCTCCTTGCGTTCCAATAGTCCAACTATCCCCCACAAAATTCTCCTCGTTTAGTTTTACGGTTGCCACTCCAGCCTGCATCTCTTTCCACGGCCTGTAGACGTGCTGTAGCCGATGCAGGCTTCGCTCCTTGACATGGTAATGACAACACCGTATGCTTTTGCTGCGAACCAGTCGATATGGCATAAGGGAAATTACAGACATACAAAGCCACAGGTGTTTCAGCAAATGTCTTGTTTGGCCAACCTGGCGTACCTTGCACCTTGTCGGTCCTCGCCTCGTTCAATATGTCTACCCAGCCCAACTCAATTCCTTGCAAAAAGCACGACATAATACCCTTGGCGCGATGTAATTCTATGAGGAAGGCCGAATACAACTCCATAAGGGAGGTCAATTACTGGATCATTTGCTTTAGGCATCCCTGGAGTAGAGACACTTTATCCCCAGCCCACTGGTCTCGTGTCGTTCAATCCCTCCAAGCTCCCATCAAACGGCCACACATGCCCGTCATTGCACAAGTACCCGATTCTCTGCACCATCTCCAGAAGTATCACTGCGAAGAAGCCATTTTCCCTTACGAGTGAGTATTAGCACTCATTCTTTTCTACAGAAACCAGACATCTCTCTTGTATTGTTGGAATTTGCCATACCAGCTGTGTAGTATGAATGTTCTAACTAATTTTGCGGCGAGTGCGTGCGCTTAGTTTGCCATGTTACACTACAAAGGGACAAGGTTTCAGCCCCGTCGTGTCACTAGAGACCCTTGTTCATCACCGGCTAGGTATAATATTCGTATATTTTGAAAACTTCCATTTCCTTTTTTTTTAACTTAAGCTGGTAATGAAATACTAAAAGTTAAGTGGTATCCCACGGCGCCGATGCTGGCCTCTGCTCCTAATCCTGTACATTCAAACCACAAAATATCTTCCATCCCGCTACAATGTGCTATACCAATCCATTCTTCTTCCAAACAGGCAGGTCCGTTCACTAAAACCCGACGCCAACTATGAATCAAAGCCCTGCTCGATCCCTTTCGCCAGCCTGTATCTTTGCACCGGATACAAGGCTTCAAACTTCCATTTAACAAAAACAATCAAGAAATAGAAACATTCCATATAGAAAGGTGTAAGAGATACAATAAGTCTCCCCAAAATATACAGGAGGGTCAAGCTCTCCGATTCCCACCAGACGAAGGAACCAGAGAGGGACCGATTAAGGCTATAAGGGGGACCGTATGTGAAAAATATAGTCATCATGTCGTTTGTCCTCGGCGGCACCGAGGGGGTCGAAAATAAAATTAAGCCAAAGAATAAGAGGGTCCAAGAATTAAATCATGCCCCCGGGCAACCCGCCTCGAGCCATGCCAGGTGGCATCGGTGGTTGTGCCCGTGGGTGAGGGGGACTGTTGCGAAGGGAGCGGGCTCGGGAGTTCATCCCATTGGCCTCGCTCGTCGCCTTTCGAAGACGATGTCGACAGTCCGCGAGAGTTTCATCATCGCTGGCAGGAAAACCTGCAAGGCCCTGTGCCTCATCTACACTCATTGGGCTCACAGGAATGCGCTGGCCAGGCATGGCAGCTTCATCGTCAGGCCTGCGCGTGGCAAGTTCGGTCATCGTATTGGTCTTGCGTCGAGGGTTTAATGGGGGCAAGGGAGGTGCGGAGGTAGGGGCATTCAATGGCGAAGAAGGGACGGGCCCTCGCATGCCCACAGGGCCTGGGCCAGCAACGGGCATAATCTGGGGGTCTGAAGGATCCCTGGGTCGCATCATTCGCTGGCCCAGAGGGCCACCGTAAGGAGAGGCCGCTGATGGCTGTGCCTGCTCGTGGCCAAGGGGAGCCTGTTCACCAAATGGGTTGAAACGCGCAGGCGAGGCGTTACGGGCTTGGTGTGGGTAGGATGGCGATCGCACCACACCTCCCTGTCGAGAAGATCCGTTTGGACCAGGGGAGCCCATGGGAGGTTGGATTTCGTCCCGAATGGAGCCACTGCGGATGCGGGGAGGTCTACTGCTAGATCGGCTCCCGTTGTTGCTATTCTCAGAGCCACTTCGGTCACGGTACGATGCAGCGCGGGATCCAGATCGCGAACCACTGCTATTTCTAACATCCTCACTTGGCACTCGGTTGTAGGAAACAGGAGGAGGGCGTCGCTCACGGGACTCCTGTCGTGAGTCAGGTCCTCGTAAACTTGGAGCTCGCTCTCGGGATGGAGGCGGGGGCGGTGCATGTTGGGGTCCCTGGTATCGTTGTTGGACGTCCATCTCCTTCATCCTCTGCAGTTCGCGACGGGCCTGTCGGAAAGCCTTCAGACCGGCATGGACATTTTCACTGTCAGCAGGTCCTCCGTCGCCGTCATCATCATCCTCTTCGTGCTGCTGCTGCAGAGGCTGATAATGCTGAGGCTGAAGCTGTTGGAGCGGCTCATGTTTTGCCTCCTGATCAACTTGGGGCGATTCTGGACGGGGTGTATATGGGCCTGGGCTCTGAGTGGTGCTACCCAGGCCAAGCAACTTCTTTGTCTTGGTCTGGCCCTGTTCTCCTCTAGCCTTGTCCGCCAGGGAGCCTCGGCTTGACTTGGCTTTGAGAATACCCAAAGCGTTGGCTCGGGGAGGGGGGGGGAGCTCCGACAGAGGGGGTACGGAAGGAACCGAGCTGCCACTATCAGACTCAACATATGAAGTTAGTCTCTCGCGCACTCGCCGAGCACCATCAGCAAGATGCCGAGCAAACTCATCAGGCTCATTAGCTTCATCGAGGTCAATCTTAGAGTCATGAGCAGAAGGAGGGGCCGCAGCGAGAGGCTCCCGAGGGTCGATGGATGATCGGGATCTGGTGGGACTGGGCAGATCGGTATCCATTGACATTGCCACGCCCTGCTCAATCGACTCCCAGGTGCTAGCCTTGGTTGTCAATGGCTCATAGGTATCGTCCTCCCGTTCGGGTGGAAATCGTGACGCAAGATCTGATTCGTTTGGAGCGCTTCCGTACACAGAGGATGCGCCACTGTCATGTCGAAGATGAGCACGAACCATGCCGCTCAGGCCCCCGGAGGCAGGTCCCAAGGTAGGCGAATCTTCAGGCGAGTCGTGATCTTCGTCTGAATTGTTTTGAATCGTCAACGGAGCAGGGACTGACGGTTTCCTGAGAGCAGGGTGCTCATTGTCGGCGGGTCGCTCGACAGTGACTTGCGGTGGTGGCGGGATGCCAGGGCGAGCAGGAATGTTCTCAAGCTCGTCCTCGTCATCAAAAAAGGTTGAGGAATGACCATCTGGCCTGAGTCCGATAGGGATGTTCAACGAAGCATTAGAGTCGTGCTTGTCGAATGCCGCTCGGTGGATTGAGGGAGATACAGACCGAGATCGGCTAGTCGGGATCGAAACATTCGACTCGGCTCGGAAACGATTGGTAGGAGTGTCACGTCCTTGCTGGAGCTTAAGTTGACGTTGGGCATATGTCGACTCATCGTACATGGCAGCCTTCGCTAGCACACTCATGCTGGCAACCTTAGGCTTTTCCGCCACGAAAGACCGAGGCTGGAGCTCACCAGCCTCGCTGATAGGAGGGCTCAGAGGAGGCGTGGCGCCAAAGGCAACTCGCTCCTCTAAGCCGGTAAATTTGTTTTGAGGCTCCAATGGGCTAGCTTGAGAAGAGACGGTAGTAGGGGGGCTGAAAGATCGTAGATTAGGAGCGCTAGCTTTGTTCAGAATGGAACGCGAGTTAGCAAATCGGTCCCCAAACGTTGCACTAGCTGGGGAGGGTGTAAGCTCGGGCGTGCGGTTGGTAAAGTTGCGCTGTTTGGAAAGGGTGTCGATTCTTGACAGGGAGGATGTTTGCTGGTTGTGCATTTCCTGGTTGAGGCTTTGTTCATACAAACGGCGGTTGCGAGTGGAGCTTCGCTCTAGTGGGGGGGTTGGGTTTGCTGCAGCCGCAGCGTTCTGCCATTCCTTGATGGAGGAAGAGGGTTGTGATGAGGTGATGGAGGTGGCGGCAGTAGAATCACGAGCACCAGCCGAGGGGCCCGAAGACGTCGTGGAGCTTGTTTCTCGTCGTCGGTTGTACTCGGACTGAGCAGGTGATTCCGGCCGTGTGGGCTCTGGCTCCAAAGCATCGTTCTGTTGATAATCTATCCCACCATTCTCCTTATCGGACTGTCGCCATTTCTGAAAAGCAGACTGTGCAACATCGTGGTCATACAATGCTCGCCCAGAAGTGGCACCACTACCGTTACCAGCAATCTTGTAAATCTTTTGTCTTCCACCGAATAAGACGTTGCCCTCGGTCGGTTTAGCGCGGCTCATGATGCTCCCATTGATTGAAGAAGCGTCGTCGGACTGATAGGAGCTGTCACGAGCAAATGGGGCACGAATCGACTCAACTTCAGCAATATCGCCAAGTCCCCCACCAAAACCAAAGTCCATCAGTCTGGATTGCCTTTTCGGAAAGAGCACACTGTCATCACTGGCCTTTCCAACTTTGGTGTTTGGGTCGTCCTGCTCGCGTAGCATGGAGAACCGGGCCGAAAGGCCGGTCATCAACAAACTGGTTCGGAAATCATCACTAGACGGTAGAGCGGCGGTGAGGTCGATTTCCTCTTTTGTCTCCTCTTGTTGCTTCTTGCTCTTTCCAAACATTTTGAAAGGACTAGACGACTCGGACTCGCCCGAGTTGCGGGGAGGAGCCACCAAGTCATCCTTGGTGTTCTTCTTCTTGGTCCGGAAACGGTTCATGGTGATGAATAAGAATAAGTGAGTGAATGACTTGGGCAATCGCAAACTCGGGTTTTATTTGCCTTCTGAATATCAAGGGTTTGATTCAATTCATGTCAGGCTGTTCGTCAACCAAGATGTGGTATGGATTAGTTGTTTAGGGCTCGAACCGTTTTACTATTCCAGAGTCAGCCCAGTTATTAAAATGCGGTTGTTTTATCAAAAGCCACCGGTATCTGTAACTCGTGCCCAGACACTCGTCGGGGTCATTAATGGTCGGCGCCAGGGGGTTTATATGCATTTGAAGTTTTGACCCGACGCACCAGCAACGTCTCGAAATTCACACTATCCAACGCTCGGGTGTATAAGTTTGAATGGAAAGGAATCTTACCTTGTGTTGCTCGATGGGATCTCGGTTGTTGTCAAGACACGTGCACTAGAATCTCCAGCCAACGTAGATACAGCGCGACCCGCGAATGATTGAAGTATTTGACGAGGCGTACCGCTCAGCACGCTGTGAGCACTGCCTGTACCGGGGGGGACAGCACGATGCAGGAAACACAATCGTCGGTTTTCTTCAAGCAGGCAGGTCTTGTGCCACACACAATTGTGTTCGTTGCTGCGAGCTGAAGAGAACGAAAATCTGTAGTAGAAAATACAGATGGACAAAGAGTTGGGTGTTTGAAACCTGTCGAAGCGAGCAGCCCAAGGGGGCAAGATTTAGTTGAAGTGGGCGGGCGAAAAGAGTGTCTCAGGGTCGGTGCGGTGGAGAAGAGACAAAAGGTCGACGGTTTGTTTTCTTGTGCGTAGTGATCGTGAGTTTTGGTCTGCGGATCTCTGCAGGGAGAGCGGGAGCTATAGGTGAGGAAATGAGATGCAAAGACGGCAAAGACGAGGGTGTCAAGGGAGTGAGCTAGCCAGCAGTGAAGAGCTTTTCTTTAGTCAGTAAAGAGTGAAGGAGAAAGCAGCAGCGAGAGGCACGCCGAGAAACAGAAATCGAGTGTAGGTTACTTGGACTTGACCCGTGACCAGATGTGACAATGAAAGGAAGAAAAGAGAAGAGGGCACGAGTGAGGGGATGGAACGTGAATGAGAATGAGAAGGCCAACCCCGGCTAGACTTAGCCAGGGTATTTCTTTCTTTTGACGGGACGAGCGAGAAATTGGGCCAGGCAATGAAGGGGGGATTTGGGATTGACAAGGCCAGTCCAGAGTAGAGGCGCTAGAGGCGAGTGGAAGAGGAGTGAAAGGGGCGTGTAGAGCTTGGGACGGCAAGGGGGGTGCGTGGTATCAGGGGTAGCGACGCTATGACCTGGCAGGGACTAGTAAGGTACGAGGTGACATGGTGGCTATCTCGGTTTTTTTTTTTTTTTCCTTCGCGCCCGTCCATCTCCTTTCCAGCAGCCATGGCCGTCGTGGTGGGCAAGTCCCAAAAATCAGGGATCCAAGGTAGCCGGTACTTGGCATTCCTCGTATTCGTCGCCCCAGATAGAGTATCGATTACCACGCATCTGGATGCATGTCTGGCATTCATCATCTGGGGTGCCAGCAAAGAAGGGCATTTGTCTAATGAGGTGGGCGTTTGTGCTCGCTCCCACGGCCGGCAACATACTTGTTTACCGTTCTGCATGGCAATACTCGGTGCGCTCGAAGCGAGACGAGTAGGACAGAAATACGTTTTATTAGCCCGTCCCTTCTCTTACTCATCTTATCTCGACGCGTTGTCACCGCCATCAACTCCATACACAGCATGTAGGCCCATCCTTCCCAGTTATGCCCGCCTCTGGGTTTCCCACCAGTCACGGTCGCCCAGCAATGAGTTGCGGATGGGTCGATGGGTCACTGATGGCAGGGGTTCTGGGCGATGGCCTTGAAAGACAGCTCAAAAAAAAAAAACTGCAGCCAGATGGGATGGGATGAACGGTGCAGGTGCCGGGCTTGCCTGAGTCCGCTAGCTGCGGGGACGGCGGGGGCGCGTGGCGCTGAGTACGTCCCCCGGCTCAGGGACAGGGAAGGCGCGAGTTGAGTTGAGTTGGCTTTTGATCGGACTTGGGCTCGATGGCCAGGAAGGAAGGATGGAGATGGAAGGGAAGGAAGGAAGCACCGACCACAGCGCCTCTCAGCACCACCCGCCCACCAGCAGGAGGGGAGCAGTCGCGCTGATGGTGCGGCAAGGGTGGAAAGGAGCATCCATGCTGCAGTTGCACACGCCATTCCTAGCGGGCTGCACTGAGCTCCAGTGGGCTTGGGCAGCGCTTGTTCGGGGTCGTAGGAGCCCTCGTAGGGAATCCCCGAACTCGAACCTCAGCGCTCTCTGCTCGAGTCGTCAGCGCCAGCACCCGCCCGGTCTCCCTGCCCGAGCCCCACTGGCGAAATTCAGCTCACCGGAACTGTAATGCGTGCATCCCACGGCCAAGATGGATGATTTTCATGATCTCCATGGTCCCGTTCATGTCGCCAGCCCTACTCCTACTATACGGTAGGATTCTGTGCGAACTCACCATCGGCGCAGGAACGGATTCCACAGTCCGAGCCATGACACCGGAGAGGCGGCACAGTAAACTGAGCAAAAAACGAGGCGGGGATCCTGATACCATCCCGGGCGACTGCAACCATCGTCTGAGATAGTTTGAGGCTCGCCAGGACCCCAAAGTCTCACAGCTGCGGTGCGGCACAGAACCATCATGAGCTCATCCTGTTGTTTCGTCTTTCGCGGCCACGATCCAGGCCAAGGCCGGCTATGCCCATTCTGCTCTGACATCAAAACCTTCTTACTCAGTTGCTCAAACCGTGCTCGTCTCGCTCTAAACAGTAACTGAGTCTCAACAAAACACATTGCGAGACATTGCCACGGGCAGTCAATCATCCTGTGCCCTGTCCTGACGTCTGACCAAGTCCCTGCTTGTCTAAGAATACCATTTCCGCATCCCCGTCCGGCTTCCGCTCGTGAATCTCCCGTCTGCCGGCAGCCGTCGGAGCCCCATTTCCCGCTCTCGTGTTTGAGGATATCCCACCTGATGTAATCGGGACTCACTCTGTCCCAAAGAAGGCTGGATGGCTCACGTCATCTAGCCCGGGAGCCCAGGCAACCAGCGCCAAACCACATACATACATGCACAAACAAGACCTCGGAGAATTGACTAGGTACGATGAGTCTGTGAGCTTCGACAAGATCAGAGTGTTTCTTCCCCGCCATCCCCACCACCGCCAAACCGTTGCAAGAACAGGCAGCACACGGCCATTTTTCTGGCATCTCTCTCACAGATCTGAACCTGCGACTGAAACTGAAGCGCCGGAGGGACAGTATCCGGGTGATAGAACGCTGTGCAGTTCGAGAATGCGTCTCAAACTCGAGACCTTCGGCGACAGAGGACTGAGGTGGGAATGGAGGATTGCTTTTGTCATGTTTTCTTTTGTCCGACGGGTTACATCCAAGTGCCAGAGGGGCCAGACGTAATCTGTAGACCCTCAGCCATCCCGCCGTCTCCCGTCCTCGCACCGGTCTGAATCCAATCATCCAGCCATGCTTGTCCCCCCTCAACTCTGAGAAAAGTGATCTACAGAGATGGCACACCCTCAACACCATCGCCGGCGCAGCCGTTGGAACGGCTAGTGCCTGGGCCCATTTGGTGTCATGCCATCCACTCTCTAGTGCTCGCCCTCCCTCCTCGGTTTGTACTACCAATGGCTCTCGGCGGCCATCGCCGTCTCCGCGGAAGAGTTAGCATCAGGATTCGGTGCCGGGCTCGTCGTAGCAAAGTCTAATCGTGTGGCACGACAACGACTATTCAAAGCAAGCGCCCGAGAAGCCTTGTTTCATGTCTAGCGAAAACGAAACCCGCCATCATGTCCTTTATCGACCAGGCCGGTGCGGGAGTGGGCTGCCATACAAGCCATGTAGCGTTTCGCTACCACTGCGTCATCAGGTTTGGTGCAAGATGCAGTTACTATCACTTATCACCGTCGCAGCAACGGCTCCAGGATCGGAAGAGGCGTCTGAAGTCGGCAAGCACCCCATCCCCATGTCATCGTTGTCGGCTGTTTGCTGCAGCGTCGTGGGGGATCTGCCCACCCGCCAGAGACAGACCTCATTCCTCCCGTGTACAGTACATGTACAGGTTCAACCCATTATTTCCCTAGGACTTTATTGAGTTGCCGTTGTGTAGGTTATCGCCCCTATTGCTGGGTTGAGACTTTCTCCTGTCTAAGGAAAAGAAACGAGGGCCCAGCCAACCATTTGCGAACCATTAGCCTCCCCGCATTATCCAAAACCCACGGTCGACGCCGCCAGCGTCAGCGAGTCTTGCATCGACACTGACACCTCCCCTCTCTCATCCGCCACTGGCTGTATCCTGTCAGTGCGCACTCGTCTGCCTTTGCCACCACGCATTAGCCCCAGTCTCCCAGTGCAAACAACCGTGCTGGTCCCTGCCTGCATGCCCGCTTGCTAAGGCTCACGGACGAGTGATGTTTCCAAACTCCTCTGCCAGCCACTGACCATCTCAGAATTTCTTCTTTCCATTGTTGCTGTCAGGCGGCTTGCTCTCAGCTCAGCAGGCCTAGGGTGACAGGACCCAGACAAACACCATGCCGACCTGACCAGACGTCTAGCCGCGCCATAAACGCTGCACCGCAGGCCCTGAGTCGTGTATGGCAAGAGTCCATTTGCTCGCGTGGTTCAGGCTGCAGGCCTCAATTTCGACTTTCTTTTTCCTCGCTTCGCCAAACGTCCATTCCATAAAACCTACGGCACGTGCGGCGCAAGGTCCTGTTCTGATGTCGATCACCGCACTTTTTTTCTGGCTACGGGCTGTTGTAGGGCTCCAGCGCTGGGGATGTCCGACCGAGCTCATTCCACTTCAGTGGACAGGGAAAGAAGAAAAAAACATGGCCAAAGCAGCGCAAAGCTCAAGACACGGAGAAACAAACATTGAGCTTAGACTGGACCGCAATCCGAGACAGGATCATCATAGGGTGGCCATGACGTGTCTTCGCATGTTGACGTTCGTCTGGTTCCTGATACAGCAGATGGGATTGGAAAGTCCCCACTACTGCAAAGTAATGAAGGCATTCCCTGGGCGACATGACAGCATTGTGGTGCATAGTGGTAATTACTATGCACGTCGAAAATGATATGCCATGCACTCCAAGACGATCACAAACTGCCCCTTTCGCTTACTTGATAGACTTGTCGTTTTGCACGGCAATAAATCTCCCCAAGAGACATTATCAGGGCATGTTCCGTCAAAGTACCATCCAGTCCAAGCTAAGCCCCCTTACCATGCGAGCCTAGAGGCATGTTAATCCACAATTGGCAAATGGTTCAACCTGTTCAAGGCCCACGAGCGAGAAAAAAAATTGGGAAAAGAGGGAAAAGATGGAAAAAGAAAAAGAAACAAGAGGTTATCCGGCCCCGCCCAAATAGTTCTTTGGACGACTCTTCCCTCACGCCGCGCGTTCAAGAAAGAGGCGCCTAGGACCTTTCAGGGGCATCGTGTGGTAGGCAGCCAGTTCTGGGCGCACAACTTTTTTTTTCTTGCTAATCCCCGCCACCAATATCGAGAGTGTTACTCTCCAACTGTAATGTGCCACTGACAAACAGCCCTTGCTTGTGAGCGCCTCGCTAGTAACAAACGCCCGATCCTGGCTCTCGGGGCGAGCTGCTCAGCGGCCGGGCCTGGGTGTTCTGCTTGTTGATGCCTGTCAAAGTCCTCATCCCCCTCTACAGGTTCTGTGCGAGGGCACTTGGGTGGGCCAATCAGAGGGCTGTTCCTGGCGCTATCCCTGATATGGTGATGGTGGACCGTGCCACTATTTTAGCTGCAGAATGGAGAGCGGATAATGAGGCGGAAGGGGGTGCCGGTAGCACCTTAGCCCTGTCTGGCCATCCAGGACCGCTGGGGAAAGAAGCAACAACCTAGAAGGAAAGGAAGGATGGGTGGGCGAGGTGGGTGACATCGCGAAATCGGATCTACCAGCACCCACCCCGTCCGGCCAGTCTCCGATCATCATTGTCCTGGCCGGTAATCTCTCATTAATGTCTGTTAACAGGGCGCAGATGGCCTGCCTCGGTCTCGATATTGACTGCCGGGTCGTAGTCCAGTCCATCAACGATGATGCCCGCCTTCTATTAATGTTTACCTGTGGTACCTCTCTTTCGGCTAGCAAGTCCACCGTCCTGGCGCCGAGGGCTATTGGGACGCTAGTCAGCGGTTCGCAACCGGTAGTCATTCCCCGAGAGTCTTTTTTTTTTTTCTTCTGCAAGGCTTATGTCTCGTGGGTTGCATTGGATTCTCTGGTGCTTCTCTATTGTCCGCACAAAAAATGCCGCTCTGGATTGGACCTTGGCCTCGGGCTTCTGGCTTTGAATTGTCAGTTAAATCTCTTATGCCTCTGTCCTTGTCCCGTCGAACAGGGCCCTGGTATGTCGACCACCTCGCTGGGACCGTCTAACGGCTCGCCTCGCACCCAACCGACATGGTGATAAGCGCTGTGCCCCTGTCAGTATTGGTACCTTGCCGGCGTAGACGAAGAGCCTTCAGGCCTGGAAAAGAAGGAGAGAAAAAGCTAACAGAGTGGATGATTCCATCCGCCTTGCTCACGGCTCAATCTCCAGGTTTCCCCAGTCTACCTACGGAGTACAGTCCAGAAAGACGTGGTCCCGACTTAGCGGTGGTGACGCCCAAATCACCGGTCCATTGTTATACCCAGCGCCGTGTCCGCCACATGACCCGCGAGGCTGCCTACTGTAAGTCAGTCATTCGTCATCCTTCGGTGCCCCAAGCCCGCAGTTGCCTTGGCTAGACAGATTGAGCGTTGTCAATTGACATAAGTGGTTATTTTGGGTTGGGTCCGCCTATTGAATCCTTTTCATCTGGATGAGTGCACAATTAGTCGTCGACAGATTCGTCCGTGCATTCGTGTTCCCCGTCACATCTCAATCACACGGCCAACCTCTCTAGGTTTTCTCCGACATTTAGATTGAGCCTGGTCCGAATTTGCAACACGTCATAGACGCATCTGTGCCTCTCGATTAACTGTCTGCAAATCTCTCTGCCCTGTTGCCATCCCCTTCACAGACAGCTGAGATCGTCGTCCCGGCAAACTGGCTCCCACCACTCCCCTGCACCTACCAACAGGGCTGCCTGCATAAGGGGCCAATCTCCAATTTGGGTTTTGCTCACTCAGCCTCGTGATGCCTCTCGAAAGATGCCCAGTGCTGTCGGCGGGCGGGATCTATCGAGCTTTATGCCGGCACATTATCTTATCGTGCCGTATGTTCACTGACGTCCAGCCAATCAGGCTAACCTGGCTTTGGGCGCGAGCCACCCTCCCAATGCAATCTCTCGTGCGCCCCATAGTTCACCACGAAAGCGTCGCACTGTTAGCAAACATTTCCCTTTGAAAACTGGCGTCGCGCCGCGGGGCCAAGAGATTACGCCTTTCAAGCCCATCACAGTGTCATGCCATAATGTGTGGCGTGTTGCCTCTGCTGGTGCTCATTAGGAGAAGCGAATGGTTCGTCCACTTGCCTCGGCCAAACACCAGCCGTCGACTCCCTCGCTGGAATTTCCAGAACAATTAGCTAGGTCCTGCGATGGGCAGTCAGTGTGCATGCGCATGTGTCAAAGGAAAATTGCACGCGGAAATTGAATCATCAACATGGGTTCTATTGAAAGGCTGCTTGCGCAATTAGCAGGTGATTTTGTAATTCTCGACACACGATGTGGTCCCACAACCCTAGAACGGGGCCGGCCGTGATCGACCTCTGCTAAGTAGGTAGGAATAAGATATGTCGATCTATGTGGTGATTTTTTAGGCTAGGTTTCTTGGAATTCTTGATTTGTGTAGCCAAAGTCAATTCCTAATCACTGCCACAGAGATAAGTGGGTGATTGGAAATATAGCACACATGCTGTAAGTCAAAACATCTATTTGTTTATACTCTTGGTACCTTCTTGCAGTTCCACTTTCGAGATGACGGTTATCCTATTTTCTGATGCTATTGTAGTGGTAATATTCATAAACTACACACTACTCTGTTAATCTTGACACCTTCCTTATTCCATTTTCCTATCTCATTTAATTTACATATCCAGGGTCCTCATATGTCGACTAATTGGCCTCTGAAACACGGGGTTCACATTTACCCAATTTTGTTCCCCCTGGCCAGGAATGGTTTGTGACTCAAGAACAATGCCGAATTCCCGACAAGGCTGAGACGAGACAACAAAACGAAGAGAAAAGAAAATTAATCGATAACCATGCTCCTGCTCACATTTTTATAAAATTTCTATTGATTCAGTCATGGCTGGGAGTAGCCCCGGGGATTTTGACTGTGATGTTCACCCGAGACGTCAGTCTTTTGTCGATAGACATAACATGTAGATATTCAAAGTCGTTCTAGGCCAGCATGATTTCTCTCATCTCAGACCTTGACATGCCCTCTTTGCCCACAGAGAGGAGGTACATCAGCCCAATCCTACGAAATATACCAGGACCATGCTCTTCGGCAGGAATCATTATTGCTCTGATTTTGAATGTCCCCTCAACCGCCACAGCTGTCATGTCGTCCAAACCAACAGTCGCGTTGGTGTCCAGGATTTGCATGTCGGACTCACCAGAGCCATCCAGCTCTCGGGGGACCTGAAAGTTGACGGTGCCGTCGACGCTGGCCCAGCTCCACGTCGGCGCTCTCGCCTTGGATGGCCTGGACAGGTTGGCAAGCTCGACGATCCCAGCGGCCTTCATCGTGCGCTTCCGGCCTATGTCCTTGGCCCCCAGAAACAACGACTTTGCGAGGTCGTCCGCTCATGTGCCCCGCAAAATATTGGCCTCCAAACCCGGCCGATCGAAACTGGGAGGCGGCTCCGGCTATAGCTGGCAGCGTATCAGAGCCAAAGGTGAGGCCCCGGCATGAGGATTCTTCCACGATACGATACCAAGTGTCAAGTTTGGTCTGGGGCGTCGAAACAAATCCCCTCCTGAGACTGGCAAATTGCCGAGTAGCACTCTGGTAGGTCCTGATGCTGGACAGGTCTGAATTATCGGGGCTGTTCCCGCCGGCTTCTCGGGCGGTGATGACCCGACATTCCCAGAACATCTGGTCGTTGCCGAAATGGAGCAAACGCGCGAGAAAGAAGGCGCTCCTGCATGCACCAGCCTCGTGTGTTTAGTACACAGTCGCCAATAGTGTCAGTGAACTTGGGGAGATGCTTCCATACGGAAAACTCCGAGTTGATGACACGCTCCCTGGTACTCTGTGGCTTCAGGAACCCGTCGCTGCTTTTGCTTGAGTGAAGAGGGGAGATGGTAACAATGGCGTCACGATATACGTCGGCCATATTTGCCGCCTCCACCTTTCAATCTTCTGCGCAATCCTGGATGATGCAGAGAGCGTCGATCCACAGGTATCGCAGCCCCAGTTCACGCGTGACGCAGATCGTATCCTGAAAGTTCTGTGGCAGCTGGTCCATCGGAAGGCCCCCTTTCTACTCGTCCAGGTTAGATTTGAGCGTCCTACACGGAATATATCCACCCAAGCAGTGTGCCAGCGCGACATAGGGCTCCCTTTCGTCTGATGCGATGAGAAGCCTGGCGACGTCTTGAGAACCAACACCGACGTCAATCACTCTGGTTGGAAGGCCAGTGGCGACCACTGCGCACTCCTTGTGATTCTCCGTGCAGTTCTTGAGCCAGAATCGTGCAGTGTGTCGTTCCTGGTCTGAAAAGGTGGCCACGAAGCCGCCGTGGCCAGTCCATTTGCCGCAAGAGACGGGAAAGAAGATGAGAGGTAGTTCGCCATTTGGTCCCTCGGGGTAATCTTCTGCAACTAGGTCGCATAATGCGCACCTTTTATTTTATTATAGCGCTCTCATAGAGGTCCTCGATGGGTTTGTGGTGCCAAAAGCCATAGCCCCAGGCGTCGTCCCATCGTGAGTTGGTGAGGTTATTTGTCCACGCCCCGCTGGGAGGTGCAGGCTAGTTAGATCTGGCTTTGGCTGCACGGTTCTCTTGATCACCTCGGGATAATTGGCCATTTAGCCTCAAGTCACATTTTACCATGGTGAAATATTGTAATTTGACTAATACCGACCTTATGGCGATTTTAATTCCTATGGGCGTAATAAAGCTGAAATAGCAGGAGCTTTAGACTATGATGTTAACCCAAGAGGTCACACCACTGCTTAGTCCTATATGGCATCCATATCCCTCCAACAAACCAAAAAACGGACTTGGTTCCATGAAATATTCACCTCAGTTTATGGAATATGTCCCAGAGATCAGATCGTTCATATCTCGTTCCAAGATTAGTATCGCGCTCTCTTTGGGGGGCTTCCTCCCTCATCTCCAGAGCTGTCTCCCTCATCTTCAGGTTCGTCTCCAAGTTCATACTCAGATTCACCTCCAGATTCGTCATCAGATTCGTCTCCAGATTCATTTCCGGACTCATCCCCCTGACCTTCCTCACTCAAATATCCCCACGATCGTTTGCGCGCTGTGTACTACCCAGTGCGACCAACCATGCCATTGTTGTCCCCCTCGTCTGGCACCGTCGAAGGCTGTGTGATGGGCCAACGCTCAGGCGGGGTCGAGGGAGGCACGAGGCTGCTGTATGGCGTCGGACTGGTGAACAGGTTGCTCTCCTCCCTCATCTGACGAGACGGAGACTCCAACTGTCGCAAGCTCGAGCTTCTGAGTGGCGAGTTTGATGGTTGTGACACGAAACTCCAGGTTCCAGTCAAGTTGCGGGGCTGTGCTGGATCTGTTGTTTCAACCTTGGTCACAGACTCATTGCCCTCTTGTCGATCTGGGCTGCGAAAAAACAGGGACGACTCCATACTCGAAGCGTGTCTCCCGGAGCTGCTTGGCTCTGTCCCCGGTTCATTGTCGTCTGGGATTACCAGAGGACAGTCTCTGTCACCGGGAGGTGAGCGAGTCTCGCCTTGGCCCATATCGCCATCGTCGACGAACAGCGGGCTCTCGCTGCGGCTCCCGCGAGCGGAATTTGAGCCGAAGAACGCAGATGTCGCGACCCTAATTGGCGACGAGGACTGGCTTATTATGCCCAGTTCAGGATTGACGCTGTTGTCGCTTGTTAGGTCAATTATATCGCTATTTGACGCCGACGTTCCTCGGAAAGACAGTGCCTCAAAACGGGTTTCATCTTGAAAGTCAAAACCAATGCCCATTAAAACGTCTCCATTGTCATCAACATCCATGGTTCCTTCACCACTGACACCTTGGGGATCAGTTTGACTGGGGCCGGGTGCAACTCCATCGGGATCGTCATCATCATCGTAGTCGGTAGCATCTCCAGCTCCTCCTCCATTGTCATTTTGAGGGTTATTCGGGCTCGGCCCAGGCGCGTCCATATTGTCGTCGCTGCCATCACCATTGTCGTCGCTGATGTTTCCTGGTCCTCCACTGTTGCCGCCTTGGGGACCATGCGGACTTGGACTGGGTGCATCGCCATCATCATCATCTTCTTCTTCTTCTTCGTCCCCTTCACCGTCGCTTGCCTCAGTTCCGGGGTCAGCTTCAAAGTCCTCGGCCTCGTCATCGGTGTCTCCAACCGTGACTGCGGCTGGGTTTAGGGGGACGTTTTCTGGGTCACCCATTGGTAACGATCGTGTAGGCCGTTCGCGTCGTCGAACAGCCATCCCCACGGCCGCGAGGACTTCCGGCGTGGGGAAATAATCTTTGGCCATGGGTGATAGGTACTCCAAAAGAGAGATATTGGCTTCTTGTTCTGTCTTGTCACGCTTCACCGCGTTGTTCACGTCCATGGAAAAGGTAAAGTCTCGAATAGGGGATTTGACCTTGGACTGAAGCCACATGTCGTAGTCCCTGAACTCGACTTCTTCCATACCTCGCAGCATGTAGACATAGTCTATGCCCTGGAGATTTCGGAGGGAACGAAACCGCCTGAAGTTTGGCTGCTCTGCAGTTTTGGTAGCCATGTGGCGGATAATGCCACGCGGCTCATGCTTCCGTCGCATGTAAAATGGTGAAGACTCCTGCACATAAAAGCGGACAGTCTTGAGCCATTTGATCTCTCCAAGCCACATCAAAGGCAGTGTCCGTCGAGAAGTGTACTTTCCTCGCACGTTCGGCTGGTACGTGAGATGCTGAGAGCCACTCCAGAGGATCTCAACGTCCTGCACGCGCTGAAGACGGTCTTTGATCCCAGACGCAAAGCGACCCTATTCGCCCAGCGACGAGAAACAGAACCTGTTCTGCGAGTAGAACAGTGTCGCCCCGATATAGTTCCACTTCCTGGACACGGAGAGAGGGGCCAACAGAGCTTGAGGCTTCGTAGCCATGGACAAATTGACCCCGGAACTGCCCACGTGGAATCGGTGGAGGAGCGTGACCCTACCATTGATGTTTCTCGGGACCGCTGTAGGTTTGTGGTACGGGTCCAGGCGAGAAATCGCATGTACTTTTTCGCCATCAAAGACGAGGACCATGCGGAGGATGTTGACAAGAATGCTGGCGGGCAGCTGCTCGATGGGAGAACCTTCTCCAGGATTGCTGGCAATCGCATTGTACTGGTCGTTGACAAGAAGATGTTGGCTGATATCGAAACCGGTTTCTTCTTCTTGGTCAGGGATCTGAAGGATCTCCTCCTCCTCTTCGGTCGGGAATGTGAGTCTTAGATCAGGGTGCAGCTTTTCGGGGTGGACGGGCATGTCTGCAACAGAGAGGTAAGCCAAACTATCCGAGAGGGAGATTTAAGAAGGGGGAGATGCTTACTATTTTCACGCTGGGTCAGCTTGATAATTTTCTCCCAGGTATTGTACTCCGACAGTTCCTCTCTGAGGAATTGTCTGACTCTGTGCTGCCATGTCTGGAGCCAGGAGTTAGTGAAGCAGAATAAGGGTACTGTAGCAGAACATACTGGGTTTGTTTTGACTCGAGTGCGACCAGATAGCCGTGCAATGCTTTTTTCCTTTTCTCTGATGGTTACTCGAAGATCTCTAGTGGTTACTCGAAGATCCCTCATGGCTCTTCGCAGTTCTCTAATCTGTCCGCGTAATTGGACATTCTCATTCCATTCTTGCACGTACTTGCCTTTGGCAAAGTCCCAGGACGGCTTGCAGGTCTCCATGCAAGTGAGAGACCAGCCAGGCTCAACCAGGGTTTCTTGTTCATGATCCTCGGAGAATGCATCGTCGTATTCAGGCTCTGGCTCCTCATTAAAGCCGCGCGAGTTGTCAGACAGGCCGGACTCATCATCAGAGGTGGGTGCGTGGTCAGACATGTTGACTTGAAGGTGGATCGGCTGAGCGGATGAAAGAGAGGCACGATTCAAGAGAGGCATGCGGATGAAAAGAAGGGAGGAAGAGAGGAGATGAAAAAGAGAGAGGAGGGCGGATTAAATAGCGAGAAGGCTTAGGGATATGGTCTTATGCTATGGTCTTAGGAGTTTGGCCGCGGGGATCTAGAGTTTGTCTTGTAAGATGCAGGCATCTGTTTGAACCCTCGAATGGAGGCTAGCCATGGCTGCGAAGAGTAGGCCGTTGATGGATTGCTAGGTAGCCATATCTATCAAAAAACAAAAGGAAAAAAAGAAGGAAAAAACCACAGGTGGTTAAGTAATGCGTAGTAGATCATGGCATCATTATATGTTACGAAATGGCGACGCTGCTAAAGCTCTGGGCTCCCAACGTGGGCAGGCCATGGTTCTTGTTGCGAAGACCATGAGGTCGTCAAAATTGCTCATAGCTGTGATTATATGGTAATACGCGCGTGGGAAGCCCAGTGAAATGATCTACGGTGGCTTCCCGACCTTGCTGACGGAGTACGAACTTCAGGATTCAGGAGGAGGACATTGCGGATATAGCTCGTGGTTACTCGATCCGAATTGCACTTTTTCTCGTTGGTCGAACATCTCTTGGCCCAGAACTAGAGTTATAGGGAAATTGGTGAGTTGTCGCGGAGTTTATTTAATAGCTTTCCAAGCTTGATTTGGAGTTACAGGTCGGCCGGCGCCTTTGCAGAGAGGAATCCCGAAGCTGGGCCACCACAGTTTCGGCCAAACTGTCGCATGTTGCTTGGAGTCGGGATAAAAGCCAAGATAAAACGAAGAGCTATGATCTATATATAGCTCCATTTTGGATGGTGCAGCTAAACGACGGATAGCACAAACTACTATTGTGCTAACGATAACGAAGCTTATGTTTATTGCACTGCGATGGAGGGAAGCTATCATAGCTTGTGTGGGACAACTGACATAGGCTTGGGCCAACTCTGGGCTGGTGTTTAATGGGCTCCATCTGAGACAGTAGCTTCCGTCGTTGTCGACGTCCCTGGTGCTGTATGGACAGAAGAATCTCCCCCACTGTCTCGAGTATGTCCAAACTGATACTCTCTCAAACGCCGACCGAGTCCCGTCCGATTCAGTTGACACAGTAGACGCCAATTTTGAGGAAACCATTCCAGAGAGTGCACATCAGGGCCATGTGTTCGAGGATAATCATTGCTTGTGGAAATCACCCATATGGGCGAAGCTATTCCCTGGAGGTGCTTTCTTGAAGAGTCCTGGTACCGAGGCGAAGAAAGAAATATGCAGCACCAGCAGACAGGCAGTCCTTAAAAACTTTCTCATGTTCCACATGCCTCCGATATCCGTCACTCTTGTTCTTTTCGGATTTTATATAAAATAATTCGAACGGAAGGAAATTCCCACTTCTGAAGCGCTTAGTGCCCTTCAGACCGCGGCCAAAACACACAAAATACTTCTTCTTATGTTTCTTTCAGACCTACTCTTGCACCGGATTTACTACGGTCTTCTTCATACAGATAACCACGGAATTCAACTTGGCTTTTTGTCATCACCATTTCATTTGGCAGCCCCACTGAACTCCCTGTTTAGCAAGGAGTTATGGGGTGCCATAACAAACCCGGGTATGGATCGGCGCGGTCACACGTTAACAACTTGCTTGACCATCGGAGCAATTTTAATAGGGATCGGAGCTAGCCCATTCTCTGCTATACTGATGATTCCGCGCTTAGAATGATGGCCGACAAGCGAATTTGGAACTGCGGCGGTGTTATACATCAATCAACGATTTGGCGGAATTCTTTATCATATGGAAACTGCCAATTCACAGACTTGGATCAAGAACGCCTGCCAGAGGGCGTCAGACTCCCAAAATTGTTCAAGACAAATATCAGAACAAATGTCATGGATTGTATTGTCTATTGAAAAAACTAATCTTCCAAAGGCTCCAGCAATACAAAATACATCCATCACGAATTACGGCTCCATAGTCGCAGCGCAAGTGACTAGTATCACAGTAACAGACGATAAGTTTCCGCCAAACTAGAGTATTGTGACAGTCGACTTCTCTGGACCTTTCCATGGCCAATTTAGCGTAGAAATTGATATAATAAAAGTCCTCGGTACTCTAAACAACACCCCATCAAATGAACCAATCTCATCTTACGCACCAAACCCCGTTTACTTAGACCTCAAAGGTCAGGTTTCAGTTCCGGTCAGCGCTAGTATATTATTCGTGGAGAGGGTTGGCTGGTCATCAGACAAGGGACTGCATGTATCGGGGCCATTGGATTGTCGACTATACATTGTTTAGGCTCTCTTGGCAGGGGCTGATGTGTGGATCACCAGTGAAGTTGGTAAAACGCAATCGGATTTGGGCATACCGGAAGACTATACGTCCCGTATGAGGACCACATCGACAAATGAGAATGTTAATAAAATGAGCAACGAATGGCTTGGAACCATGGGATATGCGTCTAACAAGTCTGCCATTGAAACTACAGCATATCGTCGGGTGTATGATCTATGTGGGAGTTTAACGAAGGCATATGGATATCTGCCTGTATTTGCGATATATTTTTCCAAGGAACTATCATATACAGCGAATATGAGCACATACGATAAAGACTATCTCGTCAGCTTCACCAATACTCAAACTCCTCCGGGTCCCAATGACACCATAATCATGCGCAGATATTATAAATATGCATATGCATATAACCTTCACGATAGTTTCGGTATTCGGGTTTCAGCTTTTGTCTTATTATTACATGCAGTCATTGCAGTCTTGCATGCGATGTTCATTATTCTATCGCCAAGGCCTTGGCGTGGCTCTGGCTGGGTAAGTTTTGGAGAGCTAATGACTCTTGCATTGCGGTCACAATCGGCAGGAAGGGTTTCAGAACGTCGGCGGAGGAGTCGGCAGTACTCGTACATGGAAGGAGATGGTATGTGCCAGAGAGGTAGTTGATGATAATAGTGCAGAGATGATTGTGGGCATGCCACGAGGCGGGTCGATGGAATAAGGTACGAGGGGGATTCTGAGATTAGACCCAGATTGAAGCATGTTTCGGCTGGTGTAAGGTATAGTTGAACTGAGGCTAGAACCTGTGAATGATTTTGACATTTTTATCCATGACTCGCCAGCATCCAGTGGCATTATCCGCACAAAAGGTAACCGTTGATTTTCAAGCTTCATCTCAAATCTCGGGAAAGCACGCTCCCAAAACAGAAAAAAACGAAGCAATTTTCGAGGCCATCAGCCCATCATGTCATCTCGGGTGCTACCATGTGCCAACCAAAAAGATTATGCATCCAGCCCTATCAGGAAACCAGCAACGGGCTTCGGGTCTTGGAGGCCCAATCATGGGGTTGCTTCGGGGCCGAGCGGATGTCTCCACTTTTACAAAAATGCCCGGTCGGCGTCCGGAAGATTGCCAAGAAAAATCACCATGGCCGGGTCCGGAGACGGGATACCGACCAGGAGAATAACATCCAAAGTCTTGTATGCTGCATCTGTAAAGAGAATTATGGCCTCAATGTTTGGATATTTCCACTTCATCCCACCACCCAAGCCAACTAACACAGCTCAAAGCTGCAGACGCATGTCGAGGACCGCATTAATTGCATTCTACATATCCAATCGTACATAAAACTCCCTCCGCCATGAGCGATCAAGATAAAACTTCCGTCATTGTAATTGGAGGCAGCCTCGTCGGAGGGGACCGCCAAGAACTGCCGACAAAGGCCTCTCGCCTGTCGTCGGTATTGCGACGGCCCAGGACAAGATCGAACCGGTGCTACGCGAGTCTGCGCTCGAATTCGGCGCTGATTTGAGACTCGGGTACAAGGTGACAGACTGGTCACAAAACGACAAAGGTGTGAAGGTAACAACCGTGGATAGGGATGGCGTCGAATCCACCTTTGAGGCCCAATATCTCGTTGCCTGCGATGGTGCCCGGAGTCCCGTCCGTGAGTCACTGGGTATCCAACGCAGCGGAGTTGGCCGCCTTCGGGTTCTTCGAAGTATATTTTTTTTTGCTTTCCTCGGCTGGACAAGTACCTCGAGAAAGGGGTTTTCCCAGTTCCAGATTGAGAAGATGGGTTTGAGTGCTTCATGACCACCTACGGCATTGGTCGATGGGCGGTCATGTGGAACCTGTCGGACGGAGCTGAGGGTATCAACGACGTAATGGATGAGACTGCTCAGAGGGACACAATTCGCAAGGATGTGGGAAAGGAAATCCCTGATGACGAGATTGACCTAACCACCACTGGGGAGTGGCAACTGAGCGGTCTCATCGCAGACAAGTTTTCCTCTGGGCGAGTCTTGATCGCAGGTGACGCTGCGCATGCTCTCCCACCCAACCGAGGAGGCCACTGCGTCACTACAGGTATTGCAGATGCACACAATATTGCCTGGGAGCTCACATCCTTGTTGAATGGGGTTTCAAAACCGGAGCTTCTCGAGACCTATGACATAGAACGGCGTTCTGCAGCCAAGGTTCGACACGACCAGATCTTCGTGCGCGACGACTATAGCCGGTATATTGTCGGGCGGGCTTTGGTCGGCAAGAACTCGGCAGTTTTGGACGACGCAGCCATGGAACTGGGACAAATATACAATTCAGAGGGCATCATCGGTGTCGACGGCCATCTGCCGCCTGCAAAGCGGCCTGATGAGTGGGCCGGACAGCCCGGAACACGAGCATCACATGCACCGCTGCGAAAGGATGATGGAATCATTTCGAGTCTGGACCTGTTCTGCCACGGCTGGGTGCTTGTCTCAAAGGATGGCGCGTGGAAGAGGGCGGCCGAGGAGGCGAGCGACACTACTGGCGTAGACGTAGCATTCGTGCACGTCGGGCAAGATGTCGAGGAGACGGAAACTAGCAATGTTGCGCAAAGCTTCCGGGATTGGCGAGACGGGAGCCATACTTGTTCAACCGGATGGATACGTCGCTTGGAGGGTGTCTTCAAAGCCGGGAGCCGAGTTGCAAGTATTCAGAGATGTTCTTCAACGGGTGTCATTTGCCGTCAAGGGCAACTAATGAGAGAGTCTTGTCTTTTTTCCTTTTCTTTTCTGTTCTTTTCTTTTCGAGAAATGGGTAGTATAGGGATTAGGACGGAGTAATAATCTTCTGTGGATGGTGAAGTACTGCGTTGGTTCTGAAACGCTGTGTAGTTACCTGCCGTTAATACAGAATGAGTTTGAACCACGATCCGGCTTCTGGGAGCCCCAAAATATGTTGTGGGCACCAATGACAGTGTTTCGGCCATCATGGCGGGTTCGTTGTGATATAGGGGAAGACACACGCTAATCTGGAATACATATTTGGATGAACCTATAGTTAGTGAAAGCCATCGCATGCCTTGCCGCTACTGGCGTGTCAAAACTTCAAGAATGCGTCTTGTGGAGCTGCCTTTTCTCGTCCTAGAGCGAAAGACGTATTTTCTCTCTGCACACATGAAAAAATAAAATTAATTATTGAAAAAAATGGCAAGGGATATTTTAATGGAAACAATGAATAAATTCGAGTCGTTCCCTATGTTCTTACCTGCCTAGAAAACAGGTCAATCAAAATGGTGATGTGATTTGTCTCACAGTTTGAGTTCGATTGATGCTCGTCTGCCTTCATGTTGGAATATTAGCCCTGGCACAACATTCCTTCATCCTTAATAAATCAGTATCCATTCCCAGCCCATCCATATATTGCATTCTTATGGCTTAAACAGCTACATGGTGTCGGAGTGTGTCACATTTCCGTCACCTGCGTGGTGAGTTTCATGCGAGGCATTCTAAGTGCATGCGTCCGCCTGCTGTGAAAGGGCAAGCGCCGATAGGTACGAACAAGCGTGTCGTCGTCATTGTGAGCATCGAGGCCGAGAGTGGTTCGGTCCCTTGAGTTCCACGTTTTCTTAGCAGCCTAAAAGGGAACGAGGGTGCCTTGACCCAGCTGCCCCCCGGTTCCTCCGAGATGGAGACGAGGTGGTGTAGCACATGGCCGGAATTGGATAGTGTGCCTTCTAGAGCTGACCGCCACGCCCAACGGCGAAAAAGTGGTCTCTTGTTTGTTAATTGATAATTTGGTCGAGACGACGGCATCTTGTTTGAGAGGAGCTAATTTTACTCGTCGGTGCATTCCGGGTGGGCGGATCTCCCCCCAGGGCGGTCAAGAACGAGCTGTTCTGGAAGCTTGTACCATGTTTGGTTGCATAATGAAGGACGAGGTAGTTCAGCCTCGCGGGAATGGCGGCTGAAGCATGACACGGCGCCGGGGGGGGATGACCAGGCACCAGCAAAAGAGTAGGTAGAACAGAGAGCACTCTGTCCACTTCAAAGAGCCACACAATCTACAATGACCAAAAGTGGAGGATTGAAAACCGTGTTCTTTGGGGGAAGAAGAGATAAAATGAAGCCAAATGGTCGTGTTTTGCATGCATTCGCTGGAGCCACGCACAGCAATTTATGTACGCATTCTGCAGACGCACCCCATCTTTCAATCCCTCACAGGCCCCCGGACGTCATCGTGTCAGGCTACCTTTGGCCCCCGTACCCACAGCATCGGGCAATTGTGCAGCACGCACCCAATTTTTGATTAATCCCGGGACCAAGACCAAGACCAAGCTCCTTCCAGTTGATCACGGGAGGGGGTGCTTCACAGTGCCCCCCCCTCGCTCCCCCTCGCTCCAGCGCCTCTCAGTGGCTGCCCCTCTCACCCGCGGCTGAGGAGGGGGTCATCATCCTCCGCTACCCCTCCACACTAACACGCGCTACAGCGGCTCGTCCGCGTGCCCAAGGACCCAAGGACCCCAAGACGGGCCACCAAGCAGGCCCCGCCCCCGCCCTCTCGCAGATCGCCGCCAACCATTTGCAGTAGGCGGATGGACCGGGCGGCGCGAAGAGCCCAAAGCAACGAGTCTGAGTGATACTTGGATTTGCTCAAGTATAACCTAACCTTGCATTTCTCTTTTTATTTTTTAAATTCATATTTGAACCTGTCCTTGTGCATCTTCACCGCGAGAGGGAAAACATCACAAGCCGACAAACCTGCGGAGCTAGACCTCGTCTCTCTCTCTCCCTCTCTCTCACTCTCACTCTCTTTCTCCTCTTCCGAACCCTCTTACAGGCGCATCCACAATTGGGGGAGCTCCAGCCTCTCTCTCTAGTCTGTCGCAAACGCAAGTCGCAGCCATGTTCGACCTTTTGCCCATGCTCCTATCGTAAGCGATCCCCTCCTCCACGCGGCCTCTGTTGCTGCATACCGCGATTGCAAAGAACGCACCACATAAAAAGAAGATGGAAATCATGAAATGCAGCTCACTGACATGTTTGTCATGTCCTCAACAGCTCCGTCGCCTCCTTCCTCTTCCCAATCTTCGCATCCTACAAGGCTCTCAAGACCTCCGATCCTGCTCAGCTCACACCATGGCTTATGTACTGGGTCGTCATCAGCTGTTTTCTCCTCGCTGAGTCCTGGGTCTACTTTATTGTTTCTTGGTGAGTCTGCGCCTGCGTCCTCGAGCCGTCGCTGGCCCATCAAGCTCACGTCTTCTGCTCCCCCCCGTAAACAGGATCCCCTTCTATGGCTACTTCCGACTCATCTTCCTCCTCTACCTCATCCTGCCCCAGACCCAGGGCGCCCGCCTCCTCTACGAGGACAAGATTCACCCATTCCTCGAGGAAAACGAGTCCCAGATCGATGAGTTCATAGCCAGCGCTCACAGCCACCTGACTGACGCGGGCATGGAATACCTCAAGCTCGCCATCGAGCAGTTCAAGACCAAGGTGCTCGGACTGCCCCCCTCCGAGCCCGCCCCGACCCCCGAACCCACTGGCCCCCAGGGCTACACCCAGTCTCTGCTGTCCCGCTTCAGCGTCCCGGCTGTCAAGTGGGCTGGCGCCTCTAACTCGGGCACCGACTTCTACAGCATGCTCTCCAGCGCCGTCGCCGCCGCAACAAGCTCAGGCGGCCCGTCGAGCGGCTCCGGGTCCGCGCCGGCCGCCTCCGGCTTCAGCGTTTCCAACTCGGCGGCCCTGATCCCGTCGAACCTGCGCGACTCGAGCGAGAAGATGTCCTTCATCGCCGCCCAGCGCGACCGCCTCAACATCGTCCTGTCGGCCCTCGACCGGGAGGCCCAGCAGCTGCGCACCGACGTCCAGCGCGCCCAGGAGCGTGCCAGCACCGGCCACAGCCGCGTCCCGTCCATGAGCTACGACGGCGTCGAGGATAACGAGCCGACGCAGCGACCCGTGGGTGACTTTGGCGCTGGCCTATCCAAGAGCCGCAGCGAGGTTGACTTTGAAAAGATTGACGCCGAGAGCGGTACGGAGGACGACGGCTCCCTCCGCAGACGAAACGTCGCCAGTGACGCTACGCCAAACAGATCGTCCGGTTCATGGATGTCGTGGGCTTGGGGATCCGGCAACACCCAGGGAAGAAGCACCAGCTCGGGTATGGAGAGATAGCAACCTCCCCCACGGAATTGTTCCTCGTAAGGGTTTTTTTTTTTTGGTTGTTTTTGGTAGACTTTGCTATACCGGGTTATGACGGCGCCCTGCAGGGCTGGATTGGTGTTTTATTTTTGGGCAGTATAACAATGGCCCCGCATCCCGTTGCCCAGAGGGAGGCTCGCATATTGAGGTGTGAGTTTTTTTTTGTTACAAATGGAATATATAGGTATAGACTGGAATGGGCGTCTTCGTTTCCCCCAAGAATCTAAGTTTGGGGTGATTAGGTCAACTCCGCTGAATCATGCAAAAGCTCCAGCTTTCCCCTTTTATACAAACCAGTTCCCCCACATGCGCTAGTTTACATGCCATGTTGCCCGGTAATCGTCTTTTCCCGTCTCGCGGTGACCTTTTCCCATCATATCATACACATTGCTGGGCGTGTGGTTTTTTTTTTTTTTGGTCCAACACTCCAGCTTTTATTCACGAAAGCACTCGACGCGACCGAGTATTTTTGTCCACATAACCCTTAAACACCCGAAATCTTATATGGATAGGGTACTTCCAGCTCCTCTCCTCGCTTATAGTACCAGCGACGCTTCTTCTTGGTGTTGGCATTCTCTACCCATTCACTGACAATGAAGTGCTTGGTGTACCAGCGGATGAACCTGGGGTCCCAGAGCTCCGAGGAAATACCCAGGTCCTTGCAGCATCGCATCAGCGCGTTGGACTTGCAGCCCTCGACGGCGGTAGGGATAGATTCGGGGCCGAAGAAGTTATTGACACCTTGTGCTTGGGAAACAAAGCTAGATTTGACAGAGGTTAGGTTCGGAACAAGAAAAAATTTGAGACCTGGGGATTATGCATACCATCCATTGACAATTAAAGCATACTCTCTCGTCACGATGTTCGTCCCGACAATAGCTTCGCCTCGGGGGACTATACCCCAGCCCATGGGCCCGAATGCCTCGTTCAGCTTTCGTCGATACTTGATCTCCGTCATGTAAATGATACCATCGGGCTTGATCATGATATCATCCACATCGATTTGCTCGGTCAGGATCCTGAACTGCTCGGGCGTGACTGGGCTCGTGCCAAGTCCATAATAGCTCTTCTCCCAGTTGATATCCTCGACGGTCTCTTTCGGTGTCGATGTCGCCGGCGGTGCGGCTTCGGGGTTCCAGATCAAGTGCGAGGGAACGCTGGCAACTGTAGCTGGTGGTGCCACCTTGGGTGCAGGTGCTGGCCTTGGAGGGATAGGAGCTTTAGCCCTTGTAGGGATCGCCCGGGGCTTAGAAAATGTTGTGGTAGTTCTCGCCTTTGTGATCGGCGTGGAGGCCCCCGCCGGGGCAGCTTTTGTGGTTGCTGTTGTTGACTGTGCTTCCAGGGCTGGAGCGGAAGCTGCTGCTTCGGTGGACGAGAACCGCGCGAGCGGGGCAGCAATTGAGCGGCCGCCGGCGAGGCGGAATCTGGTAGCCGTGGCAAGAGCCCGGCGAGAGGCGAACATGGCGATGACAGGCAATGAGAGGGGCGGCGAACGAGACTTGTCACAATATGTAAAAGTTTAGAGAGGCTGATGATAATTTCTTAGGCTGGAGCTGGCGTTTATCCGTGGCCCGGGCGCCACTACCGTACAGTGTATATACAGTGCTGATTGATAATAACAAGCGGCATCCCGATTGACGAATACGGCGTCGTTTGTTTTGGGTGGTAATTTATTTCCATCCGGGCTTTGTTGCTCGACTACTTATTCTACTTCTTTTACTTTTGGTTTATAGCAAAATCCCGGCATGTGTGTGGAATAACATGATGCTCAGCTGAAGATGCTAGTTGAAATATACGGATGTGTACTCCGTAGAGTGAAGAGCTTTCATTACACCTGATCCTGTACAAAGCCCCATTTCCCAGTTTCCAGAGTACATATAATACATTTTGCAAATCCATTTGGGTCACTTTTTGTCCGCATCCTTGGTGCTGGTTCGCTCATCATTGTTATGCGCCTTCCAGCACTGTCTGAAAGCCGTCATCTGTCACACTGTCAGTTCCCATCAAGAAAGCTTGTTGTACAGCTCAAATTGAGAATTCATGCGAAATATTCAAGGGAGAACTATCGCTCGATAGAATATAGGGAAATGAGCTCACCTCTTCGGCGCAAGCTCGCCAGTCATGCTTCTCCCAATAGCAATCTGTCATCTTGGTGTTTTCCTCTGTTGAAACATGCTCAGCAAATTCGACCTTCCCCAACAGAGACAACATCACACCTGGAAGCATCGCCAGCAGCCTCAGACACTTGCAGGGGCCATACAAAAAAATTCAACCAGAGCAAGTATCCAGGTGCGCGTGCTTCTCTGGGCCATATTGCCTCCTTTGTTTCCATTTTTTGAAGGGGGTGCCACTCACCTGCGCATCCAGTGCTAAAGATCCGCTTGTCCCTGCAGAAAAGTCCTCGGCTTAGTGGCTGTGACTCCTCCCAACGGCTAAGCCAGACCAGAATCCAGCGCATTTCAACGGAGAGCCGGAGACTTACCACTCGTCCAGCTCGTCGTCTTCCTCCGCCGCCGACTTCTTTTTTGCGTCGCTGTCGTCCTTGGACATTTTCTTTCCAATCGGTATACTGCGGTCCCTGTTTGTCACGCCGGTTTGAACAGAGGGGAAAGTGGTGTGAGAAGAGGGAAAATTGGCCAAGGCGATATTAGACGAGCCATCAGATCAAGTGACGCCCAAGTATTCGAACCACGCTCGGAAACTCAGCGACCGAAACGATGGCACCCAGCAGGCTCAATGTTCTTGTCTATACAGGTTAATATCTCCCCAGTGCTTCAATTCACGCATTGTCTCGGTTTGTGCTCTTCTTACTCACTCCGTTCCCCGCTACAAAGGCATCGGCACAACGGTTGAATCTGTTCGTCACTGCATCTGGACTCTGCGCCGCCTGCTGTCGCCAAACTATGCCGTGATCCCCATCACTGATACGGTCCTGCTAAAGGAGCCTTGGCCGTCCACCTGTGCGCTGCTCGTGTTTCCCGGCGGCGCCGATCTCGGCTACTGCCAGGCCCTGAATGGCGAGGGGAACCGCCGCATCAGCGACTTTGTCCGTCGCGGCGGCGCATACCTGGGCTTCTGCGCCGGCGGCTACTACGGCAGTGCGAGGTGCGAGTTTGAGGTTGGAAACAGGTTGCTCGAGGTCATCGGCAGCAGAGAGCTGGGCTTCTTCCCTGGGACCTGCCGAGGAGGCGCCTTCAAGGGCTTCGAGTACCGCAGCGAGAAAGGGGCCAGGGTTGTGCGGTTGAATATTAATAAGGATGCTTTCGGCGAGGAGGTCCCAGCTGAGACTCTGAGCTATTACAATGGGGGTGGCATCTTTGTCGATGCTGCCTCGGCCAAGAGCAACAAGGTTGAGGTCCTCGCCAGCTACGAGGACGAGACTGACGTTGATGGCGGAGACGGCAAGGCCGCCGTTGTTATATGCTCTATTGGAAGTGGAAAAGCTCTACTTACCGGTCCCCATCCGGAGTAAGTATGTCTCCTGGACTCACTGAAGCTTGAAGCACTAACAGCTGTCAGATTCGCGGCTGTCAATTTGCATCCCCAGCCCAATATCCCAGATTATGATGAATTGATCGGCAGGCTCTCGGACAATGATGAATCCCGGGTCGACTTTCTCAAGGCATGCCTCTCCAAAATCGGCCTTGAGGTCAGCCAGAATCATTCTGGCGTCCCGTCCCTCTCCCGTCTCCATCTCTCTTCCCTTGATGAGACCGGAGTGTCGGAGCTCCTCACCTCGTGGTCCGAAATTATCGACAAAATAGACGGCGAAGAATGGATCAAGGGCGAGGGCGATACGTTCCACATTCAAAACGAGGATACCATCTGGAGTGTCGAGGCTCTGCAGCAGTCTCTGCCTGGGAAGACACAGCCCGAAGATAGCTCCAACGGCATCACCGACTACAGCAAAATTGTCAAGAAGATTGTGCCCCACGAAAAGGGACCCCCTCATCCCAAGCTCACTCCGCAGTTCAACCACGGCTTGTACTTTTCAAGCCTGCGGCGGTATCAACAGATTGAGCCGCATGCCAACGAATGGGGAAACCTGCTCATGTATGGCGAGGTGCTGACAAGCACAAACACCATCCTGGAGAAGTGCGTCATCGAATAGAACCCCGTCTTGATGCGAGTGACTAACCGCTGAAAGGAACCCCAAAATCCTGTCGACACTGCCTACCGGATTCACCGTTGCGGCCACCACCCAAGTCGCCGGTAGAGGCCGCGGTTCCAACGTTTGGGTATCTCCCGCTGGATGCCTCATCTTTTCCACAGTCATCAACCACCCTGCTCATTTGGCTGTGAGCCGACCCGTCGTCTTCATTCAGTATATTGCCGCCATTGCGGTTGTGGAGGCTGTGCAGTCGTACGACCGTGGATATGACAACATCCCAGTCAAACTGAAGTGGCCCAACGATATCTGTGAGTCTCCTCTCCTAATCCACTTGTGGGCTTGTATCTAACTAACCCTCTGTAATAGACGCTTTGGATCCTACCAAATCTGGAGACAAGCCTACGTACTCCAAGATTGGAGGTATCCTATCGCAGTGCAATTACTCCAACGGCTCATACCAGATTGTCCTCGGCATCGGAGTCAACACCAACAATCCCCGTCCCACCATCTCCATCTCCGACCTTCTCCCCAAGGGCGTTCCAGAACTCCACCTTGAAACTCTGCTGGCCCGCATCCTCACCCGCATCGAGGTCATTCACCAGCAGTTCCTCCGCGAGGGCTTCTCCCGTGACATTGAGAGCAGGTACTACCGCCACTGGCTGCACACGGGCCAGGCCGTCACGCTCGAGGCTGAAGGCGGCGTCAAGGCAAGGGTGCTGGGAATCACCACTGACTGGGGCATGCTGCGCGCCGAAGAGGTCGACTCGAGCGGCCGTGGAACGGGCAAAATCTGGGCGTTGCAGAGTGACGAGAACAGCTTTGACTACTGGAAAGGCCTCGTGAGAAGAAAGACGTAAAACTAGTCTGACTTGGCAAAAAAGTAGGGGGGGGGAAGATAGAATAGCGTGTCTTTGTCTCGTTTGTATGGATAGAGCAGATTACTCATTGCACAGCCCAGTGTCCGTGTTCTACAGTAATGACAAACACCTAAACAAACACAGCTCATGTTCACGCTCACTTGGCACGGCGCTAGACACAAGGCGCTCTCATACAATGAATCAGCATCCGGACAACCTATACATAACAAAATAATGTGGTTTTCAAGCCATCCATGTTCAGAGACATTCTGTGCTCTCCTTTTCCTTCTTTCATTTTTCACTCAGTTGTAGCCTCGTTCAAGCCACCATAAAGTCTTGCGCTGCTCCTTTATTGCATGGTTGGGATCAACTGGTCATTCCTTCACTGAGAGTCTCTTCAAATGTATCCCACCATGTTATCCATCTATATTCTGTTTTGCGCCCAGATGGTCGTTGGCCAGGCGGTCCTCGGGACTACATCAGAACCCTCTCTGCAAACCACATCAACCAACTCGGAAGAGTACGCGCCCACGCCCGATGCCTTGGAATCCCTCAGCAATGCACTTGCAGAGGCTTTTCTCGATCAAAAACATGAAAGGCGCTCGCAGTCACAAAATATTGTCAAACGGGTTGGCGACTTGCCAGCAGCCAACACCTCGGTCCGTCGAGTAGCCCGGGGCCTACGACCTACAACCAGGGAGTTTAGGTTCAGCCTTTCCATGTCAACAGAAGAACTGTTCCCTTCGGAAACCACGTCGGCCCATTTTATGAGCATTCTCCCAGTGTTTAGGACGGATAGGCCACATCGGCCAGTGACCTCGACTCTCACTGGCACATTTGAAACGATTCCATCTACCAGATCCTTCATTCCCGGCTCTCACGTCCCTGGTACTCGCATCACCAGCTCTCACACCCGCAGCTCTACCGCAGTATCTACAACTATCAGAACGCTGTCTTCGTCTTCATACGAAACTGCATCCTCGACAACCTCGTTCCCAACAGAAACCACTTCGTTGACAGCCCCAGGCCCAAACCAGGTCTCAGACTCGACTGCAGATACTCTATCAAAGGGCGAGATCGCCAGTATTGTTTTGGGCGTGGTTTCAATCTTTATTTGTGCCGCCTTTTTTTCTTATCTATGCCACCAGTGTGTCGCTCGTTCCAGGAAATCCTCTCGTCCGCCATCGCTAGACTTGGAACTGAGGGGATTCCCATACCCCGAGCCTCATCTAGCACAGCCCTATTCTGCCCTTTCGATGCCTTACAACAGTCAAGGCGTGCATACTACACCGGATAACTCCCTGACAACGGATTCCAGACAGGCAGTTGCCAAACAGAATGGCATAACCAGTTACAGGCAGGTGGACGTGGAATCTCCTGACGCAGCTTATTATGGAGGGAGACATGTCACACATGTTGCTGATAGTGGGATCTCGGTGATAGAGCCTCAGATCCGGGGAAACGGCAATGATATTCCTGAGGCCTTGTCGAATTGTTCGTCAAGTGTGTATAGCAGGGAAACGGCGGAAGTGAGACTCATCTAATTGTCTGATCTGCGTAGCTTTGGGTATCTGTCAACTCAGTGTCAATTCAGGTTACACTTCAAGAATGAAACTTTGAAGAAAGTAAATAAAAGACAATAATAAGAATAATAAATGACGCAAATAAGACTAGTAGTAGTAAACTACATAAATAAAACCAAGAATCAATTCACGTTTATGTTTGGTTAAAACACAAGCAGTGGGTTGAACCAGGCATTCCCAGGAGCGCGTATTTAGTACGAGAAAATGTAGACAAATAAGAAGACTTTTCATTCAAGGCAAAATTGTAGATTGACTGGGCCAGAGTATGAAAGTTTTCACTCTCCGTGGAATATTCTATAGGTACTAAACAAGGTTCCCTCAGTAGCCGACATTGGTGGTGGTGCGGGGGGGGGGGGGCTTTGTGCTTGGGGTATTTAGCAGGCCATGCCGAAAACTCAGTCTGATGTAACATGTCACAGGATAGCATGTTTTCTCGCAGCAAGCCTGCCCGCCCGGAATTACGACGTAGCGGAAGCAGATCACGCTTGTTGAACATCATGGCCTATCTTACTGCTTCTAGAATAGCGTAAAAGACCCTACGATGGACCACCTTCCAGTCATCATCTTGATATGGTACATTGTATTAAAACATAACTTGGGTCGATTTTTTTCGTCTAGAATCAATCTCCAGCAGCTCATCACGCCCCAGATATCCCATAAACGCCGTGCCATGCTGCAGTCGAGTGAAGATGTACATGTATACATGAAGGAATTTCCCTTTCCGACACAGAAGCCCCAAACTCCTTTTCCCCTCCCATCAGCGCAGAGCATGTACAGCTAAGCTTGGGCATGATGCGGTCCAATACGGTGCGTTTCCGTACCGCCCTGGGCCAAATATCGTACAGTCGGTTTGGTTCTGTGTCGCTAGGGTCCTCCGTCGAGCGGTGTCGCCATTCGCAAATGCCGGTCAGTTTCTCGCTCACCGGTCCTTGTAGACCTTGGGCTTCCACCCATCCTTGACCTCCGCTTCCTGTTCGACCTTGTCTCGAATAGGGCCTATTTCACGCTCGAACCGCTCCTTTGCCCTTACAATCTTGCTCTGCAGGTAAAAGCTACCGCCCTTCTCAGGGTTGTTGGTGTCAAACAGGCGCTTGTAGCGCCCGAGAACCTCCTCCATGTTGGCCTTTCCTTCGGAGGGGGGCTTGACATTGAGAATCTTGCACGCCTCATCGAGGGTCATGCCCGAGGCGAATGAGCCGCCAGTGGTGTTACCCAACTTGGCTTGCGCCCGCTGGTATTGCGAAGCGGCCTGAGCCTGCTTGTAAGCGGCCACGAACGAACGGCCGAGAATTCGGGAGCCTGTAAGGAAGGCTGTGATGACGAATTTGTGCGCCTGGTTTAAAGTGTTAGAATGATGAGGTGAGGGTATTCGGAGAGAATCGGGGGGGGGGGGGGAGGGCAAAAAGCAGTTGGGGATTGCGGCAAAGAGGGAACTGGCGCATACCATTGTGACAAAGGATTAGAGAATAATATGCAATATCCTTGCGGTAATTGGCCCCAAGGGTCTGAATTGAAAAAACCTGGACGGCGGCGTGGATGCGTCCCTCGTTCGCAGCGGCGGAAGAGATGACGGTGGCTACAGACCCATCGATTTTTCCCTGCCAGATTTGGCGGGTCAATCCGAGGTCGGAATTTTGCGCTGCCGACCGGCCGGCCGAATGGGATTAGCCGATAATCAGCCGTGCGACCTCACCGTCCACCTCACCGAGCAAAAAATGGTCCCCACCAGCGGTGAAGGGGATCCTCCGCAGCAGCTTGGTTGGGTGGCGCTACAGGGCGGTGATTGGACTCGTATTACGAAGCGGCGGGGGATTCATGCCTGCAAGTAAAAGTCCTTGGGAGGCAACGCAGATTCCATAATTTGGGCTGCCTGGGATACATACATCTTGCTCTCAAGCCCTGTGAAATCTAGGACTGGAAAACGCATGACCCCTGACTAATACTCGTGGAAACTTCGCAGACCTAACTAGTTGGAAGATCGGAGACAACTTGTCATATTCTACCTCAACTCTAAATACCCTTTTGTCCCTTACGCTTGAGTCCTGTGACAATGGCAATGAGTCCAGAAGAAATTGCTGCCCTGCTGCAGCGTGAAGGCAGCGGTTTGTCTCCAGACACGTACGATGAGACTGTTCAGCCAGAGGGAGCTGAGCAGCGCAGAACAGAGCTGCTGGCCAATGTGCTGGCCACGTGCCAACAAGCTCTCCAGCACAACTCGGGACAACTGGAAACTATTGCCAAGGTTCTTGGTGATGGTAGTCGAGACGGTAAGTCATGATTACATCCTTGACCTTTCTTCCGTGCTTCCCAGTTATGCGCAGGGCGCGGGCCACCCTACAGTAGTGGCACTTTTGCTCCGCATCTAAGACACCATCGCTGACCCTGGCAATAGTGGCATGGAGGATTCCATATGGGGAGTCGGGGGTTTTCCCCTTCTTCCTCGGGACTCTTGCTGGAGATGTTGTAAGCCAGGGCGTCAGAGTTCATGCTCTGCGCATCACTGGCAACTCATGTGCGGACACGGATGAAAACCGTGCTCGGGTGGTTGAGGGAAATCACTTAGGCTCTATTATACGCCATTTGCAGAACGAGGCTCTAATTCCTTACGTTATTCCCGTGTTGTACAATATCATGGTCGACTATGGTAAGTCTCAGCTGGAACATAAATGCCCCTATGATAGTTAACCAGAACGCAGAGCCCGCCCAGAAGCTAGCATCAGAGTCCCGCCTGAACATCCAGCTTATTTCTCTCCTCTCTTCTCCAAGCCTTCCCAGCTTTGCCCCTCTGGTTACCTACTTTTGCAAGATCCTTACGCTTCTGAGCACACATGATGGCGAAGCTGCCGTAGCCAACCCTCTCACTGCCCAGATCTTGCTGAGGCTAGCCACCAGTCCCCCTGCCAATGGAGACGTGGATGACTTTATCTCGCTGGTGTCTGCAGCCGCAAGCTACCTGGCCAATGAGACGTTCCAGGCCAACTTTATCAACACACAGCAGATGGATGTCTTCATGACGGCATTTCACTATATTCACACACATTTCGATCCTCGGGAGCTGGACGACCTGGACACGGTGACACAGCTCAAGCGATTGCGCACTTCTCTTCTCACTACCTTGGCTGATCTCTCCGGAAATGATTCGTTCCCGAGCTTCTACCCCCTGGATAGCTCAGTGCCGCAGTCACTTTTGGCCTGGCTTCAAGGAGCGAACTCCTCGCTTCAGGCTGCAGCCTGTCTCGCCCTAGGAAACCTCTCTCGGTCTGACGAGGCTTCTCTGGCACTAGTCGGGACTCACCAGGCTCACCGTCCCCTCATCAAGCTTCTTTCCGACCCCTCCATTACCGACTCTCAACTCCTCCATTCCGCACTGTCGTTCCTCAAGAACCTCGCCATCCCCGCAAAGAATAAGCCCCTGCTTGGCGACCTGCTTGAGCCCGCCGCTATCCCGCGTATCATGACTCTCGACACTCTCCCACAGGTCCAGTTTGCAGCTGTTTCGCTAAACCGACTGCTGCTTGTCAACTGCCCTCCCAATGTCCGCAAAATATGTGCTCCCAGAGAGTTTGATTCGTTAGCAGAGCACACAAGTGTCGATGACATCCTTTCCTTGTTTTCTCGGTCAGATGCAGAGCCCACGCAGCTCGAGGCAGCTCGCAGCATCGCTGCTCTCTGCCGCGTACTTCACACCACGCCAGTGTTCCCAGTGCTTCCGGAATGGGACCACTCACAGGAGACTTATGTCTATGAGCCAAAGGAGCCTCTTCCACCCAGCACAGGCAGTGGCGAAGAGGAAAGCCGTTTGCGAGACATCTTCTACAAGAAGCACGACCTATCCAAAGCCCTCGCCTTCCTAGTCACCCAGCAAAAGTGGCCCATTCTCCGTTCCGAGGCATGGTTCGTCTTTGCTCTCATGTCTCGCTCTCGGGATGGTGCAGCAGTTGTTACCAGCACCTTGGCCAAGCCTGAGGTGGCCAATGCCCTTTCGTGTGCAATCACTGGCAAAGATGCGCACCCAGCGAACAGCGAACAACCCAAGCAGATCGAGGCTGCCACATCTATTGTCGGCCCTGACTCTGGTTCCATCCCAGAAGGCCTCGGCCTGGAACCCCAGCAGATTGACCCCAAGCAGCAGGCCAACATGAGCAAAGTGGATAGGGAAAACTGCTTGGTACTATGCACGGAAATCACCAAGAACTCTAGCAGTGTCTTGACGGCAGACCAGTCCAATGCGTTGCAACAATTGCTCAAGCAGGGTACAGAGTTGCTTGGTCAGGACAGACCCTAGGGTCAAGGGAAGATGTACTACTTAACCAGGCATTTGATGACGTGATGGACAGGCAGAAAAGAACAAGATAAAAGGGCGGCTACATATGAGTACGTCATAGAGCAAGCATGAATAAACCTCTATTTTACGCAAGGCCATGCATGTTAAAACACACAAGACACATACACAACGGTGACACGATGCCCACGGAATGCCTTCATTGACCAATCGATTACAGAACAAAGCCGGCGATCATGCAGTAAATTCTTTGAGCTGGACCTAGAGTATCTCTCCCTCCAAACCCGGCCAAGCATTTCATCAGAGCCTCGAACCGACGTTGCCCCTCCCTTAGAGACGCAAAGAGCAAAACCCTCAAACACCAGTTCCCTTTTTGCTTGTTTATTTCTTGGCAGACTCGGCCTCGGCCGCATCCCGCACACGCTTCTCCTTGGCACCCTGGTATCTGGCGTTGGCACGGGCAACACGCAGGGTTCGGTAAGCACCGGCCTCGAGGGCGGCGGGGAACTCGCTCTTCTTGATCTCCTTGAAAGCAATGTCGGTGGGGGCAATAGGGAGAGCAGCGGAGATCTGGGAGACCTTCTCGATCTTGGAGACGTCGGTCTTGGTGTCACCCTTCTTGGGGGCGTTGGATCGGCGGGGAAGGAGGATCAGGCGCTCCTGGTAGGCCTTGAGGCGGGCGACATTGGCGGCCAGGGACTCCTCGCTGAGGTTCTGTCGGCGGAAATCGACGGAGATGCCGATGGTAGGGGCAAAGGCCTTGGGGATACCGGCCTCCTGTGATAATTGTTAGACACCCACAATTCCATTAAAAAAGCGACGCTCGGAAGGGGGAGGGTTGGGTTCGGATCGTACCTTGAGCTCAGCCAGAGTGAAACCGCGGCCTTCACGGACTCGTCGGTTGTAGCGGATGGTAGGGCATCGCACAACAGGTCGGAGCTTGTCGACGGGGCGGGGGGCGAGAGCAGCAGCCTTGGCCTGACGAGCAGTGCGTCTTCGGATCTTCTTACCAGGCTACAACAAGGAGAGTCAATATTTTTTTGCCTTTTTTTCCTGGAGCGTTGACAGGCGGCGCGACGACGCCGTGTCCTGTCGAGATTTTCTATCGTACCTGGTCGAAGTGGGTTCGAACCCGGCGCTGCCAATCCTTGCGGAAATCTGTGGGAGAAGTCAGTCGTTGTGTCTTGTGTCATCGCTCGTCCACGGGTTGCTCACGGTTGTTAATGAGCTTCTGGTTGTGCTTGATCGCCTGGAGGAGAAAATGTCAGTGAATGTCGTCTACATCATTGCGATGCATCGCATTGGGCGTGGAATCCATACCATTGTGACTGCTTGCGATCAACGGGCTCCGGTTGTCGATGGTCGGGTCGGTCGTGGGACGTTGAAATTTCGGAGGGTTGAGGCTTGTCAAATTCCTAGAAGGGTTTTCGAGCCCTACAGTACGTACTTGGTGGGGGTTCGGCTCGGTTGGGTCACGTGGTTTTGCTTGTGCCACCAGCTTTTTTTCGATTCAGTCTGGGGAGGCTTGTGGGCTTGGGACACTGGGCCTTAGGAGAAAGTGTGGTGGCTCCACTGAGACCTTCAAGGCTGTTTGTCCAGAGGTTTGATTCTGTGATTCTGATTGTTTGTGCGCCGATGCCAAAATAGGAATGTTCATGACCTTCAGGATGTTCACCAAGACACAACTTCTGCGAACATCATATTTTGGACCCTGTTCAATGGTACGAGAAAATTAAATCAAGGATCTTTTCTAATTGAGATTACTGTTAGAATATGGGTTTTCTTCTTCATAATTGTCACTTCGCATCTTGCTCTAAAGGAGCATTGTTACTTCAGCCATTTACATGTGGTGCCGGGATTGGCCCATGGAAATTCACACAAACGCAGAACACGAATATGTCAGGCAAACAGCGTTACATAAACACATTTCACTCTTGTCAACAAAGGTGCACAAAAAGAAATCACTTGTTTGCTAGAGTGGGTCCGTGCCGGGCAATCTCATTTTACCCTTTTGGCCTTGTAGCCTGAGCGAGGCAGCAATTCTCGCCTCAGCCATCTATAAATTTGGGTCCTCCCTCCCACCTTTTCAACTTTTTCTTCTTTTCTTCTTCATACTTACCTTGGGAGGAACTTCACCCTCGATCACAAATGAGGGAGTTCAGCGTGGAGGGCCTGCATTGCACATCGCGGCGTCGCTCCATTCTCCATTGCCCTTCGGGGTCATGGGTCCCGCAATTTTTGATTTATAACTCATTTTCATTGTGAACGACGCTCCATGCGCCGACGCGAAGAAGATGCTATTAGAATGTTCCAACAGATAAAGTTCAGCTGCTCAGTGGATGTTAGAGCGGCAGAATCTCGCTGCAGGCTGCAGAGGCGCGTCGTGACACCCAGCGAACATGAAACTGCCGCATTGGCAGTAATTAAATACTGCTTGGTGAAAGACGGGGGTTGAGCGTAGGTGGCCATCCGGCTGCTATGCACTCCCTCACCAAGTGGTTGGTTTTGATGCATTGACATGTTATCTAAAGTCAACCGGGAATCTCCTTGTCCTGAGCGCGCTTCCGAAAGGCTGCTATTCCATCAAGGTTGCGTGCTTCCTCATCCCCAACCGCCTCCAAAAACACGAACCTCTACCCACACCTCAATCGTCTCTCTCCATAGTAAATGCCTCCCGCCTCACCTGTACCGTAGCAATTAATCAATTGATGGAACTGTGACTGGTTTCCACCACCGTAGCTAGCCCTTTCACCTCCAGAGATCCTGCACCCCAACATAGCTCCCTCTCACCCGAGGCTACTCCGCACCAATCACAAGGCCGCAATTCGGCCCTCCAAAGAGGTTTGTTCGTCCAGGAAAAATCTCATGACACCACTTCCTCGCATCCCGAACGACCTCGCACCGTCACCTGCGGATTGACCTCTTGCAACCCGCCCGAGAGCAATTCGCTCAATCAATCGTCTCCGACCTCCCTCCACCCCCGGACGATACTTCCAGGCTCGACGAGATTGCGCAACCACCATAAAACATTTACGTATCCCGCCATGGCGTCCAGAATCGGGCCCCGCAGCGTCAAGGACGCAACCCGCTTCACCTCAACCATCCCCCATGCGACGTCCAAGTCTGTCAGGGCTCCGCGCATCCCCGGCGAGACGCCCGAACAACGAGTCCGCCGCCTACGACAGGCCCATCTCGCCGCCCAAAAGGCACAGATCAGCAAAGCCGACAAGCTCATCGACGCCTCGCGGCGCTTCTTTGATGTTGCGCACCGATGGACAGTGGGAGGCATTGTGATATTCACGGGTACGTCCGCCACCTTCCCGTGAGATCCTGCAAGCATGCTGCCGAGCATGCCGGACGAGGGCGATTCAAAAATCCCACAAGCCGTCTGGCACCAAGGATGATGCTAACGCTTCCCTCTCTTTCTTCACAGCCGTTGCCGGTGTTGTCAGCATCTACTCCGTATGGGATATGCTCCGATATAACCGGGCCCGTCGCGCCGAATGGGTCGAGGCCCAGAAGAAGCTCGAGGACGACGAGCTCGCCACGGCCCGTCTCGCCTATCTCAAGGGTGACGCCACAGAAGAGCAGATTGAGCTTGTCGAGGAGGCCAACCGCGCCGCCGAGGCCAAGGGCACCAAGCTGCCACCCCTACTATCGGCCCCCCAGACCCGTACTCACTTTGAAGAGCACGTCAAGCCTGCCTTTGAGGGCGCCGAGTCGGCAGAGACCAAGAAAGGCAAGGGCGTCCTGGGTGTCTTTTCGGGCATGCTGGCCCGCGAGGAGCAAGGTGAGGACGACGGCTCCTCGCAGCAGCGCCTGGGCTACGAGAGCCTGAGCGAGGAGGACGACAGGACGGGCGTCCGTGACAGCGACCTCGTCCGCTCAATCGAGAACAAGGCCCGCGCGACCTGGAACCAGGAGAAGGAGAACCAACGAACGGGGGGCAGCCTAGACCAGTTGGGCCTGGAGCCGGCGGGGGGTCCCGCACCAGCCAAGAAGTCGTGGTGGAAGTTCTGGTAAGCGGGAGAAAAAAGAAGAAGAAAAATATAAGAAAGACGACATGCAAACACACGCGCGCACACACACACACACACACACACACACAACCACGATTAAGAACTTTTTTGACGGCGGCAGGGACGTTGATGAGAAAACCAGACGAAAAGGAGGGAGGCAAGATGTACGTGTTCCGGGCAAAAAGAGTGTATCATACTGTGTAGATTGGCAGTGCATTAGACGGCGTCGGGGTACCATCTTGTACGTATCACCAAGGGAAAAACCAAGCCCTACTTTACCTTATTATTTCATATACCAAGCGATTAAAAATCAAAGAAATGCGACCATTGTGGTGATTGTGCTCATTCTCTGTCCCATCGAGTAAGGTTTTATATCCGACCATGGCATGGTTCGATTGTGTTGTGGATATGCGCCGCCAATGAACATGGTCTGATACCTCTCAGTCTGACAACACCACGAGACAAGGGCTGCTCCGAAGATCACGCTCGCATGAGAAATAAACTTGCAAATCAATGCAAAGGCTGGCGTTCATCGACCAGCCTCGTATTCCTCCATTTGTTCCTATGTAAACGACATTCCTGGTCGTTCTGCTTAATCCCGATTCTTTCGTATGTTGTGAATATAAACAAGTGATAACCCCATAATGATAAAAAAACGCTGTCTGTGACAAAAGAAAAGCCATTGCGCCCAAATATGTTGCCGACCCCCATTAAAGACAAAGGAAATTTGTGGAGAGTATTATCCGTGATCCATTCTGAAGTCAAACCTGCAAGCCTTCCAGTCCAAAACACAATTCCGTTTCCCTGTACTCCTGTTAATCCTCCTACACGATCTGTCACGACCCCGAATGTCTGTGTAAACTCGTCTTCTGTCAGCTTCCCAAGTCCTCTTCAACTTTGCTATTCTGGTAGTCGTGAAGTTGGGTTGCCATCGGAATAACTAACGGTGCCTGTTAGAGAAGCAGTAGATACTAAAATCAACATCTCGGCTAGCATATTCTTCATCTTGCCAATGCCAAGAATTCCAAAGTCAAAGTTCTTTGGTCCAAACCGCCCCATGGCACACCTCGTTTCTACCCAACCCAGAGGCCTCACCCCACTATCCTACAGCATCGTATTAGTGCTGGGCGATGCAACCGCCGACTCATCCTCCTAAGTGATGATGATGTGGTTGAAATGCCCAGGCACCTTGAGTCTGCATTTTTCGCAATCGGAGCGGTATCCAATGCTAAAGCTCTTCTTCATGCCTGGCTGCCATGTCCAGTTGTTGATGGTGTGACGATTGCGGGCATGGCCTTGGCGACCAGGAGATGGTGTCGTCGGCTCCTCATCGACTTCGGCAGGGGGTGGCGAAGCTTGTGATTCGATGTCCATCATGGCATTAGGGTGTTCCATCGCATGCGGGGGTGAGGGTTGGGGCGCAATATATTCGAGATTGGCGGCCTGGTGCACAGGAATGACCGTGTCAACCATCATGGCAGGGGAAACGATAGCTGTCGGACTCCCCATACAATCGTCGCCTTCCGAAATGGGAGAGGGCAGGCGCCGGTTATTTTGGACGGCTTGCCAAGCATTAGAAGAAGTCATGGTGCGGGGAACACACTGGTCGTCAAAAATGCCAGTCTGCTGGTGACCAAGGTTAACAACACCATTGAGCAGCTTCACGGCCGGTCCCGGGCCGGCCCATTCGCACTGCTGACCTCGAACCTGGGCAGCAAAACTGGGTTGGATGGGGGTGGGCATTCGGCCGTTGACATTGTCGGGGTTGAGGTCGACGCCATTGTGCTGGACATTGGGGTCGTGTTGGGGAGCATCCGTCATGTCCATCTCGGAGTCGTTCTGGGGCTGGGGCTGGGACTGCATCTCCATGGCCGCAGTTGGCCAGGGCCACAAGTGGCCCTCGGGCATATGGTCATCCGAGTCGGAGTTCTGTGGGGTCATGGACGACGAGGGCAGCCATTGTTGCGAGACCCTTGGCGAGGTTCGGAGGGGCAGACACTGAACTCGTTTCTGGACCAAAAGTCAGGGTCGCTCAGGGAGAATGCAATAGGTGGGGTAGGGGAAACTCACGTTTCGGTGCTCTCCAAAACTCAAGGAGCCGTTGGCGCTGGCGTTGGCGAGGTCCTCCTCCTCCTCACGAGCCCGTTTGCGCTGGGCATCCGACATATGCTCTGAATACTGGGAAGCGGCAAACATGATGCGGGCGTACGGAGGAGCCCAGATGCCCTCCCGTTGCGATGGATTGCAGAGGTTAAAAAACAAGGAGAGAGGCCGGAGTTCCGAAGGAGCTGTTGTGAGAGTTGTCTTGGCCCGGGTGTTAATGCGGGTGGAGCAGTGGTGGGCAGCGCCTCTTTTCCGTTGTCTTTGGCGGTGGTTGGAGTTGGAGTGGGGGGGCAAGATGTGTGCAGGTGAAAGACCAAGATGATAGAAGCGAGCAGGGTGTAAATTGGCGGCAGGAATAAACAAGAAGACGGTGGCAGTGAGACCAAAGGAAAACAGAGAGAATGCGATGTGAATGTGAATGTGAATGTGACAGGTGAGAAGAGGAGGCGAGGGAGGAAGAGGATGGGACCTTTAGGCAGGTAGCCGTGGTCGGCCCAAGGTGGTCGGAGAGTACGACCCTCGTGAAGCACAAAGCGTGAGGCGCGAAGCTCCTGGGCTCCCGGTGGCCTGGTCTAGTGCAAAGGACGATACGTGATAGTGCGTAATAGTGGGACCGTCAGCTGCGAGGGGACCGAGAAGGCTGGCGGAAAGCACGCGAGGCACGTTAGCGACGCAGACCAAGCTTGATGTTGTGTGTATGTTTTTGGCGTGTGGCTGTTGGTAGCTGCCAGTGTCGAGTAGTCTGGAGGGAAAAGAAGCAAAAAAAATTAAAAGAGTATGAGGGGTGGCTCGAGACAACTGATACGCAAGAGACTGGATGATCAAATATCTGACCGTATTAAAGACGGCAGCGGAAAAAAAATTTGCGTGTGTGAGAAAAAAGATTGAAGTGAGGAATTATTAGAGAGGTGATTGTTTCTGACGGGAGCAATTACAAAGCGCGTATGGAGCAGACGAAAAAAAAGATAGTGTCCTCGACGGGAACCAAAACAACAGGAAGAGGCTGATGATAGAGTGCAGCACTGCCCACAAAGCGACACAGCCGGGGTCAGAAAAAATAATTAGAAGCCAGGCGAAAAATCGGATTAAAGAGCAGTATGGTAAGGTGTCAAAACCTGAAAAAAGTGTCAAGAATAATGGGAAATGCGTAGTCAAAGGAGAGACGATGGGGAATATCAATTAGGACTTTGTAAAAGTCAGGAATGCATCAACGGGAAGAAAAGGGGGTACGAAGAGAGATTGTCAATGGTGGTGTTCAGAGTGGAGGAGGCAGCACTCTCAACCCATTCAAGCTTGTGCTCGTGGTGGGCCGCCACACACCACCAACACAACGTCACGGCGCGTCCATGACCTTTCCCCAGAGACCTGTCTTGTTTACTTTGTTCCCTATTTTGGGCTACGGTCAGACGTTGCCGCTTTTTTGGCTTCACTTTTGGGTTCGACTGGACAAGCCGACGGGCCACGCCTTACCGGTTGAGAACATGTCGACCAGAATAGCTCACTCTTGTCACTTTTTTTTTCGTCGTCATCCGATGGAATTCGTCCTGTCATCAGGCCAGTCCCCCTGCGAGGGCCCGGCTGCGCGGCCTCACCGGCAAGCCAGCTAATAGGACCAGGTGCACACGGACCACAGGCGCTTCCAGCTCCAGACTTACAAACCCGGCCTGTCATGGGCACCTACTTACATGCAGAAGGGGTCAGTGACCCCATGTCATGTCATGTCTCCCTCCCCGGTCCTACTTCTCCTCAGGGTGCGCCGCATTGCCGCTGTTCGGATCCGGCAACCTGTGTCACGAGGCATTCCACCTGTCATTGGCATCCTCACCGCACCCAGGGTCCAGCTTTTCTCTTGACACGAAAGGTGTCTCGCTCGGCCGGGTTTCAGTTGCGTTTCGTCAGTTTGCATGCTGCTAAATGGGGCCGGGGAAGGATTGATTAGGATTTGATACAATAAGTGTTATTACTTGGACGCATTCGTCAAAGTCCCCCGTCAGCTTTGACAGCTCGAGAGTCGCGAGTCATCGGAATAAAAGTAAGCCATTGACTTTTGTAAGCAGTGTACTTCTGTGAGGGATGGCGGGGTCACGTGACCCCACGTGTCACGTGCAAAGGAAGCCATTAGGGCTTCCTTGTGTTCCAATAGTAATTATAACAATAATAATAATTAATACAATATTATATACCAAATGCCTCTTTTGCCCAATAGGGCAATTTCTTTCCACTGATTATAAGCCTAGGCCTTACTCTAATATACCTTTCCTTTTCTTTGCCTTAGTTAGTGCCCTATTTCTTATAGCTCTTTAAAGTACAATCCCCTTAGTTTTATTACCTTTATAATACTAATTTTTATTACCTTATAAGTTAATTTAAAAGCCCTTATATCCCTTATCTTATAAGTAATCTTTAGTATAATTATTATCTTTATTTCTAATCTTTTGATTATCTTTAGATATTATAGTAAGATAATTTTCTTTCTTAGTAGCTTTTGCCTTTAATATAGAATCCTTAGGATTATAATTCTATAATTAAATCCTTATTAATTATAGCTCTTTTCTTATTATTATCTCCCTTTAATAATAATAATATAAATAATATTTTAAATATTATTTTAACTAAATATAAGTATATATATATACTAGAAATCTATATTATTATAGTATCTTATTATTTAAAGATAAATATTAATAAAAAGTAATATTATAAAGCTATCTATTTTACTTATTTTTCTTTTATTTTTTTTAATTTTAACTTTCTTAAGAATTTAAAAGGTTAATTCTCCTAGAGTTTATTCTTTATAATTACCCTTATTATTATAGATTATAATATAATTATTCTACTTTTAATTTTTAGTAAAGGTAAGCTTTTTAATTATATTTAGGGCTTTATTAAAGGAGAAGCTAGGATAATTATTAAAGGTATTATTTTTAGATTATAAGCCTTCCTTGCTCTCTGGGAATAATATTATAATTATAACTTTTTTTAAGAAGATTATATCTATATTTAACTTTAGTTCCTAAAGTATAAAAGTATTTATAATAGCTTTTATTATATTACTAAGTTTACCTAGCTACTTATATAGCTAAGGACTATAGGTAGTAGTATAAATAATAGTTAAATTTATTGCCTTTTTTATAATTCTCTTTACTTTACTTTTACTATTTAGATTAATAAATATTATAAATTCTAATATTTTTCTAATAAGGTCCCTAATTTCTATAATATTAAGAAAGCTTTCTAAAGCTATTATAATAATATTATCTTTATAAACTAATATTTTAATAAAGAATAATTTAATCCTTATTTTAGCTCTAATAATAATAAGAGTAATTATTCCTCTAATTATTAACTATCTAAGCCTTAAGGTAATAATAATATTAAGACTAATACTAATAAGTTTACCCCTTAAGACTTAATTAATCCCTAAGATATTAATCTTTTATCTAAAAAGCTTACTAAAAAATTAAAGAAAAATCCTAACTTTAATAAAAAGTATTATAGCTATAGCCAATAGGGGTATATTTACCTAGACTATTATACTATATATCCTGAAAAGCGCCTATCTTACCCCTAAGATAGTAGTAATCCTTATAGTAATACTAATTATAATACTTTTAATCTAATTCCTAAAATATTAACTAAGAAATAAGGTATTACTCCTTATTTTAATTCCTTCTTACTAAACTAATCCTTAATAATAGCTTCTAATAATACTATCCTTATTATTACTTAAGCTACTAAGTATACCCTTAGTATAGCTAATCTTTAAAAGTATAATAAATAGGGGAAGTTATTCTTTACTTTGGTAATTATTTCTATAGATAAGCCCTTAGTAGTAATTTTTATACTTAAGGATATAATTATAGATGAATATTTTATTATTAAATCTAATATTACCTAGTCTCTAGTAACCTAGAATTCCTATTATACTAATAGTAATTATAATAAAGATTACTAGCTCTAGGATTCTAGCTTTAATATATATATTACTAATAATCTTAAATAGTTTAAGGAAAATAAAGTATTCCCTCTTATTTAATAGGGTACTATTACTATTAATAATAATCCTATTAAGCCTATATATATTAGTACTATTAAGCTTACTTTTAAGCTATCTAAATATATAACTTTAGTTATTCTTTAAGAAGTACTATTTATAATAATCTTTCCCTTAAATATCTTTTTAGGCCTTAGAATTTACTTTAAGGGCGGTTTTTTTTTTAAGAATTATATTTTTAATTTATAAGGTTATTTTATAGTAATTATTTCCTTGTATAATATTAGTTTTTACCTTTTGGTTAAAGGATTACCTATTTTACCTCTTATTATTACTATTATAGCTACTAAGGTATAAATCTCTAATAGCAAACTTTAGTATTACTAGCTAGCTTATATAAATTATAATAATATTATTAGAACTATTAAAGTAAGTATTAATAGCCCTAAAAATCTATGCCTACCAAAGGAAAAGGTATACTATTATTATAATTATACTAATATAATATATTAGACTCTAAAGATCTATTATAAGTATATATTGCTTCCCTTTTATAGAGTTTATATTAATCTTTGCCTTATTTTGTATATTGCTAAATCCAGGGCTATTATATTTGCCCTTATAATTAATAATAAGTCTTGCTATTATTAGATTGAGATTCTTAATAGTAAAGCTAATATTAATATTGCTTTTTACTATCTCTTTAAATATTTATACTAAATAATAGGTACCTATCTAGCTAAGATTTATTTTAATAATAATTAGGAATTTAAGGGAACTTAGTTCCTTGCCTTAATTAATAAGTACTATATTTATATATCTTAAATTCCTGGTTTTTACTATAAGTAAGCAGGCTTTTATAGGTGCTCTAATTATATAATTCTTAATTATATAAGAACTATCTTTACTAATTTTATTTAGCTCTTATTTAAGTGCTAAGATTATATAGCTATAGCTATTATAATAATTATTAATTATATTATTATTAAGTTTTATAATAATAATAAGCTATTTTAGAAGTTACTTTATAAGATCTTCTAGAATTACTTTAAACTTAATAGTAATAATAAGCTTAATATTTCCTATTTTTATATATTTAGCTTATATACTACTATTACTATTAAGTCTAAATCTACTAATAAAACTAATAAGAAGGGACTTAAGCTTTAAGCCTATAGTTAGAAAGGTATATTAGTTAGCTTCTAAGGAAATTATCTTTATAAGGTTTAGGATCTAATTAAAAAGTATATTATTATTACCTCTTATCTTATTATTTACAAAGAATACTTGCCCTATAATAAGATAGTTTATATTTAATTCTAAGGAGCTTTTTAGCATAATTAATAGGTTAAGATTATTAATAAATTTATTAATAAAATTATAATTATATCCTTCTAGCTTTTCTTTGTACCTTCTTGCTTTACTTATAAAGCTATAACTTTTAGTAATATTAAGTAATAGTATAAGGTAATCTATCGGGAGATTAGTTAACTTATTAAATTAAGCATTTTTATTTTTATTAATTTTTATAATATAATCCTAGGTATTATATTATTTATAGCTATTTAAGCCTTTAAATATAAGTATAATAAGTATAGTAATATAAAATATTATAAAGCTTATATTTATATTTAAGGCTTTTAGTAAGTTAAAAGTATTAATTACTTTAAAACTAGTACTATTACTATAATCTTAGCTACTTAGTATATTCTTATTACCCTTGCTATATAACTTAGCTATAAACCCTATTAAATTAATATTATTACTACCTTTCTTTATAGTTTACTTAAGGAAATCCTTTATATAAAGTAATTCCCTATACTTTCTAACTTTATAAATAATCCCTATTTTAAGTATCTAGTTACTAAGCTAGGCTAGACCCCTAATAAGATTATCTAGCTTAATTAACCCCTCTATAGCCTTAAGTAATTTACTAATACTTAGGAGAACTATCTTTCTAATAAGCTTACTTCCCTTAGCTTTAAGAAGCTTATTAGCAATTAATCTATCTATTATAACCCTTTTAGCAAAATTATTATTACTACCTATATTAATAATTTACTTCTTTTTTTACTACCTAAGGTAAATATTAATAGGATTATTACTAATCTAAATAAGAAGTTCTTAGTCTCTAACTATAGTTTTCTTACTTACTTTTTAAATATTACTATTATAGAGCTTAAGGATAGTATTAGCCTTTCTTAATAAAGCTTTATTAAAGATATTATTTATAATCTTAATCTTAGTAGTATTTTTAATATAGCTATACCTATAGTCCTTAGCTATAAGAAACTTATTATACTTTCTTCTTTAATCCCTTTTAATCTTTCTATTTAAATCCCTTATTATATACTAATTAAAAAGCTAAATTACTTTATTATATAAACCTAACCTAATATTACCTTTATAATAGGCTTTTAGGTATAATCCCTTTCCTAACTAACTAATAAATAGCTTAAAGCTATAACCTAAGTACTATATTACCTTAAGGACCACTTTAACCTAGGCCTTATATACTAATATTAGACTAAGATTATATATTAAAATCCCTTTAATCTCTTTACTTATTATAATACTAATTTTATTAGTAACTTAACTAATACTAAGTTAACCAAAGATTAGGTTATCTTTATATATAAAAACCTAATTTCCTAGTATAATAGTCTATATAAGTATATATATAAATCTACCTAAAAAGCTAAATATTATAATATCTCTAAATATATAAAGAAAGTCCTTTAGATTTATAATCTCCTTAGAGAACTTAGGTATACTATAAATATTCTAATTATAATTTATAGTAATAATAAGTCTACTATTAAGCTTACCTAAAATAAAGTTTATTACCCTTAGACTAAATATATTACTATTAACTATTATTACTTTTATAATAAAGTTAAAGCTAATACTATTAAGATTTACTATATTAATACTAAGAATATAACTATTAATAGCCTTACTAAACCTCTTACTAAAAAAAGCTATATATACTTCCTTAAGCTTCTTAAAATAGAATATATTCCACTTTCCTATTTCTATAAATAAGCTCCTATAGCCCTACTCAATTAAAAGAGCCTATATCCAGCATTAAGATTAAACTCTTCTAGAGTTATATTTCCCTTTCTCTATCTTTCTTTCTTCTATTTCCGCCCTTAACTCCTAGGCCCCCCTAGTCCCTTCTAGACACTTAAAATAGCTCTTTCTACCCTTTAAGGTATCTACTAATTATAATATTTAATAGGGATTATTATGTAAGGGGGAGTATAAGGGATGGCAGGGTTATATAACCCTATATATCATATGCAAAGGAAGCTATCAAGGCTTTCTTATGTTCTAATAGTAATTATAATAATAATAATAATTAATATAATATTATATACTAAATGCCTCTTTTGCCCAATAGGGCAGTTCCTTTCCACTACTTCGATATAGGGTAGCAAGCAAGTGAATTGAAGACCGCGACATACTTTGGACGTAAATAAATAAAATAAATAGTGCATGAATGAGACTGAAGTTGGGCAGTGAAGTGCCAAGGCAACTTTGTTTGTTTACTTTGTTGTATTTTTCTCGTGTTATACGAGACATTTGCCTCCTTGTGCTGTTTTGCGGGCATGTTTGCGTCATCGTTTTCGATGATCAAGAGTTGGCAATTGATTTTCCGGGGTTCACAAAACTTTGATTGCCATATGCCTGCTCTTCCAGTGCACATTCCCTCTATTCAATATATCACGTCGCATTGTTGGAACCTGCAGATCGGTGGCGTGGGGGGAGGGGGGGGAGGGGGGCGGCAGACCTCAAGTGACCTCACTGCAGCGACTATCAATCATCAATGTTGCCTTTCGATGTCGGAGCTCCATGATTGGATCCAATTATCCGCTTTTGGCACTGCAAGAGTCACAAAACTAAGACAGGAACAAAGAACACGTACACTCACCAATCCCCCGACTGTTTACCAATTGAGCGATGCACAAATTAGGGAAGTTATTGCCAGACACGGCTACACGTTCGGTTCTCAGAGCCGCCAATTGGGCGCGCAGTCGTCCTTGGTCATGGTGCCGTGTTTTTGCTTACATTAAACTGGTACCGGATCTACGAACCACAACGAGGCAAATGCTGCAGTTCCTCTAACTTTTTTCCTTCCCTCCAACCTCTCCGCAAGACCGAAGAACATCAGGATTCCCTGTCGGACCGACCCTGTAGTTTTTTACTCCCTCTTCCTTTTCTCCCGTACATAACAAAAAAAAATTCTCTTTGTGTCCATTTGATTCCTAGCGCTAGACGAAAAGAGGACGGCGGCTTATGAGGTGGATTTTTCCAATTAATTTTTTTTTACACTCTTGTCTTGGACGTTGTGTGTTCTTACGCCACACCATCTTAATCCATTCCCGCCCATCCACAAGTCAGATACATGCCATGCCGGTATCGCCTCGGACCGTGAATGGACAAAGCACATGCATAACTTTGCCGGGGAGGGACGGCATGGCCAACCGCGGAGGATTTGGCCTGCACCCGCATCACCAAGGGTCTTTCTTGTAGTGTGTACAATATTTCGCCGGACTGTTCAACGGGCGTGGTTCAACGGGCGTGGTAGAGTAACAAGGCATTGCGCCACCTTCTTCTCCCGGCCACCGCCTCGAGAGGTTTTTTTCCTCCTTGTTGCACCGCACCCCGGAATGTGGACGGCCGTCCACAGCGTAGCATATGTACTCGGCGGTACAAGAATGTTCTGAGCATGTCTTCTCGAGCTCAGAGAGAGGGAAATAACCCGCCCAATTGAGCTTGGTCCATTGCAAATTTCTGGAACCCTGACGTAGTATTCAGCAATGGCCTGCAGAATGGGCATGGATACGGCGAGTCACGGACAAGTTATGTACATGCATGCAGACTTGTGCGCCCTTGGATATATCACAATGTGTCGGGGGGGCGCCATCGAGGGCACAAGGTATACTGGAGTCTGGGCGTGATTTGTGGGCTCCATGTCTGTATTCTGGGTGGATCCGCCTCCGAAGCCACTCCGATTGATTTTGCTCGGCGCATGGGTTTTGGGTTGGGGTACTTGGCCAATGTACTGCGGCCCGCTACACAACACATGTACCTTTGTGATTGACTCACCTCGCCCAGCTTTGCTCCAAGCAGTTGATTAACTCTGTCGACAGCTCCTGCAATTTCTCTTCTTCCTTCTCCTCGTCTCCTATTAAATACTTGATTCTGTTCTCATTCTCATCATATTCCATATACCTCATTCTTCACTTCTTGTTGTGACAGTTAACCATTCGTCCATTGGACAACGGCCTTTTCTCTACCCCTCCACGCCGCCACCTAATCAACTTTTGTGTTCCCCTCCCCCACCAAACACTTTCTCCCAAAACACCATCACAAATCTTGGGACAATGCCCAGCGCAGAGATGGCCCCAACTGTCGCTGATGATACACGAGGTGAGTGAAGCAAGCAGATGCGAGACATGCAATGTCCCATCTCCTACGATGTCCCCTTACCTGTTATATCATTTTTTTTTTCCCTTGGAGGTGGCATGAAAAAAAAAAAAAATCTTGGGTGCAAATGAGTTTCTTTGCCTTTGTGCCGGATGGCAAGCACCAAGTGAAACCGTTCGACACCAAGAACCCCTGGTCTCCTTCCCCCATATACCAAAGCATGGATTTATTAAGAAACACTTGTTTCCGGCCCACTGGACCCTGCAACATTGCTATCCATTGAAATTCGCAGCACTTGCACTACAAGCACTCTGAGCGCCCAACCGGTGAGCTGACTCTGTCGTTTTTTTCTTCTAGTTCTCGGACAGGATCCCTTGATCCCTCCTGCTCTTCTCACTTCGGAGATTCCCCTGACCGAGGGTGCCCTCAACACCGTCGTAAAGGGCCGAGCCGATGCTGCCGAGATCGTGCTCGGTCACCAGGACCGTCTTCTCGTAGTCGTCGGCCCCTGCTCCATCCACGACCCCGCTGCCGCCCACGAATATGCTGCCCGCCTCAAGGCCCTCTCGGACAAGCTTGCTGACGACCTGTGCATTGTGATGCGTGCCTACCTCGAGAAGCCCCGAACCACTGTCGGCTGGAAGGGTCTGATCAACGACCCTGATATCGACTCCTCTTTCAAGATCAACAAGGGTCTGCGTGTTTCCCGCCAGCTCTTCGTTGACCTGACCTCAAACGGCATGCCCATTGCCACTGAGATGCTTGATACTATTTCTCCCCAGTTCCTTGCCGACTGCATTTCAGTCGGAGCCATTGGCGCCCGAACCACCGAGTCCCAGCTTCACCGTGAGCTGGCTTCGGGCCTGTCTTTCCCCGTCGGCTTCAAGAATGGCACCGACGGTGGTCTCGGCGTTGCTATTGATGCCATCGGCGCTGCTCAGGCCCAGCACCATTTCATGGGTGTGACCAAACAGGGTCTTGCTGCCATTACCCGAACCAAGGGCAACGAGCACTGCTTCGTCATCCTCCGAGGTGGCAACAAGGGCCCCAACTATGACAAGGAGAGCGTCCAGGCTGCCAAGCAGGCTCTGGAAGCCAAGAAGCAGAAGGTCGCCATCATGGTTGACTGTTCCCACGGTAAGACTTGTGCCACTTTTTGACAGCGTCTTTTTTCCCTTCTTTGAAATCCATGCTCATACATTTCCAGGCAACTCCCAGAAGAACCACAACAACCAGCCCAATGTTGCCAAGGCCGTTGGTGACCAGCTCCGTGAGGGTGAGACCGGCATTGTCGGAGTCATGATCGAGTCCAACATTGGTGAGGGCAACCAGAAGGTCCCTCCTGAGGGCCCCTCCGCCCTGAAGCGTGGCGTCAGCATCACTGATGCTTGCATCAACTGGGAGACTACCGTTGATGTTCTCGAGGATTTGGCTGCTGCCGTTCGTGCTCGCCGTGAGGTCAACGGCTCGCAGTAAACGACTCAAGACATGTTTGCTGGGCGGAGAGAATTTGTTGGGATGAGTCCTTTTTGACGGAAATATTGGGAATTTCTCCTCTTTTTCGTTATGTCAAGTCCTTACTCGGGAGCCGACATGGCTTTGATGTAGAGGGCAAAAATCTAGGGAAGGTTGACTTGGAATCAGATGAAATAAGTGGGAGGGCATAAAAAGCTGGCGCATCTAGGGTTGCATTCAAAAAAAAAAGGTCACGATGCATTAGGAATCCACTCGGCCAAGAGGCCGGCCGTGACTCACTGAAGGATGTGCAGTATATATATGTATATGTGTGTGTGTGTGTGTGTCCTGGGTAAACGTTTACACGGGTTTTGCACGATTGCGGTTGAAAGATTTTCCCGCACAACGATATCCACACAGAACGCCCAAACTCCTCTATACCCCTTCCCCACCCACCTCGTTGAGCAAAATGGACAAATGGCCGGCCACCTGGTGTTTAGTAATAAGCGTGGAGGCTATCGAAAGTTGCCCGGCATCGGTGCGTAGCTTGCCGTCGACCCGCCGACGGGATTGCTCTGGCGCCACGCAGCCACGCGCTTGAAGGCGGCCCATCCCAGTAGGCCGATGAGGCAGAGGATGAAGCCCCAGACAATGATCTTGTCCTTGTTGCTGTCCCGCTGAAAGCACAGCGTGGTGACGTCGTCCTCCTCGGCCTTTTTGCAGAAGTCGATGCCCTGGCTCAGGCAAAAGGCCTTTGTGCACTCGGAACACGACTTGGACTTGGACCTGGGCGAGAGCGAGCGCGGCGACCGGGACAGCGACGCGGCGAGGTCAGCGGCGACAGCTGCGGTTCCAGAGTCGGCTTCGGGATCGGCATGGCGGGGGACGACGGCGGGCGGCAGCTCCGGGCTGAAGATGGATGAGGCCGATCGGCGAAGGAGGTGCTCCGTCTGTGAGGAATCGCCCTTGGGGCCTAGTGGGATGATGGTGCTATTCTTAAAGCACGTGCATTTGCAGAATGTCGGCGCGGCTGCAGAGGAAAACGCAAGAAGAGTTAGCGGAGTGTCTTAGAACCCCCAAGGGGTCGTTTTGGTGCTTCCCTTGGGGGGGAGAGGGAGACTGGGAGGGAGGGGAGGGATTGCGCACAGGATGCTGCGACGAGGGACATCAAAGCCCCGAGCAGGAGCAATAGTAGAGACGTGCGCGCCATGGCGACGGCTGGGGACAGAGCGCGATGATGGAGAGGGCTCAGAAGGGGGGGGATGGGCGATATCGAGGAGCGTGGTGTTCGAGAGGGAAGGCCGTGGCCGAGATATGGGCACGTCGCAAGTTTAAAGATGCGCCGCCTCGTACTTTCTGGACGTCCCGCCTATGGAAGGCTGCTGCTGTTGATGCTGCTCCCGGCGATTGGCGATTGGGGGGGGGTGGGCCAGCCGCACGTCCCCCGCCACAGCCTCGTGTGGTGCATGCACGCCCATTGGCTAATGGCGCCACATGCGAAAAAGTTGCCCTCTGCGTCCAGAACGAGCTTCTGATGTGATTTCCACTACACTTGCACCCGTTTTCGACGACAACGCCCTCCGTCTCCTCCCCGGCTGCCCCAACCACCACACAGAAACACACAATGACCCGAATATCCCGGGTGCGGGCTCTCCCGTGCCTGCAAGCCGCAATTGCCCCCTCGTGCGCCGTCCACCGAGCACCCTTCGTCGCCCGCACCACCGCCGCCGCTCTCTCGACATCCGCCCGTGTGCAAGGAAAGAACACAGAATGGATCCGTGGCAAGATCTGGAAGGGCGACGCCCCCGGTCCCGAGGACCCGTACACCCAGCGCCCGGAGCCCGAGGAGACGACGTCCAACCTGCCCACAGAGGCCGTTGAGATGCAGAACCGGTCCGACTTTGTCCCCGCCGAGGTCGAGCAGTCCCGCATCGTCCTGCCCCCCCGATCCCGCGTCGAGGCGCACACCGAGAAGGAGGTTGAGACACTGGACCCGTCGTACACCCCCGCGACGTCAATTGAGGGGCTGGAGGAGATCAAGTCCCTGAAGACGTGGTGGGACCAGCCCGGGCACTGGGGTCCCGAGAGCGAGTTCCGTGGGTTTGCTGCCAAAAAGGTCGAGGACAGGGCCATTGTCGAATTGAACCTGCGAAGGGCCGTCGTCGAGTCTCTTGCCCTCCAGGAAGCCGGCCTGCTCAGCGAGTGGGCCACCAAGAAGTGGCCTGCTGGCCAGCGGGCTGATCTCGACCAGACCCTCTCCGTCGAGGTCAAGGTCCAGGACGGCAAGACCACCCTCAAGGGCGATGTCAAGGCCATCACTGGCCAATTGACAAGCGAGGTAGAGGAGTCCGGGTCGGCGGCCAAGATATCTGCCGAGGAGGCCCAAGAGATTGTCAAGTCGGGGGATGCTTCATGGAAGCAGGTTTCCCTCGACGACCAGGCCCTCAAGTTTGCTGTAAGTGTTTTCACACTTCCCCAATTGATGTTCCTTTTCCCACCCAGAAGGAAAAAACAAAAACAAAAACAAAGACTAACATCCCAATCTTTTTTTATTTATAGATCCGTAAGCGTGTCTACCAACTCACTGGTCGTCTCATCTCTGACGCCAAGCTCGGCGCGGCCCGCTCGGCGGTTCATCTCCTGACGCTGACGGTGAGCCCTCCCAAGCGCGGCAAGAAGCTGGCCGAGCTGCTCGAGGCCCGGGAGGACCTGAAGACGCTGCCCAACGTCAAGGTGCACAACCGCAAGGTCGGCCCCATTGACAAGGAGAAGGCCGTCGGTCGCTGGAAGGTGATTGAGGAGGAGCTGACCAAGCGTGGCCTGCCCGTGACGGGCACCGGTGGCCTGCACAAGAACAAGGAGCGTGACTGGCTGTCGGGCAAGATATAAGAGGGAGATATAAAAAAAGAAAACGAGAAACGGGGGTTGGTTGGTCGGTTGGAAATGAACGAGAAGAGGGTAAAAGCATGCATGAATGAGATGACATGAAATGGGAGGGGGTGTATTACCGTGTATACTTGTACATGTATAACAGACACATCAAGAAATGACATTCTTCTTCACTACTTCACTGCAACCCGATTACAAACAATCACCGATGGCATTGCCGTGGAAGCTTATGGTGGGCTTTGTGAGATTGAGGTGGTATTGGACTCCTCGCTACATGAGTTGTCCATGGCACAAGTTCTTATCTTATAACCCTCGCATAGATGTGTCCCCTAATCTGGGCGTTTCCAAGACAGACACGCTTGAATTACTAGACAGTCTGTTTGTCAAATCAAGATACATATATACATGGAACGAATGATTCTCAAAAAGTACTTCATAATTTCTTTTTGTTTTGTTTCTATCTCTGCTTATTGAAATGCACAGGACATGTAGGCTAAATATGCTCTAAAAATGCAATTGTCCCTGACTCCATGACAGGCTCAACACAAGTTTTTACAGAAACTTGTTCTTGACGAGCCACTGCTCGACATCCTGCTTGTCTCTCGACAACCAGTTTTGCTTCGCCCTGATGCTGTCGAGGCTCTGGGCTAGCTCTAGGTCGAAGCCCTTGGTTCCCTTCTCCTTGAAGAAGCGCTCTACGTCGGCAACCTGGTCAGGCAGTGTGAAAGAGCTGGTGGACATGGCGACAACGTCACCAATCAGGGACATGCCGGGGGGAAGCCTCTTGATGAGGGTATCCCAATTCTCCTTCACCCATGTCCAGAGCGCCACAACACCCTCCTTGTGCGATCGAAGCCCACTAAGAGGCTGGTACAGGTCCTGCGTCTTCACCTCCTTGCTGAGGGTGTATTCCAGCGTTCGCTGGATGAGCTTAGGATCCTGTGCAAAGCCAAGAGACCGAAGTGCAGTGTTTCGCTCACTGCTCTGCTTGGCGGTCTCATACTCCTTGATAATGGCATTGTACTCAGCCTCGCCACCATATGTCAATGCCACAGCGAAGACACTGGCTCGCAGGTTGGGCTCAAGCGCGTCTCTGTCACCCTTGATGAACTTTTCAAACATTTCAAAGGAAGCAGCCTTGGTCTTTTCGTCGCCAGCAATGGCGGCCTTACCAAACATGAGGGCCTTGAATCGCTGCGTCATGTGGTCATCCTTGTCCGTAAGATCCCATCCGAGTTCATTTGCCTTTTTGCTCACCAGCTCTCGCTGGAAAGACTTTAGGGCTTCAGTCGTCTTGTCATCCTCAAAGAGCCATGCATCTCGCAAGGAGCCAACACGAAGACTCAGCTCATCCCAAACAATGTACTCGTTCTCAGAGTCAAAGCCTTGGAGGAGGGACAGCAGACCTGATGTCTTCTGGTAGCCGGCAGCAGCAAGGGCACCAGCATCAGCAACCATTCCAGCACGGTCCTCAACCGCCAAAAGGCCGGCCTTTGCATTCTGGCCGAGCTTCTGGAGTCGTTCCGTGGTGTACGAAGTGCGATAAATACCCGAATGGCCCGAGTTGATCTTGAAGAAGTCGAAGTCGGGCACTTTGTAAGTGGCTTCGCGCGAATCTAGAGTAATGTCGCTCTGAAGGCCGTCCTTGGTTCGAAGGTTGACGAAGACGGGGTACAAAACCTCATCTTCCTCAGGCTTGACATCGCCTGTTCTCAGGAAGCGGTTCTGCTTGACATGAATAGTGCCTTCGGCCTCATTTTCAGTGACGGCGACGACCGGGAAGCCAACCTTCTTGGTCCAAATGTCGGCCACGCTCTTGACGTCCTTGCCACTGGCTTCGCTGAGAGCAGCCCAGAGGTCGGTAGTTTGGGTGTTGCTGTACGCATGTCTGTCGAGGTATCGTCGAATTCCCTCAAGGAACACGTCCTCTCCAAGGTACTTGGAAATCATACGAAGCACGCAGGAGCCCTTCTCGTATGAGATGGCATCGAAGATTTGGTTAATCTCATCGGCACGCTTGACAGGTACCTCTATGGGGTGAGAGCTGCGCAGAGAATCAAGGCTGAGGGCGGAGCGGAGGTCGTCAATGACATATCCATCCCAGATTCTCCATTCAGGGTAAAACTCGTTGGACGAGTACCACGACATCCAGGTAGCGAAACCCTCCTTGAGCCAAAGACCGTCCCAAAAGTCCATTGTAACCAAGTTACCAAACCATTGGTGTGCCAGCTCGTGCTGTACAACCTCGGCAACACGCTTCTTGGTGGTTGCGCTGCTAGTCTTCTCGTCTAGCAGAAGATCAACGACTCGGTAAGTGATCAGACCCCAGTTCTCCATGGCACCGGCGGCAAAGTCAGGCACGGCGACCATGTCCATCTTGGGCAGAGGGTACTTGCTACCGAACTGCTTCTCGTAAAACTCGAGGGTTCGCGCTCCAAGCTCGGCCGAGAAGGTTGCATGCTTGATGTCTTGGTCAGGGGTGCAGTAGACTCGAACAGGGATGCGGAAGTTGTTGGTCTCGTAGACCTGGAGGTCACCGATGACAAAGGCAACCAGATACGTCGACATGATGGGAGTCTTGTTGTAGGTGACAGCCTTTCGCTTCTTGCCAGCAACCTTGGAGTCGACTTCCTTTTCGGAAGCAACATCCATGTTACTCAAACAGACGAGGTTATGATCCGCAATCAGGGTGATGGTAAAAGTCGCCTTGAGGGCGGGCTCGTCAAGACAAGGGAAAGCACGGCGAGCATCGGTAGCCTCCATCTGAGTGGTGGCGATGTACTTGTCGTTGCCATTCTCGTCCTTGTAAGAGGAGCGGTAGAAGCCAGCCATGTCATCATTGAGGGTACCCGTGAAGCGCTGCGTCAACTTCGCCTTTTGGCCAGCTGATATTTTTTGGTCGAAGGCAATGATCGTGGTCTGCGTATCCTTGTTGTAAGAGAGGGCGGGGGAGGAGCTGATGGTGGCGCCGGCGGACTCAATGATGGTTTCGTGGATGGTCAGGTCGACCGTGTTGAGGGAGATGGTGTTGGAATCCTCCACGACATCAAAGTCGATGACCACGGTGCCCTCATACTTGAACGTCTCAAAATTGGGCTCGAGAGTCAGATCATAGTGCAGCGGCTTGACATTCTTGGGCAGGACCTGGCGGCCTTGGCTGATGTCGTGGGTGGCACTGGCGGCGTCGGTTCCGTTGCGATACATGGCTCTCCTGTAGGAGCAGTGACGCTGCTGCTGAGGCGAGACCGAGCTGCGGAACCGGTGAAGGGGACGAGGGGCGGAGCTGAAGACGGAGGCGGCGGCGTCGGCGGCGTAGCGGGATCGAGAATAGAGCGGCGACGAGAAGGATTGTTGCGGATGAGTCGAGGCGACGTGGGAGCTGCTGAGAGACAGTGGCGGGGATGTGGTCGGAGCAGTGCGGGGGAGGGGCAGCCCGGAGCTGGAATGGAAGGCACGGATTATTGGCGGCGCGGCTCCGAGGCCGACGCTATGCGTGATGGAGACGCTGGAGACATGACTGCTACAGGAGCTGGAGAAGGATGGCCTCATGAAAGCTGCGACGAGGGCCCGCAGCGGCGTCTGCCGGTGGGCCTGAGAGAAAAGACGCAGTGGCCAGAGGCGGCCTGCAAACGAGGGTGTCGCCATGATTGCGCTCCTAGCGACTCGAGGTCATTGTGTTCCTCAATGGGGGCGCTGTGGTGTTGGCGGGCAGACAATGCTGTGTAACCAGTACAATGACAATGCCGTGCAGAGACGGGTGTACAAGGCACCCGAGACCTCCCTCTACGGAGTAGAACGATTTGACTAGCCCTCGCATGCCCTGAGTTTTCCCGCACATAGCTTAGGTACAGAAATAGCTTGGGAGCTTGGGCCGCCCGTCATAGCTTGATATACACATAATTACCGTCCAAGGACCACAACAGACACTACTGAAATTAGTCAACAGTTCGCTGCTTAACATTGTCATCTCCTTAACCAGTAACTGCCTAGCAACATGCTGTGTCTGATCATGCACAGTCAGGATTCATCACCTGCTTGACTCTCCAATCCCCACCAACAACACCAGGGTCACCCCAGCACAAATCTGGCAAATCCAGCGGAAGAAGAGATTTTCAACACCATGTGCGTCCCGGAGGATCGGGTCCTATAATCGTCCCTGAGCCGTAATATAGCACCACGCTTCCTTGTTTGGATGCGCCGGTGGAACTTGAGCAAAAATTAACCCAGCCGTGGGATTGCCTGTTTGAAGTTGGGCGGGGAACCCCAGACTTGCGGGACCATGTACAATGCGATACAGTCTGGAGCCCCGACCTGGGTGTTACCTCGGCTTACCGGAACTCTGCACATCATCTGATGAATCTAACCTGAGACATATACGCTGTACAGGGTACAGATTTCCATCCAGGTGCGTCTCGGTACAGCTCGGTGCAGCATGATATTACCGGCAACACCTAGCTTCGTTTCTCACCCTTAGCTTTATGCAACTTGATACTAACAGCACCGACAGGTCTGTATCACCAGCACACCATCAGTATGCCACTGCTAATGTCATCTTCAGTGTACCACGTACGTTCATTACACCTACCTAATTAGTCTACATGCTATGATTCTAGACGGAGGTTGGGCCATGTGGACTGTGCAGCCAACAGTATGGGACGTAGGTACCGCAACGAATACATCGATAGTCCAACATGTGATCGAGATTTATCTATTGATGGTCTTAAAGAGGACCAAAACCAAAACCAAAAAAAGCTAATGTGTACACACGGGCAAGCGTTTCATGACCGTAACCAATATCATACACCCAAAGAGAAAAATATACATGTACGCCACTTTCCGTTCCCGTGCAACCCTATGTCGTCTTTTTACCCATATGCTGCTTCAGGAATTTGATTTGCGCCTCCATCACATGTGGAAACTCCTCTCCCGCCACAAAATCCATGTGACCCTTGTTCGCCACCGAGTAGAGCGTCTTGGGTTCGGTAAAAGTTTCAAAGAGCTTCTTTGCCTCGTCAAACGGGCACATGCGGTCTTCCTCGGCAACACACATCATGACTGGAGTCGGACTGACGAGATGCATCAGTTTAGAAGGGTCCCACATGGCAATGTGGTAGTACGATTGCATCGATGTCGTAATATTAGCCGTTGGTCCATATGCTTGTGCCTGGCGAATGAGATCATGGTCTCCATCCGAAATGGGCACTACAAGTTTGAACAGTGTATTGCCCTTTTTGTCAAACAGAGGCACCTGGCAGGGCGGATTTCCGGCAACCGTCGACTCGCGGTCTTTTTGCACGCGAGCGAGGATCTTGGGCAGCTTCTCGGGGGGAAATCCCAGGTCTAATGGGGGGGCACAGGCAACGACTGCTGCGACTCTCTTGTCGAGAGCAGCCGCTGATAGAGCTACCATGCCTGAGAGCGAGTACCCCCAGATTGCAATCTGGCCGGGATCAACCAATGGATGGCCACGCAAAAAGGTCACCGCGTCATGGTAATCGCTGACATGCTTTCGAGGGTCAATGTCGTTGCGAGGGAGACCATCACTGGCACCAATGGACCTGGTATCATACACCAAGGCCGTGATGCCAGCGGCCTGGAACGCTGCTGCAACCTCGGGGAGCAGCATCTCCTTCACACAGTTGAACTGCGCCGTAATGTTAGCCTTGTAGCAGGGTCTGCTAGGAACACACTGATCTGATGCCAACTTACTCCAGGGCTCATAACGACAGCGGGGCCCCGTTCAGGGGCAGGGAACAGCCATCCTCGAAGAAAAATGCCATCAAGAGTTTGGAACTCTACGTCTTCGCGATTCTGGATAATCATGATGGAATGTATTGGCAGACAAAGTCTGGGAGACCGGACGAGGGCAAAGGTGAGGGCAAGATGGGAAAAAAAAAAGGAGATGATACGCGAACGATGTGCACCGTAGTATTGCCGTCTGCACCAAGAGAACCTTGAATTGGGGATGCTACCACAAGGGCTAGCTAGTATGGGGCAGAAAATGCTGCGGGACAGACGCCTGGCTATGCCTGGTATTAGATCACAGATTCTCGTAACCTGCAGTGGATTTCGCAATCTGGGAGCCGGTATGTCATTTACGGAAGGCGAACGAAGACGTGCTGTCGCTTGCAACTTTGTTGGTTGTGATTTCCACCGCCGCGGAGCATTGGAAATGGGAACCACTGGGACCTAAGAATGGTGCTATCAGAACAGCCGAATGTGCCCTGCATCTCCCAGGAACCACTGCCCAGCTAGGTAACGACGGGTATACTTAGGAGCCGTTGCTCTAGGATTCATCCAGGTCAACTATTTCCTCATAGCTTCCACCCATGACCTGACAAGTGCATGGCTGGGTGGACACTAGGTGGGACCAGACGGATCCGGCCCCCCCAGCAAGGTTGCGTTGAAGACATAACCCATGGGCAGGCCCCTGAAGTGAGACGACCGACTAAACCAACAGAGACGAAGCATGGCCCGGAGAAAAACTCACTGACACTCAGGGGGTCCTGGCGGGCCCGCGTCCACGAGGATGGCTTCCTTGGTGGGAAGAACAGACGACGACGACGACGACGACGCAGGGTGGGGGTTTGTTGTTCCCACTAATAGGTGCCATATATATGTTGGTCACAGGCCCTGCGGCCACTCTGGGTCACGATTGAATGAATGGTCCTCGTGTTCCGTGGCAATCCAGTGCCGCACCCGCACCCGCACCCGCACGTCCCGGCTCCATAAACGGCCGCTTCCTTGCTCCCGAAGAGCTAAAAAGCTATCGCTGATATCGCGCGGACTTGGTGTCGACCAGGGAGAGCGAGCCCTGGACGTCCCCCTTCCTGTATGTAGTAGGCTATGCTATGGCCATGGTCAAACATTTGTCAGTCAATCAGACAAGCTCCATTCCCAAGCTAGGGCGCTACATGAACCATGGCCAAGCGGGTGCCAGTGGTGGACGGGCCGGCCCTGTACATCTACGTCACTTTCTGAAGGAGCCCACGCGCCAGCAAGCCAGGTCGGACCCGTCACCGCAGGTCCCAACTGAGCGGTGCACAAAGCCGCCGCAGGTTGTTCCACACCGTCCCTGCGGGAAAACACCCGGGCTCGGCGGGGGGCTCGGCGGGGGCAACTACCGGGGTGGTTTGCCGGGGCAGGCCGGGGGAAGGCTAGGGTCATGGTACTTGAACGGTCCGCTACTATAGCGCCAAAGCCTTTCCTCGAACTGCAACCCCGTCCACCCACGCAATTTGCCTACACTCCATCCCGCAGGTACACCGCGAGCCCATTGGACGGGCTGTCCTGACAGCGCAGGCTGTAATTGGGGGCCTCTCCACCTTCTGTCGTGCAGCATGGCAATGGCCACCGCCATGGTCCACCCGCACCGGGCCAAGGACGTGGCAACTGGACTATCAACGTGGGACACGATGGAGTTGAACAATTAGTCTGTGGACCCAACGACGGTTGTCGTTCCATAGCCGCAATCGCACATCCAGACCTGGTTAGGTTTTCTTGATCATCGCGGTCCCATCGTATCCTGGACATGAAATGAAGCCAACAACAGGACCAACAACCAACAACCAACAACCAACAACCAACAACCAACAACCAACAACCAACAACCAACATCTGTAGCGAGTAGCAGCCAGCCTAGAATGGACAGCCATGTAATGGGCTCTCCCTGGGCCGCACACGACGGCAAAACTGGCTCCGCTTCGTATGCGACAATCATCTCTGTCAATATGTCCCTCGCCTTACCGCTTCATTAAGATTCTTCTTTACCCAACCCATGTTTCAAGACCAGGTTTCCTCGTCACCCACGTTGTCTCGGGCGTGTGCTAATGCTGTTTTCAATTGGGGCTCTACCAGTGGGGATCCGCATCATCGAAGCATTCTGTGGAGCACACGACGCTTTGGTCAAGAGTCGTTCCCTGCAGTTTCCTACCTTGGCTTTCATGTGGGAGGCGTGTACGTCCGTAGGATCGAGGGACCTGAGGCGATGGGACGGTGTGCCTGTCAACTACCGCTGCTGCCGATCAGAGGAAGTGGTCCTGTCATTCGTGAGCTATCACGGCCTTCGCTACTTGCTCCATTCTTTTCCTAGCCTGCCTGCCTGCCTGCCTGCTTGACCGTCTTGGCCCCGTCCGGACATGAGTGGTATGGGCGTTTTAAAACCCTGGTCGATTGTGCCTTTGACCCTCTCGCTAATGGACCGGCCCGTTGTGCCATATCTTGCCTTCTATCAGACCATCGATTCTCCACGATCGGCTTTTGAATTCATTGAAAACGGCCACTCCCACCGTTGTTCAACACTATTCCTCCTTCCGAGTCATTCCCTACCCATCATTCCCGCGTAGGATCATGGTTTTAACCCACAACACGACCGCTGGTGCGGCGATCCCGCCGACCCAGAATGGAATCAGCACACACGGGGCCCAGGAGCCAATTGCCATTGTGTCTGTGGCGTGTCGACTTCCTGGCCACTGTATGAACCCGCAGCAGCTGTGGGAATTTCTCATCAACGGAGGCGTGGCTACCTCTAATTCACCCCCCGAGTCAAGGTTCAACATCAAGGGCCATTTCGATGGCTCCCGCAAAACACACACAATGATCTCTCCCGGAGGCATGTTCATCGAGGACATTGACCTCGAGGCATTTGACGCCCAATTTTTCAACGTCAATAGAGCAGACACAATTGCTATGGAGCCCCAGCAGCGCCAGATCCTCGAGGTAGTGTACGAGTGTCTGGAGAATGGTGGTGTCACACTTGAAAATCTGACAGGCAAGGAAGTTGGTTGCTTTGTCGCAAGTTATGCAGTCGGTAAGTCGATGACCTGCAGATTTCCATCTCGGCAAAAGCAAATCTGACGTACCCTTGTTGCGACGTAGATTTTGGCGACATCCAGGCCCGGGATCCAGAAGACAGAGCGGGGGGCATCTCAATGGGTATTGGCCGTTCCATTTTGAGTAACCGAATCAGCCATTTTTTGAACATCAAGGGTCCCAGGTGAGAGCTGGACCAACCAATGCGACCCATTCCTTGGCACTGACAATTATATCGATAGTATGACCATTGACACAGCCTGCTCTGGCGGCTTGGTCTCTCTGGACGTTGCTTGCAGATATCTGCAGGCGGGGATGATGGACGGCGCCATTGTTGCCAGCGCCAACATCAACATGGACCCTGAACACACAATTGAGTCCGGTTCCTTGCGAGGAACCATTTCCGAGTCTGGGAGATGTCATACATTTGACAACAAGGCAGATGGCTATGTCAAATCTGAGGCTGTAAATTGTGTCTTTGTCAAGCGATTGAAGGACGCAATTCGGGATGGAGACCCAATTAGAGCAATCATCCGCGGAACATCGTCCAACAGTGACGGCCGAACTCCCGGTATCGCGAGCCCTAGCTCTGAGGCGCAAGCAGCTGCTGCACTAGCTGCTTATCGGCAGGCTGGGATCACTGATCTCCACCGAACAGGTTATCTCGAGTGCCATGGTACTGGCACCCCTGCTGGTGACCCTATTGAGACGAAGGGAGCAAGCATGATTTTCAAAGAGTCTCATCCTGCCAATGACCCTCTAATTATTGGATCAATCAAGAGCAACATTGGCCATTCAGAGAACGCAGCAGGAATCTCGTCTCTTCTGAAGGCCATTCTCGCTGTAGAGACCGGCATCATCCCTGGCAACCCTACCTTTATCACCCCTAATCCTAATATTGATTTTGCAAATCTGCACATTCGTCCTTCGAGGGTTGCAGTAAATTGGCCCAAAAGCAAGAACGATTATCGTCGCGCAAGTATCAACTCATTTGGTTTTGGTGGCACCAATGCCCACGCAATTGTTGAGGCTTCAGAGCACTACTTTCGCGAGCACAACATCCAGCCTAACACCCAATATCGCAGCTCCTATTCAGAAGAAAGCGATGATTTCTTTGATGAAGACGATGACGAGGTTGATGAGTCGGGTAATGGTGAAGTTAGACCACAGGTTGTGGTTTTCTCTGCCAATAACCAAGATTCAATCAAATCTTACCTCAAGAAGCTTCGTACCCATCTTCTCAACCCTCGAGTAAGCATCAAGCTCCTAGACTTGGCTTACACTCTCTCGGAGAGACGAACGCGTCTATACCACCGCGGTTTTGCCGTCATCACCAAAGACTCCGAGGCCAAGATTGATGATATCCCCACCGATGCCGTCATCTATGGCAAGCAGGCTGCGGACCCGCCAAGGATTGGATTTGTCTTCACTGGCCAAGGAGCACAATGGCCACAGATGGGACGTGATCTACTCAAGGCTTTCCCCGAAACTGCGGGTTCAATTATCAAGCGACTTGACCGAGCCCTTCAGGAACTTGCGCCTGAAGTTAGACCGGCTTGGTCTATTTACTCAGAGCTTACTGAGTCCCGCACTACAGAGCATATGCGTCTTCCTGAGTTTTCTCAGCCCCTCGTAACAGCTCTTCAGCTTGCCCTCTCCGAGGTTTTGAAGCTGTGGGGTGTTACTCCGAGGGCAGTTGTTGGACACTCTTCAGGTGAAATTGCAGCCGCCTGCACAGCGGGATTGCTCACTCCCGAGCAGGCCATCAAGATTGCCCACTTGCGTGGTGTTGCCGGCAAGGAAGCTGCCGGCACTTCTGAAGCTCTTAGCATGATGGCTGTCGGAATGGGAGCAGACAAGGTCCAGCCCTACCTTGATGCTGTGAATGTGAGCGGAGAGAAGCCCGCCGTTGAAATCGCCTGCTACAACAGTCCCTCAAGTCTCACACTGGCTGGAACTGTTGATGCACTCAATACTGTCGGGGAAGCCATCAAAGCTGATGGTCATTTTGCTCGATTGCTACAAGTGAACTTGGCCTACCACTCGAGGTACATGGAAGCCATCAGTAAGACCTATGAGAAGCTCCTGATCGATAATAAGTGCCTTGAAGGATCTCCCAAGTCTGATGGATCCATTAAGATGTTTTCGTCTGTTTTGCGAGAAAAGATTGCCCCAGATGCCGAGACTGGAGTGGGTTACTGGAAGGCCAACATGGTCTCCCCTGTCCGATTTGCGGATGCTTGTCTGGAGCTGATGAAGGACCAAGAAGATGGAGCTGACTTCTTGATTGAGCTTGGACCTAGCAATGCTCTTGCAGGCCCCGTTGGACAGATCAAGAAGACGCTGCCAAATGAGGGCGCCAATATTACCTACACCGCTGCCGCCAAGCGTGGGGCCGAGACTGTTCAGGCGCTTTACTCTGTTGCTGGCCATTTGTTCATTGCTGGCGCGGACATTCCCCTCACCAAGGTCAATAGCGCTGAGGGTGCTGCGTCAACCAAGCCTTCCATTTTGGTTGACCTTCCAAACTATTCTTGGAACCATGCAACTAAGTACTGGCACGAGAGTGAAGCCAGTAAAGAGTGGCGCTTCCGTAAGTTTCTGCACCATGACCTTCTGGGAAGCAAGGTCTTGGGAACTTCGTGGAATGCACCTTCGTGGAAGAAGCATCTCAAGCTCTCCGACTTCCCCTGGCTTAACGACCATAAGATGGGCACGGATGTTGTTTTCCCTGGAGCTGGCTATGTTGCTATGGCCATTGAGGCTGTGTATCAAACAACATTCTCTCTTGCCAGTGCGGATGAGACAAAGGAGTTGGAAGCGGAGGGTTACCACTACCAGCTTCGGGACATCAAGTTCTCAAAGGCCTTGGTGCTTGACGAGGCCACTGATGCTGCAGTTATGCTGAATCTTACTACTACCCAAGGGCTTAAGTCGAAATGGTACAAGTATGAGGTCATATCAACAGTGGGAGGTGAGGCCCTTACTACCACCAGTCACAGCTCTGGTTTTGTTCGTCTCAACAAGGGACTTTTCAAGAACCCCCCGTCGGACCCAGAAACACTCAAACTCCCACTGAAACATACTAGCCCAGCCAAGTTGTGGTATAGCTCCATGGCAGATGCTGGCTATGGATTTGGTCCATCTTTCCATAAACAGATTGAGGTTGAGGCTACCCTGGGACAGCCTAAGAGTCGATCTTTGGTAAATTTGACATCGCCGGCCTCCAAGTGGAAGCAATCTTACTACCCTCTGCATCCTGCTGTCATGGATGGTTGTTTCCAGACAGTCTCTCCTTCTCTATGGGATGGTGATCGCAGCGCTGTCAACACTCTTCTTGTTCCTGCTGGAGTCGACAGCCTCTTTATCTCTGCATTCCCTCAGGGTCAGCTTCCCGAGGTTGGTCTTTCTGTGTCGTCTGCCAAGTACCTCGGGAGAGGACGCCTTGAAGACAAGATCCACTACTCTTCTTACGCTTCTGTTTATAACCCCGAGACGGGTGACGCGATCTTTGACATGAAGGGACTGCGATACCATCGGTTGGAGACACATAATGCCTCTTTAGAGCCGTACCCATACACTCGCTTGGAATGGAAGCCTGACTTTGGCTATCTTGGTGAAGCTAACAAGCTCCGAGCTGCCCTCAATGCCACCAAGACCAAGGAAGCCTCATCTGTCCAAAACGTAATTGATTTCTCTGCCCACAAGCAGCCTCATTTGGCGGTGGTGGAGATTAATCTGACACCAAATGATGCATCTAGTTTGTGGCTCAAAAAGTCTGCATCCAAGCATGCAACTCGTGCAGCATGCCGTGCATACCAGCTCATCAGCAAATTCCCCGATTCTGTTATCGAGGCCGAGAAACGCTTTGCAGGATCTGCCAATGCCAAGTTTACCCTACTAGATCCTACTTTGGCAGACTTTGAGGCTCCAGGGGGAGCTTATGACCTGGCTATCGTTAAGACGCCTCCCATGTCGAGCGCTAAGTTGGATATCATCGCCTCCAACGTCCGGAAGCTTGTCTCTGAAAACAGTACGGTAATGTTTATTCAACAGCCGAAGCAGACTGAGGCCCATTCCAACGGAGCTGCCGATGACGAAACCTCTGGAGAAACATCGGGCGACATACGCGCTTCTCTCGAGAAGTCGGGCTTCAAGAGCATCCGGGACATCACTGACGGGCTTGACATTGTCATCATTGGCTCCAATGCTCTGCCAAAGGAGACCCAGCGAGGCGACGTTGCTTTGGTTCAACTTTCAGGAGCCTCAGAAATAACAAAGCTTGCTACAAAGGCTCTGGTAGGCCTAGGGTGGTCACTTACTGAACATATTTCTTCAGCCGAGGCGGTTCCGGCCAAGAGCACTGTGCTAGTTATTGACGAACTAACCCAGCCTCTCCTCACAATCGTCACCGACGCCCAATGGAGCGCTCTCAAGGAGCTTGTGCGCAAGGAGTGTAACATACTCTGGATTACCCAAGGCGCACAGATGGTTGTGAAAAATCCCCATGCTTCAGTGGCCCAGGGTGTGTTCCGAAGTGTTCGCTCTGAGGAGCCTTTGCTCAACATCATCACTCTTGATGTTGAATCAAGCGCACCAGAGGCTCTCCACAACACAGTTGAGGCAATCGACAACCTTCTCCAGTTGGCTAAGAACAAGCCCAGCCAGGACAGCAACGACTTTGAGTTTGTTGAGCGCGGTGGTGTTCTTTATGTTCCTCGAATCCTTCCTGACGAGGGCCTCCAGGCCGCTCAGGCTGAAGATAAGGAATCTGGCGGTCGCACTGTCGCTCTCCACGAGTCGAAGTCTACCATTCGCCTAATTACTGGCAAGCGAGGTGATATTGACTCCTTGCATTGGACCGAGATTCCTTCTAGCGAGGCTACCGAGTTGGAGCCTGGATACTTGGAAGTTGAAATTTATGCGTCCAGTCTGAACTTCAAGGATGTTATTGTGGCCATGGGCATTATCCCCGAAAACGAGCACTTGCTCGGCCTTGATGGTGCCGGTATCGTCACTCGAGTTGGCCCTGGTGTCACTGACCGACATGTTGGCCAGCGTGTTGCTGTCCTTGAGCGAGGTACATTGGCAAACCGTGTGATAACGCCTCGCGAATACACGATGACAATCCCCGATAGCATGTCTTTCGAGGAGGGTGCCACAATGCCTTTGGTCTTTGTGACTAGCATGGAGTCGCTCTTTGGCCTTGCCAACTTGCGACAGGGACAGAAGGTCTTAATCCACTCTGCCGCTGGTGGAATTGGTATTTCTAGCATTCAGCTTTGCAAGTACAAGGGGTGCGAGGTACGTGATCAACCAAGACGCGCTAAAGTCGCAATTATACTGACTACTTATAGATCTTTGCGACTGTTGGATCTGATGATAAGCGTCAATTCCTCAAAGATTCATTCGGAATCCCCGACGACCACATTTTCTCGTCACGAAACACTAAGTTTGCCAAGCAGGTTCTTGAGGCCACCAACGGATATGGTGTGGATGTTATTCTCAACTCTCTCACTGGTGAGCTCCTGGAGGAAAGCTGGCGCATCATCGCCACCGCTGGTACCATGGTCGAGATTGGCAAGCAAGACATCCTCGAGCGTCGGTCGCTTCCTATGGAACCCTTTGGCCGAAACGCCTCGTTCCGTGCGTTGGACTTGTCGCTGAAGGAATTCCCCAAGAGAGTTGTCGGAGAGTAAGTTTAATGTGCGAACTCCAATATCTGATCCAATTCTGACTCAGGGATAGACATCTTGACCTTCTGTCCGAGCTCGTCCATCAGGGACACATGAAGCCCATTAACCCGATAAAGGTGTTTTCGTTTGAGGAAATTGGTGACAGCTTCCGATTCCTAGGTAGCGGCAAACACATTGGAAAGTTAATTATTTCCAACGGAGACAAGAAAGATGCTCAGATCACTGTAAGTCAGGGACAGGCCGGCGATGATAATGGGGGCGCTAACGTATTTGCAGGTCAAACCTCCCAAGCGCAGTCTGCAAAGGGCCCTGAACCCAAAGCATTCATACCTTGTTGTGGGTGGTCTGAAGGGTCTTTGCGGTAACCTAGCTATTTGGCTCGCCAAAAACGGAGCAAAGCACCTGGCCATCATGTCTCGAAGTGGTTCCGCTGACGACAAGTCTCTTGGTGTCATTAAAGACATTGAAGCCCAAGGATGTGCCGTTCAGCTTCTCAAGGGGGACGTGTCAAATACTGATGATGTGCGCCGATGCCTGGGTTCAGCATCTGTGCCTATTGGTGGTATTATCCAGGGGGCCATGCTTCTTCGGGTGAGTATTCTGCAATTTATTGAGTGAAGCGTAGTTAAAATAGCTGACCGAGGAATAGGACCGCATGTTCGACTCTATGACTCACCAGGAGTATCACGACGCACTTGCTTGCAAGGTCCAAGGAACATGGAATCTTCATACCGTGTCTCAGGAGCTTAAGCTGCCACTGAGCTTCTTCACTATGTTGTCTTCCATCTCTGGTATCATCGGGCAGAAGGGACAGACCAACTACTCTGGTGGCAACACATTCCTCGATTCACTGGCGGTTTATCGGCACGATACTCTCGGATTGCCTGCCACAACGGTCAACCTGGGAATTATTGAGGGCATTGGATATCTCGCTGACCACGACGACGTGCACAAGCAACTTACCCGAAACTTGGATACATGGGCGCCCATTAATGAGGCAAAACTCCGTCGAGTCTTTGAGTTCTCTGTGTATCAGCAAGACCGTGATGTTGCTCGTCAGCCTAGCCCGGCCAGCGTTACCCAGATGATTACTGGCATGCAAATACCTCTGCCTGGTGACACTGATCTCTTCCGCGATGCTCGGTTCACTGGTCTTCACATCACCAGTGGAAAGGAAGGGGACGCGGCGAAATCGGGTGACAGCGACGACAAGGAGCTGCAGACTTTCCTGCTGTTAATTAAGACCAAGGGAACAGACCCCAACGTCCTCCTCACAGCAGCCGTGGAGCTCGCGAATAGCAAGTTCACGAAGCTGCTCCGCCTTGCCGAGCCTATGGAGCCCAGCCGCCCGATGAGCATTTATGGCCTTGACTCTTTGGTCGCGGTTGAGTTCCGTAACTGGGCGCGAACCACGTTGAGCGTCGAGCTGTCGACTTTGGAGATTACTAACGCCCAGAGCTTGATTGCGCTTTGCGAAAAGATTGTGACCAAGGCTGCAGCTGCTTTGGCTACATAAAATAATGAATAGACGACAATGAAAATTGGTGTTTTGGTTCGGTTACATGCGTTTTTGCTTCTGGTTGATGAATTTGGACGTGTATGATTGATGTGCAAAATTGTTTGTTGAAGAATCTCCAATATGATTGGGATTGATGTTCAAGTGGGGTGACTGCCTGTTTACTAAGGCGCCTTGGACGAAAATGATACGTACTCTCTCTCAGTGGATGTGTTGTTTGTTCTTGTTTCAGTTTTGCATTTCAACTTCCCATCAGCGAGGTGACTAAACCAGGCGGCTTCACTGCCCATTGTCCGTTTTCCTTGAGGGCGTCGATGTGTGAAATAAAGAGATGGATTAATTGTAAAGAAGTTGCACTTGAGTGATACTGATAAGGATGGCCAGTGGTCGACAGCGCCAATATCAGATTTGGTTTATTGCCCACAATTGTATTCTGAAGCTTGGGGTTACTGGTATTTGGTATCGTCAATGGTTATGATAATGAATGGACAATGAAGACTCAATATGATAAGAATGCATTGAATCCACCCCTCTTGGATTATTCATGACATTACGGTGTTAAAAGGAGCAGTGCATGTTGTCTTTCGCACGTAATTTGCTTTTTGCTTTTTGCGTTTTGCTTTTTTTATTGTTATTATTTTAAATTTCTTTTTATATTTTACCTAGACACGTTGCGACGTCCTCCTGGCTAAGCGTTACATCGAATATGTATTTGCCTTGCATAGTGCATCTTCACATGACATGAGTAATGGACATGGTCTCAACGATTGAATGATGAAGAAGAAAAAAAGCAAGGACGAGGGGGCTATGCAGCTGAAAGAAAGAAAGCATAGCACCTTGCCGTCTGGTAGTATGCTCTGTGTTCCGTCTCTTGGGCTGAGGGCTGAGATGTGACAGCTATCGCTCACTATCCGACACGTACACTGTTGTATGTCCCACCAATGAGCCATCATCTGTACGTGAATGTGTAACATGTACTTATGCATCATCATTCGCGTCAAAACAAACATAAATTTTCTTCTTCCTCCCACTTCCCAAATTCTCACATTGACCAGACAAAACCTCATTCCGCCTCATCCTTTTCGATGCGGTACACCGACTGTGTCTGCGCCTTGTGCGCTGCGCCCCCTTATAACCTGAGGGAGCGATACGATTCTGAGGATTTGGAGCCTTTCCTTCTTGACGAGAATACGTCGTGGCTGGCAGACGTACGCTTGATTGGAGAGAATCCAGACTGTGTCGCATCTGGAGGGTAAGCGGCGAGGCCAAAATGTCGCGTACGATCTATTGACTTCACGAACAGTACCTATATCGCGTATTCCGTCGAGCATTATGATGGTGATCATTTCCGCGTGTCCGAGCCCACTGGAGATATTAGGATCGTCGATGTGTAAGAGCCACTTTGCTGCCGTTCAGGCGAAGTATATACTGACCTTTGGCGTCATCAGGTATCGTTGGGATAGGTCGACACACTTGTCCATCCCAGTGCACTCAGGATGCCTTTACATTCTCGCTCAAGTCTTGTCTCCACGCCCTTCGGACCTTGATATGCTTTACAAAACACTTAGATCACTATGGGACCATTGGAATCAATTCAATCGGGCACTTATGCTGGATTATGGTTCTCCCCATCGGCCTATGAGCCCCGAATGGATGGAAGAAACTGTTGTGTTTGCAAACCCGCCAGTCTCCAACCCAGTATTTCACCCATTATACCTCTCTCTAACCCGTCCATTCGACTCAAATGCGCGCAAATCAATCCCAATTGGAGATTCAACAAATCACAAATCCGACATCTTCTTTCGTCTAGCACCAGAGCTTTTGCTGAGAATCATGGATCACCTAGATGGACCTTCTATTGGTGATTGGAGGATCGCCTCAAGACCAGTTGCTAGGATTGAACTGACAAACCAGTTCTGGAAAATGATGATACAAAAACACATGCCATGGATCTTTGACCTTCCCCAACTCGACAATGACGACACGAACGAATCTATCGACTGGAGAAAAATGTATCAGGGGCTTCACAATGCGACCCATATTGAACACCCTTCGGCTTTCGAACCACTGGCTAACAGGAAGCGAATATGGAAAACATGCTGCCAGGTAGTCAGAAGATATGATGAGCTTTATAAACAGCGGCCGCTGTTGGCGAGCGAGATCCTAACGGGCGCAACCTCAACACCGGTGCCTCGCCTCATGTCTCCCGAATATTACCATTTAGCAGCAAAGGCAGCTGGCCTAGTCGACACCTTTACAGAACTCGAATATAAACAGCCAACCATTTTGATAACTTGGTCAAAGGATGGAGAGCTAGCGGGGATTGATGTCAATCACGAAACTTCGGAGGTGCCTGAGTCAATTGGTCATCAAGACCAACTCCGGATCCCCAAGGATGACTGGTTGACAGGATTCGTTGTTACAACCAGAAAGAATCCACTGGAAGGATTATACCTGGAAAAGTATACTCGTGTCATTGTCGGCATTAGAGTTCTATTCACAATCCAGGCCCCAATTCAATATGGTCAGTCTGAAGGCGATCAGCGTCTCATTCACGTATCACCGGGCTCATTTGCCGTGGGTCTTTTAATTTCTTCATCGAAGAAGACAGATAAATTGCAGCGTCTTGCTCTTATTCAGCAACCTCTTGAAATAGCACCAACTCTGGCTCAAAAACGCCTCATTCGCAACGGTTCTGAAACCTATAGCCCACTGTCGGCTAAGTACCTCTGGAAGGGCCAGCTTCCACCAACAGAGCTTCAGTGCTTTCCATATGACGCTCCTTGCTTCGACTTTATTCCAACAATGGACTATTGTCCCGTCGAAGCGCTTATTTTTGGGCGCTCCGAAGAGCAGCTTTCGCAGATCACTGCACTTTCTGGCGATGTGCGATTGCGAATGTTCAGAGTGGAATACGTGGATGGCACAAGTAAGAGCATTGGGCCAAGAAGCCGTGCCGTCAAGTCTCTAAAAATTGATGGACCTGGAGGAGAACGGATAACGCATTTCTATCGTACATTTGCTGTGCAAATGCCGCCCTGTGTACGTTTCGTGACCAACTATGGGCGACAGCTGGTGCTAGGGTATCCAAAGCCTTTCGAGCAACGATGTCCTCCACGCCTGTTGGAATCATCAGATGATCACGAATATCCTCTGGTTGGAATATACTCAACTTGGGATTCTGACTATTCGATCGATCCTGCGGTGAATGTCTGCACCCTTGTCGCTCCTCATGTGCCGGATTATCAAGAGTGTGATTGGATACAATCAGATGGGTTCTGTTGGGAACCGGCTGCACCACCAGCTTCGGCTGTTCGTATTGGTCCGATTTATGGGTTGACCAAATACTTTCAAGGCGGCGAACCCATGGGTCACCGACGAATCCTTGCATCATGGTTCAACTGCCGCCGCCCATTACAAAGTGTCATGGTCGCTGCGTGCGAGCCCCATGACGGGAATTGGTACACAATGTGTTCCATAGTTTTCAAATATGCAGATGATGGTGAAATTGCTTCTATTGGCCCGGATGTGTTGACTCCGTGGGACGAATCTTGGGCAGACGATCCCATGAGAGACGCAAATGTTGACGTTTTGGCGATAAACGACTCAGACGACTTGAGAGTGGCAAAAGCCAATTGTGAGCACTATTGTTCCACAACATGGTCCGTCAACGGGTCGAAGCTCAAGTCCTTGCGCATTTGGTATTTTGATATGCAAATATTTGCAATCCAGTTTGTTTCAGAGGCCGGGGCAGAAAGCCCGATTTGGGGGGATCGTAACTATCGCAGATGGACCTTCACTGAGATACATTTTTCCGACTCAGTCGAAGACCATGCAGACGGCATCGCTGTTTTTGTTAATGGCGGCGAACGCCAACAATTGCCATATTACATGTCCATTTCGGCAATTCAGGCGATGCGGTTGAATCAATGAAGAAAGTTGTCTTATTGTCTATTTCTTTTTGGCTTCTTGTGTATAGCTGTTTTTGTGTGTCTGTTTTCTGCCGCCGGCTGGCCCTTTCGCCGTCTTAATGGTCCCGCTGTACTCTAGATTCCCAAATGTTCAGACTTTGCGGGTTTGATAGACAGCAATAATTCATGCGGTGGTATTTCATAAGCGATGAACATTGAACAAAAAAATCGCCAAATGCGTCACAACAAAGTTTGCCCTCCCATGCGCCTTGCAAATCGACAAATACCCAATTCTTGGTCGACAAAGCTTTTAAAAGCCCAACAAAACCAACCCGAGGGAGATGGCGGCAGGAATAGCTTGAACCTGGAAGATTTTCTTGCCGACAGTAAGGCCACCATAAATGCCGGCGACCTCGACGCAGCCAAGGAAGAATAGTCGGAGCTGTCGCGAGAAGCCGGGATCAGGGTGGATTAGGCCCCAAAAGAGTCCCGCAGCGATGAAGCCGTTGTACAGGCCTTGGTTGGCGGCCAATGTTGTTGTCTTCTCAGCAAAGTCGGGCGCCAGCTTAAAGGCCTTGCGGCCTCGAGGCGTGTTCCAGAGAAACATCTCCAGCACCATAATGTAAACGTGTTCAGCGCCAATTACGCCAGTGGCGATAAGTCCGGTGAGTCCCATGATGAAGGAATGATTTGGGCGTTTCTGAAGCGGTAGGATTGGGAGAAGGAGGGAATGATGGCGAGGTAGACTGTTGCGGCAATTCGTAGTTATTTCAACATCTGTATCTGACAGGATGGACCAAATCACGGGCTAACCGAGCCGAGGCTCGTTAATGGAAATGAAGGGATTCGGTGGTTCGTGCAGGGTGCGGATAATTGATGATGCGAAATACGAGATTTTAGAATTAAGCTTCTTCGGAGCATCCTCCCACTAGAAGCAGGTCGTCGCCAAGGATTTACATTGGTCAGCCCGTGCCCGGTTCGCACGGTTTCTACTCGGCAGACATACAAATCTGGAAAGGGCAAGGTCTGGTTTAGGAGTCTTCCACGACATTAATTTGTGGAATTAATTATTTGCAATTGATCAATATCGCCGGCCACGTCGAAGCGCAGTGGCGCACACTCGTGTCATGTTATATACAATTCCAGCGTAGCCCGCTCCTGGCGACAGCAAGATTAATTGAAGTAAATGGATGCCAACAGCTATAGATCGGCTCCGGAAAAAAAGGAACAATGCAATGAATAGCGCGGATTGACCAGCCCAGCCGTGGGTCGCTTAGTACGCAAATCGGAAATCAAGTCGCTTGTTTCCATCCTGCTCTCGAGCCTCCTTGTCGTTCTGGTAGTCGGCCTTTTGCTCAGCCGTCATCTGGTCCCATTGGGCCACCTTCTTCTTGTTAAGGTGGATGATCCACTGGCGCTGCACGACAAAAGCGACAACAGAGAGGGCCAGGATCGAGACGCACACCTTGTTGCCGGTCTTGTAGTACGGGGCGTCCCATTTTCGGTAGATCTGGCTACCAATGACGCTTCCCCTGTTCCATTGTGTTAGCAAAGCGATCGGTTATAGACGGGGGTGGGGTCACGGCATACATTTGGACAATGACGTTGTAAGTGGCAGCAGCAATGGCTCGCTTCTTGACGTCGAACGAGTTCTCCGAGATCCACGAACTAACAATCGGGTGGAAATAGGGGTAACCGGAGATGAGAGTAACAATGGAAAATCGGCCCCATTCTTGACCTTGGTCGGAGATGGTGAGGAGCGCGACGAACATGGGGAGCGACCAAATCTCTCCAATCAAGCAGTGGAAGGATCGCTCATTGAAGTACTCGGAGCTGAATGCTAGGGCCAACATGGTGACAATCTGAAGAGCGGCAGAGGGGGCGGTAAGCAGGTTGCTGGCAAGAGTGCTGAACTTGCCGACACGCTTGAGGGTCAGAGTCAGGTACGCCGTGACGGGAGTGGCGGGGATGTAAGCAACGAGGCCGATGAAGTACAGGCCCCAGAGGGAGGGATCGGTCCAGGCGCCCTTGACGTCCTTCCATGTGGCGGGCTCCTTGATTCCAGTCAGGCCCTTGGCGGGGTCGTCACGGAGAATGCGGTTAATCATGATGACCTCCTCTCGCTCAGTATACCAGGGCTTGCGCCAGAAGAAAGTGACGGTTCCTGTCGGGGAGGTGGGGAGGTAGGCCATGGAGAGAACACCAATGACGACGGTGAGGAGACCTTCGAGGAGAAGCAGCCAGAACCATCCAGTCTTGCCCCCAACGCCGCGCATCTCGATGAAGCCCGCAGCCAACAAGGCGGAGATGACACCTATGGTCCAATTAGATTTTTTATTCTTCCATCATACGAGTCCAACCAAAATACTCACGAGCAATGTTGAGAGTGGACCAGAAGGCTGCCAGGCGGATGGAGAGTTCCTTGGAGGTGTAATAGTAAGTGGCCATGAGGATAACACCAGGGATGAAACCACCCTCGAAAAAACCGATCAGGGCACGGGTGATGTAGAAACCTGTTCGTCCAGTCATGAAGGCCTGGAAGGTGGCTGTTATGGCATAGTCAGTTTACGACCCTTTGTTCGGTTTGTAACTCTCTGTTCCACCACAACTTACAGACAATACCCCAAGCAACCATGAGCTATTCAAAAGATTTGTTAGTTTTAATCTCCTTTGCTAAATTTAATTTGCAGTCTTCTTCTTCGTACCTTGGGCAAAACATTCTTGAAACCGTACCTCTTGGTGAGGAACTGAACGGGGAATTCGGCTGTGAGGAAGCAAAGCAATTGGATGGTGGTTCCCTGAATCGAGGGTCAGAACTTGCGACAACTGAAGCAAAATCCAGGCAATTCTTCAAACTCACGTTGTTGTAGTCGTCAGTGGTCAATCCCAGGTCTTCCAATAGGTTGTCGGCGAGAGCGTTGCTAATGTTACCTCGGTCCAGTTGCAGTCCGAAGAACTAGGCCCCCCTTGTTAGCGGAACTGATCGACCGTGGGGAACTAGTGAGCGGTGGGGGTGGTGCATGATTAACTTACCATGAGGCAGAGCCATGTGAGGAGCTTGAGATCAGTTTTCAGAACGACCTTCCTCTCCTCCTCGGGCGTCCATTCGGCGGTAGGGTCCCATCGGTGGCCACCCTCGTACGATTCGTGAGGCGTGAGCGCCGAATGAAGGTTTTCGCGGCCGACTTCGACCTGGACCTTTGAGATATCGGCCGATGAGGCCCGCTTGACGTCGGCGGGACGGGCCTCTATGTCAGAACTAGTGCCCATTGCGTTTTCTTTTCTTTTTGGAAGAGGGGGGCAGCAGGATTGAATGCAATTTCTGCGCCGAGAAGCATCAATTGGCAGAAAAAGGACGGGCTGAAGGGGCGAACGAGCAAAGACCTGGCTGCGATGGCTCCCAACTCAAATTCGGGGAGTTGATATCGAGATATATACTTGATGGCCCGCGCTTTCGAGGCCGTCCGGGGAGCGGCTCCGTCTCGCCTTTCCGGCAAACTGGTGAACGGGTGTGGCACGACGGGGCACGCCATTGAAGGAATGAAAGCCAATTCTGGCCATGGCCCAACGTGCTAGGTGCGTGAGGCCAGACCCCCCCCCGGCTTTCATCCCCAAAGAAGCCGCGCAGGTGGTAACGGGGCCCAGGACGTCAGCCAGGCCATGCCGGCGCGCGTTGCACGGTTCAGGTCGGTGCATCAGGGCCCCTCCCGGGCTGGCAATCCCCGGACTCGACTGACCCGGGAATGCCCATTTGCCCCAGCGACTGGCCGCCAACGAGAGCGCGCTGAGCACCTCGAGATGTCGTGCTCGTATTGGCTCCCGGGCCTACAAAATGCCCCCTCTAGTGGAAAAAATGACCTGCTGGGCTGGGGTTGTGGGGTGCCTCGACTTCCATCGTCCGGCGCCACGTCTCCGAGAATTTCTCCGCCCTGTCTCCGTCGCTGGGCATGCCATAGCTAGCCCCGATGTCGCCTTTGCTACGCGTCATGATTCGACGCTGCACGATGCATTTAACGGTCCATGATGCCCTCTGGGGATAGCCCGATCTTGCTGCGTCGCCCGCTGTAGCTAATATACCATATCGCCATTACCCGTTTTGCACAAAAAAAAATTAAGACCCAAGTCGGTGTTCGGCAAACCAAGAGCCTCACAAACGCACACGCACGCTCAAAACGCACTGACTCCTTCAGTTTTGTGCCTACGCCTTTTGGCTAATTGACTCCAATTTTTAAACCACGATACTTTTACTTTATTCACAAGAATAACCCCCCAGAAAAGCCATGCCTTCTGTCGCCCCCAACAAGGCTGCAGTTGTCCTCGAAGGCAACATCTTCGGTGGCAATGCCGAGAGTCGCCCTCGCATCTCGCAGCCCTTGACTTACACGGGCAGCCTGGATAACATCAAGCAGGCGGACCTCACCCCTGCCATTGGCCGTGAGTTTGACGGCCTTCAGATCCGGGACCTGCTCAAGTGGGATGAGCGCCACATTCGTGACCTTGCTGCCACCATCTCCCAGCGCGGCGTCGTCTTCCTCAAGAACCAGGATGTCACCCCCGAGGAGATGAAGAACTTCATGCTTAGGCTCACCGAGCTGGGTGGTTGTCCCGCTAGCTCAGGCCTGCATGTGCACCCCTTGACCGAGGAGGGTAGCGAGCTGGGTGACCAGATCAGCGTCATCTCCAGCGAGAAGCAGAAGAAGGGTGGCGGCTTGACCCATCAACTGAGCGATGTGAGCCGTTTCGCCAGTGCCGGCTGGCACAGTGACATGTGCGTACCCATGCTGCATATTGGCCAAGCCTTGCAGCCCGTCTCGCCCCCCCCGTCGATGTGAGCACAGACTGACAAAAATCGACAGCACCTTTGAGAAGGCTCCCTCAGACTATGCCATGCTCAAGATCCACACCCTGCCTGCCACTGGTGGAGATACTGTACGTCTAACTGTTGATCACTGCATATTAGATATGCACCGCTGACGAGGTTGTTCGAATTAAAGCTCTGGGCCTCTGGCTACGAAATCTACGACAGGCTTTCCGATCCCATGAAGAAGTTCCTCGAGGGATTGACTGCCACTCACGACGCATCCTTCTTCCACGATGAGGCCGAGCGCCTTGGAAACCCTCTCCGCAAGGACATCCGTGGCTCGCCACTGAACCAGGGTGGCGATCTCAAGGCCATCCACCCCATCATCAGGACCAATCCCGTCAGCGGATGGAAGTCCGTCTACGTCAACCGAGGCTTCACCAAGCGCATCAACGGCGTCTCCAAGGATGAGAGCGATGTGCTGCTCAACTACCTCTTCAGCCTCGTGACGCAGAACCACGACGCCCAGGTCAGGTACCGCTGGAGCAAGAACGACTGCGCCATTTGGGACAACAGATCTACTTTCCATACTGCCACCTACGACTACGAGGCTGCCCGAGCTGGTGATCGGGTGTGCAGTCTCGGCGAGGCGCCGTATCTGGACATTGAGAGCAAGGGTCGCCGGGAGGCTCTTGGGATCTAATCTGAATTGAAATGAAGAAACGAGGGACGATTCAAAAAGATTTTTTTTTCTCTTAGGAAACCCCAAAATAAGCGTAAAATTACCCTATCTATGATTGTAGTACGAAATTGATATCAACTTTTTTTTATTTTTAATCTTTATATGCAAGCATTGTTGTTGTCGCCAAACTCCCTTTTTTCAAGGGTTAGATGAGCGAGTGAGAGTGGTTGTATTGTGAATTTCCCTTCCCCAGCCAAGCAACCCCGCATTTCGGGGAGTTCACGGCTCTGGATCGGCGCCGAGGTCAGGAGGACGAAGTTGGGCCGCCAGAGTGAACAATAGGGCACACCGCTTCGCAGCCGCAATCAGAGCCCTCTGGAGGAGTTACTGACTCGTAGTAAACGACGATATCACAAAGGCACGACTCTCTCGCCGTCGTGACAACCGATAGGGCATGCACCGGCGCCCTAAATCATGCGCGGCCAAACGTTACTGCTAGCGTTAACCAAAACCGGGGCGGGCGCCGGCTGTTAGCGGGGGCTAGCATAATACCTGGAGACCCTGGGTGCTAAATTTTCTCACCAGGGTAGCGCCCGCTGAAAACTCCACCGAGGGAGCGCTGGGTGGTAGCTACACCCGCTAGAGAGAAAAAAAAAGAGAAGAAAAAAAAAAAACCCTTGGCTACTGGGTGGGGATGGCTCGGGGAGTTCAATCGCCTTTTTACGGGGTAATTACAGCGGAGCTGAGATCTCGACATTCAGACCTGTAATCACGTCATTACCACCAATGCACACAATGATACCGATTGACTGGACACAAGGTTAGTGCGGCGCTCTTCTGCCCGGTTTCCTGCTTCTAGAAGCTGACTGTTCGAATCTGTTTGGAGGCTGGGAAGTGCCTTTCTCCAACTTTTACGCGGCCATTGACCTTGTGAGTCCCAACGAGGCCGTTATGGCTCCGACACCCTCACCTCCGCCCGAGCAGCAGCCCGAGAAGCAGTCGCCCGGGTCTCAAACTCAGGCTCAGGCTCAGGCTCAGACCCAGTCCCGGCCTCACTCCAGGTCTCAGCCGCCTCCTCCACCGTCCAGTACCAATGGGAGCGTCGCTGGCTCCCGCCCAAGGCTAGCACGACGGGCCTGTGACTCTTGCAAGATTCGCAAGATACGCTGCACTGAGATCCCACCATGCAATGGCTGTGTTGCGGCCGGCATCGAGTGCACCTTCAACCGGCTCCAGGCCACGCGGGGCCCTCGTGGCTTGCGGGCCAGGACCATCGACAAGATCGAGCGGAAGCGCCGCAGAGAGTCGCTGGATAGTAGCAGCGACCCATCCAATGACAAGGACAAGGTCGATGCAACTCCACTGATCGAAGACTTGCCCCATCTGATCAAAATTCTCGATATATATGCCGAGAGGTTGTTCCCCATCTGGCCTGTCGTTGATGCACTCGATCTGAAGCGGAAGCTGATGGAGACCCCGTCTCAACTCAATCCTGCAAGACACCTTGCAAATGCAGTTGCCCTTGCAGCAGTTGCGCAGCTCAAACTGGAGACACCTTGGCAACCCAAGGTTGATCAAGCCGAAGCAAGCGGACTAGGTGACGGGGTTGATCTTCTAGACAGCCTACGTATATCTTTCTTTCTCCATATATATCACGAGAACGCCTCTGCTGGTGGCACCAAGTCCCTAGTCTATCTGCGAGAGGCCATTACTCAAGCTCAAATCCTCCGTCTTGACCGTGAATCAACCTATCCTTCCCTCTCCGAAGCCGACCAGCAGGTGTCGAGGCGCGTACTATGGCTTCTCTTCGTGACAGAACGGTCCGTATGAAACCCCGCTCTTGAGTCGCCGCACAACTAACCCCCAGGTCCCTCCAGAGGTGTAGCGCTCCTGCACAAGCTTCCAATTGTCTTGAAACCTAATATTCTGTTCCCCTGGTTTGGTGGGACCGACGACCAAGCCCAAGTCCTTCCCGCATTCCTCAAGCTTGTGCACCTCTTTTGGGTGTTTGACCAGTCGGGGATTTTTGAGATACTGCGAAACGCTGATTCGGATGTCCCCAACATGGCTACTGTCGCACACAGCTGCCTTGAACTCCTCCATCAAAAATTGATCGACTCAGTTGGCGACGATGATTGGGGCCCGATAAATGACGTTCAGCGAGCTGACATGTTTGTGACCCGTCAATGGATGCGAGCCGTTCTCTGGCGTGCTGCGCTGCGTTTTGGCATTGTAATACCTTCGATGAATCCGGTTACTATTGCCAAGGACTTCATAGCCTTAGTCTCGCAACTTCCCGCCACGGCACTGGAATCACATGGTCCTACTCTGGCAAGTTACACACAGTCAGGATCGACTCAATGGCTACTAACGCAAGTACTAGGAGTTCAAGACATTTGAGATTGCCACTGCGGTGATTGACGCCATGGCCAGTAATCATCCAGCAGCATTAACCGAACGTCCAGGCCCTATCTTGCACCGTTTACACGAAATTCTCTCTTCGTCCCGAGGCGGCAACCGCACCCTACTATCGCTGCTGACCATGAAGATAGAGGCTGCATCCGAATCTGGCCTCTTGTCGGCGTCCGCAGATGAGGAGATATCCAGAGATGATGTCGTCTTCAACGTGAGCCAGCAAACGACCTGGCAGGCAGTTGACGTGCTCACGGCCTCGACTGACATGACCATGCCAACGTACCAATTTATGGAAGAACATGCATCTCAGATATCCTGGGCACCTCTCGATTTAGGATATCTGATCCGGTCTCCTTCGCCGCTCACGCGCATGTTGCTCGAGTCAATGCCCCGGGACACGGCTGATAAAGATCAGACGGTTGCGTGTTGATGCGAACGACAAACTAGCCCAGCTCGGCCGGAGCCGATCTACCTTTTTTTACCCATGCAAATGACACAATCCGGAGTAGCTCTTGCGCAATCGGCCTGAATCCACAAGGGACCAGGATGCACGTTTGCTGGCATACCCCACGTTTTTTTGCTGACCACACTCCGAGAATTTCTCCGCCCTTTGCCCCGCATGCTGCTTTTCGCCGACATCCATGCCGACTATTCCCATTGCAAGTAGGCTATCATCCTCAGACTTATTACCAGGGTCGTACAAAACTATTGGCAACTTGCACCATCTTCAACGAGTCACCTTCTGTCGTCAACATCCTGTACAATGGCGTGGGCTGAACCTAGAAACACTGGCATGGTCTACCGCCGGCTCGGCCGGTCGGGATTGCATGTGTCTGCCATTGGTCTTGGTAGCTGGATGACCTACGGAGGCTATGCTCAGGATGAAGAGGCTTTCGCCTGCATGAAGAAGGCATACGATCTTGGCATCAACTTCTTTGACACCGCCGAGAACTACACTGCTGGCCAGGCCGAGGTTGTTATGGGCAAGGCCCTTAAGCACTTCGGATGGAAGCGAACTGATCTCGTCATCAGCACCAGTGAGTTGCTTGTGTCGGAATCCGAAATTTAATAATCACATGCTAATTCGAGTTCAGAGATCAACTGGGGTGCTGTCAACGGTGAAATCCTGGTTAACAACCATGGCTTGTCTCGCAAGCACATCATTGAGGGACTTGAGGCGTCCCTTGAGCGTCTCCAGCTCAAATATGTTGACATTGTGTACGCTCACCGCCCAGACAGACTGACTCCTATGGAGGAAACTGTTCGTGCATTCAACCATGTCATTGAGAAGGGCATGGCTTTCTACTGGGGTACTTCTGAGTGGAGCGCCGATGAGATTGCGGAAGCCGTAAGTTGCGATTCATCTCGGTTTGTGAATTATGAAATTAACATCAAGTTCCAGGTTGGCATCGCCCGCGACTTGCGTATGATCCCCCCAATCGCGGAGCAGCCTTTCTATAATATGCTGGTCCGTGACAAGGTTGAGGGCGAGTTCCAGCGCCTCTACGAGCGCACCGGTCTTGGCCTCACCACCTTCAGCCCCATAAAGATGGGACTGCTCTCCGGCAAGTACAACGATGTTGTCGGTGGCGAGCCACCCAAGGACTCCCGATTTGGTTCCAGCAAGGACAAATTCGCCGAGTTCATGCGTGGCCACATGGGTACCGACGACTGGAAGGAGGAGATTGAGAAGGTCCGCCAGCTCAAGCCCATCGCCGACCGCCTGGAAGTTAGCCAGGCCCAGCTCGCCATTGCCTGGTGCCTCAAGAACCCCAACGTCAGCAGTGTCATCACTGGTGCCAGCCGCCCCGAGCAGCTGGAGCAGACTGTTGCTGCTCTCAAGATCCTCGATAAGCTGACCCCCGAGGTCATGGCCGAGATTGATGCCGTTACCAAGAACAAGGTTACTCTCGACCCTGCCCGCCAGGATTAAGGCAACTAAAATGCACCTAACACCTGCGTATCAATTATTTTGCATGGCCCCGCCAGCATTAATCCAAGGCTATTGTCGGCTCCGATACCCGATTGAACCAACGAAGAGCTCAGAAAACCGCCGTGGTTTACACCAGCAGCAGGTCACAGGACCACAAGGACCGAAGAACCGGTCAGCACACTCTCCCTAGGTGCTCAATGAGGTCCATGTTCACGACTCGATGATTTATGCCTTAACATCTAAAACAAATTAAAAGGGAAATTAAAAGCATAGTTAAAATAGAAAGGCCACATTGAAGCCCCACACGCATTCCCATTCAATCAAGTGTGACGATACCGCAAATGCAGGACAAGGATATCCGTAATGTTGGTGTTAAGATGCGTATAGGCTCTCAGAACACTCCAGATACACACCATACGCTCTTCTTAGACCATCTTAGTATCGATGATTTATTTCCCAAGGCCATAATGTCTACGTGGTTACTATGAAAGAACAGAGGTTGATACCTCCACCTACCTTATACTTTACACGCCTATGCATGACGCTTGCATATTGCTTGTGAAGAAAAGGACAAATGCAAGGGCCTGGCCATTCATATGCAAAACTTGCATTACTACTGCTCATGGTAGCACGATAAGAAAACCCCGTGATCTTTCGGGTCTAAATCACCGGGATGACTATCTGCCCGACGACCGAAGCTGTCGGCAATATCCTTCGGCCTCAACAGTATCTCCAGCCATTCAAGGGGCGAATAGCTGCAGAATTGAAACTTTTCGCAAGCCATTGACGCAGTCACCGTGGAACGATTTGATTTTGAGGCTGTCGCGATGCGGATTTAGTCGAGCCTCCTATCTCCGCCGGCGTTGAGAAGCACATCTCTAAACCCAGCGTCGTATAGACGGGCTCCTTCATTGGCTGCCACTGGTGCTAGCGTCGCGCGCCAGAGCCCGAGGACCGCACTTCCATTTTGGGAAATGGTCAATTCCGGACATTTGATGACAAAATCCGCGAAGGACGAGGAGTCGGACGAGGTCGTTGCTTAGGTCAAGACGGTGAAATGGACTCGGGGAATTGATAATCGGCTTTGCAAGCTGGATAGAGCATGATGTATATATTGAATTCGATTCTCACCTTGAGCTGGAGTTTCGGCATCATCATCGCCAGCTCTTATACTACACAAGCAAAGTTCCAACCACCCAAAGTGTATCGCGATCAATCGAATACCCCCCCCGAAAAAAATAATATTTTCAAAATGTTTCAGAAGTACGCAAAGGACCAGCCTGAGGGCTTCACCAACAAGATTGAGCGAGTTGCCATTGTTGGCGTAAGTGATACAGAACACACCATGAGTTACAAATGAGTCTGTACTGACAAAAAGCCAGGCTGGAGGCTCTGTTGGAAAGTACCTTGCGAAGGAGCTCGTAAAGACTGGAAAGCACACTGTCACTGCCATCAGCCGAATCGGCAGCGATAGTCCAATCCCCGCTGGCGTCAAGGTCGCCTCGGTCGACTACGACAATGAGGATTCACTCGTCGCTGCGCTCAAGGGCCAGCAATTCTTGGCCATCTCAATGTCTGTCAGGGCCGCTCCCGATACCCAGTCCAAGATCATAAAGGCCGCCGCCAAGGCAGGTGTCCCATGGATCATGCCAAACGCTTACGGCACAGATGTCACCAACGAGTCTCTGGCCCGAGAGAACCTCACTGGCGAGGCTACTCTTCCTGGAATGAAGGAGATTGAAGAGATCGAAGTATCATCCTGGGTCTCCATGGTTTGTTCTTTCTGGTACGAGTTCTCGGTTGCGCAGGCTCCTGAGTGGTACGGATTCGACATTGCCGAGCGAAGGGTCACCTTCTACGACGAGGGAAAGACGCGCATCAACACCTCCACCTGGGTCCAGTGCGGCCGGGCGCTGGCTGCTCTGCTGAGCCTCAAGGAGCTGCCCGAAGACGAAAACGACGAGTCGCCAACAATTTCCCAGTGGCGAAACAAGCCCCTATACATCTCCAGCTTTCTCATCTCGCAGCGAGAGATGCTAGAAAGCATCCAGCGGGTGACGGGAACCACCGACGCCGACTGGGCCATTGATTACGAGGGCTCCAGGGAGCGCTGGGAACGAGGAATGAAGCGGTTCGAGGCCGGCGAGGTTGTGGGCCGCGCTCTGGCCATGTACGCCCGCACCTTCTACCCCAATGGCGATGGAGACTTTGAGTCCAAGAGAGGGCTTGATAACGATGTGTTGGGTCTTCCCAAAGAGGACCTTGATGATGCTTCGGAGCGAGCAGTCCAGATGGTGGAGAAGGGCTACAACTATTTCTTCAAAAGGGTCTAGATTATGTATGGGTAAAGACTTGGCATCTGTAATAGAAATAGAAATATAAAGATGTTTTCTAGTATTGTATTCCACATTTTGAGCCAGAATCTAAATTGTTGGAGTCATGTTTAAGTTGCTCCTGCGGAGCGCCTTGAGGCCATCTACCACTTTTTCACTAATGCATCTACAATAAATATTCCGGTCGGAATTATTTTACGTTCTATCGAACATCTTTGCCTATCCTAAGACGTTAAAAAGCTTCGATAGTATACACTTGTGACGTCGAGCCAGACTCGATGCATCCAGTGTCCAGTCCCAGTGATGAAGTATCTTCCAAGCGAATTTTATCCAAAATAAAAGACTTTGGGTCATCTTTACCCATTGGGGATTTCAACGTGAAGATTGTCAAACAAGGCAAAAGAAATTTATCCATCATTGCGATGATCAAAAATGTGATTCTGCCCGGGATTGAACCGGGGACCTTCTCGGTGTTAACGAGATGCCATAACCAACTAGACCACAGAACCGATCCTATGATTGGATAATCCAGGAGTTGTTGGAAAGGAGCGGTTTAGGAAATATTATGAGGGCTATCCAAAGAACTCTCACACTCCAAAACTTTTGCGCGTCGTCAATATCACCAAAAAGCCTACCAAAGCAGTAGAATTATTCAAGGGGAAAAAGACGACACAGGACTAATTCCTGAATTTATTGTGTCTGAAAGACTTTGATTTGCTTGCATTTGTGCTTTCCCAGTTGGCCAGTCCGAAAACACCCTGCGTCCCGCCGACCAAAAAGAAGTTGGGAAGCATGTCTCAAGGATCAGACTCAACCAATAATCACCTAAAATACGCTAGTCACTGGCTAGAAGCATCTGATGCGAAGAACAATTTAAATATTCCCATTAGAGGCTTCATAGCCTTTTCCTTCAGAAATGGCAAAGAACGAAGAAGAAGAAGAAGAAATAGGATTCTATATCTTATTAACATTCTGATCCAAGTATAAGATGGAGTGAGATTGAGTAAACACTTAAATGGGAAGCCCTTACGACTGACTCTGAGGTGTGTGGCGATGTCCTCTCGTATGTATGTGAGTATGTGCCCGCCAAGAGCGTAGCAGACTTAGAAATGCCAGTCGGTATTTTGTGAGTATTGCCCGACTTGCTGATGCCGATTCATAAAATTTGACTTTACTCTGGTACAATGTCCAATCAGGGCACCTCGTATACGAGCCTTCGGCTCCGACATGAGCGTGCCAAGAAGCTTTTGTCAAGGGTGTCATCTTAATCCTTAAAATAGTAGTGGCTGCAACCCTCTTTTGCCAATATTCTCATTGTATATGCTTTGGAAAGGGCATAGTAGCTTTTGCCCACACAATTGTCCGGCACCACTCGTGATATTTCATGCTGTTGTTGATAAGTAAGCTGCCGACTACCAATCTGAAGGAGCTAGAGGCTTGCTAGAGGCTTGCTGCCGCGCGTCACACAGACAGGATCACGGCGGCCTCTGGGCAGTCTTGGTAATGATGCTCAGCAGGGTAAACGACACCCGATTAGCTGGGCCAGCTTGATAATCCTGTCCGTCAACTAGTTATCTTGCTGAAACGTCAATTGGCTGGGGGTATGCTTGGCCCGGCCTTGTGCATGGGCAGTCGTAAGGTAGCGCGCCGTCTCCATTTTTCAGGTCCATTCTCCCCACCGGCCATAACACCCCAAATTTTTTGGTAACTGGACAAGTATCCATGAGTTCTAGTACCACATGTGTCTACAAAGTCTCGTTGGCAGTGCTAGGGTATTTTTCGGTGCATGTCGGGGAATCGGTCATGGGCTACCCCGATGGTTGGATTGAGTAAGCACCCAAACAGGAAGCTCTTTCGACCGACTCTGAGGCGTGTGGCGATGTCCTCTCGCATGTATGTGAATATGCGCCTGCCAAGAGCGTCATGGATTTAAAAATGCTAAATGTTGAGCTATTTGTTATGTGGTTTAGGCGGGTTAATTACTTAGACGCTCAACTACCTCACTGATGGGATACAATGCTTTGACCATGGGGTGCTTTGTAGAGAAAACAGGGCTCCGTTGCTCTCATACACAAGAGAGAAATTGCACCCGACTATACAGCCAATAATCAGTCAAGGTGCGACGACTCGATGCGCGTAATAAAACGAAATTTGTAGGCACATGAGATAAACGCGTATTGCGGTCGCAGTCGCAGGTTAAGCCCGCGGACACAGTGATCCCCCATCCCCACTCGCAAGTCGGCACAGGAAATGTAATAGGGATTGCGCGTACTGATGGGGCGAAACGGGGGGCATTGCAGTATTGGAGTGAATGAGGGTCCCGCCCTCGCGTCTCCGTGATTAAACCGGAGGAAGAAGTCTGTGATTCCTCAAGGGCTTTGCTGTGTTGCTGAATTGCGTAAGAGGGAATGGAATTACTGAGCGAGTCATGTATGCTGTTTCGAGGGCAGAAAGGTTAACAAGGCAAGAAAGAAGAGAGACAAAAAGAAGAGAGAGGCCGCCTTGATTGGCCGTGCCATAGACATGTCGCCTGATTGCCAAGACAACCCATCTTCTCTGTGAGAACCCAAAATGCTTTAGCCTTGCAGTCCTTAGAGTTGGGTCCTCTTGTCCCCAATTCTTCCACCGCCATGCCCTGGTTATTCCCTGTCGGCTCGTCGGCACGATGGGCCGGCCTGACGTTTGGAGTGCGTGGCTCTATGTAACTGCAACGCCAATGTTGGCCGCTCACGTCACCATGTCCTTCGGTGGCAGGGTTCGGCAAAGGAGATACCAAAACCCAGGGACAAGAGGTTGCACCGCACGCCGTGGCCGTCGCTATCACCACAAATAGCATGTCAAAAATGGACTCCGGCTCCATAATTCATGACAGGCCTGTTCAACACGGGTGGGGGGAAGCGTACGAAGCTTCTTCGTTCTGTTCCCCACGCCGTCCTGATGGGAGGGTATCTAACCAACAAGCTCATCGTCAACACAAATATTACGCACAACACAGTCGGAGGCCCATGCGCCCCACTGCCGATCAGTACGAATTTAGAAGCGTAGTCTGTATAGGGACGTATGTACTTTGACAATGGAGGTTTGATAAAGACTCTGTTCGCATCTAGGCAACAGGCCGCCTGCTTGGCATTTGCATCCAAGATCAACTCGAAACGCCCAGGCTGTAGTTGTTATCTATCGTACTCGTGCTTTCCATTTCCACCAAGAGGAAGTGGGATACAGTATATCCGAAGTTCAAGGTGATTGCAAGCCAACCTTGCGAGTCTACACCCAGGGTGCTTCTCCTCTTGTGGGTGCTATCAACCCACTCTCCTCTCCCTCACCCCTACCAGGCCCTCTTTTCTCGCTATTTTTTATATCCTAAATATCCCACAAGCCGTTGAAAAGAAGTCGAAAAGAGTAATCGCCGGGTTTTTGAAAAAACGAGCCAACAATTCGAATCCTGTGCTGCGGCACTGCGCCCCTCTCTCCATATCGACGTTGATCGCACCTATCGGCTTCCTTAGATCTCATGTATACCAATACTGCGCCTCTGAAAACGCAGGGTCAGCTACAGCTGGTCCTAGCTCTTTCTCTGCAGAGCATCGCGCTATTGCCTTCAACGTCAGCGTCGGCGTCAGGTTTGATAGCCCGCGACAATAGCGGATTATCGACATCATGGTATGATTGGGGCTACTACGGTGCATTCCCACGGAGAAGCTACAAATCATTTGGAGCGCAATCTCCATGGCCAGCCCTGGTAAAAACTGACGAACGATGCGATGATGGCTATACTTTTATTGAGCCGCGTGGCGTATACGTCGAGACGCCCGGTCCGATCATACTCGATAATGCCGGTAACTTAGTCTGGATGCAAACAGAATGGGTAGAGGCAATGGATGTAAAAGTTCAGAAATTCCAGGGAAGTAATTACATCACCTTTTGGCATGGTAGCGACAATGGCACCTTTGGTGAAGGCTTCTACTATATGGTAAGGACGCGCAACTCTAGCACACTACGGGCCAGGCCTTTAGCAAGGGCATCCAAGTTTTCACAACTAACATGCGCGGGCAGATTGATGAGCACTACGAAGTGTTCAAAAAAGTCGCGCCGGTCGGTGATTTCACTGGCGATCTCCACGAGTTTCGCATTACCGAGAACGAAACCGCTCTTATGACCATCTATCACAGAGCAAATGCCGACATGCAATCATATGGTATTGAGAAGGGCTGGGTTTTCGACAGCATCTTCCAAGAAATTGATCTTGTCACGGGTGGCCTCATATTTGAATGGCACGCCTCAGATCACTTCCCCGTCAGTGACAGTCTCGCCCCGCTGAGCGGCCAGGGAGATGACCCAAACAACGCTTTTGACTACTTCCACATCAATAGCGTCGACAAGGATTCGAACGGCAACTACCTTATTTCTTCCCGATACATGTGCGCTGTGGCTGCCATCAGTCCCGATGACGGCCATGTCATGTGGCAGCTTGGCGGCAAGCAGAACTCATTTATAGATCTGTCTGAAGGCGCGGCGACCAATTTCACATGGAACCACCATGCTTCTTGGGTCGATAACTCAACATTGGCCGTTTTCGACAACGGCGCCAACGGTCGATCGCCCACCAAGGCCAAATGTAGCCGAGGGCTCATGGTATCTCTGGACTACGAAGCCATGACAGCGACCCTTGTCCAGGATTACATCTCCCCATTCAAAGTCCGGGCCATTTCCCAGGGTTCGGTCCAAATACTCCCCAATAGCAATGTCCTCGTTGGCTGGGGCCACGTCCCTGCGTGGACCGAGTTTTCCCACGACGGTAAAGTGCTTTGCGAAACCCACTTTGGCCCCATCAACTTTGACCTGTTTGCTTGGGTCAAAAACTACCGCACCTTTAAGTATCACTGGGTTGGTCGCCCCAGGACTCTTCCCGACCTCGCTATGAAGGCTAAACAGAACGCCGTCTTTGTCAGCTGGAATGGCGCGACCGAGGTTGCGAAATGGGTGGTCCAGAGCGGCCCTCAGCCTTTGGGGTCTGATTTCATCGACCATTACGCTATTGAAAAGAACCAGTTTGAAACGCGTCTCGATTTGCCAACTGGAGCTGAAGAGTTTATTCGTGTTGCCGCCTTGGATAAGAATAATGAAGTTCTTGCCATCTCAGAAGCCATCTCGAAGCACGAGAGTAATGAGATTGAACTTCTCGACGCGCCATCGAGAGGAGGCTTACTGGAGCCCTTCCAGCTACTCTTGCTTACAATTTTTGGTGTTTCTATTGGCTTTTGTATCACTTACTATTTCCGATCCACTCTTCGACGAGGTATCAACCGTGTTCTGCGCCGCGGCACTACCTTCAAATACCAGCCACTGCCTTCACACGCATAAAAAGGCGTCATTATTTGTAGTTTAATATCTGTTGGAATTATCGGCGCTGGGTGGTTATTTGAAGGCGATTTTTTTATATTGCTAAGAAGGAGTGTGCGGGAGTGAGGCGTTGGGATATTCGCCAAGCGGGTTTAAAAGTCCAAACTTGGATGCTTCGCAGTCGTTCATGAGCCCGATTTTGGACCTGGTAAATAGTGGAATCGATATAAGCCACGAATATACGAAAGAAATCAAGGTTTAGAGTGTTTAATTCCTTTGTCGTACTTGTTGTGGTAGTAGAGAACTAGGATGCCTGTTTGGCCGTAATTGTTTCATAGTAAATTTGAGGTATGAACAGGTCAACATAATTGGGAATAAGAGGTTATTCGGCAAATTGAATAATGATCAATACAATTTCTCGACGACATTCTTGACTAAATAAAAAAATATCACACTCAGAATCCAAGAAGTCATTCTTGGCAATGACAGATCGATATGCGGATTGTAAGAATTGCGGATAGTTGCGGCTCGTTGATAAGAGCTCAAATGGCAAGACTCTGCCAGGAAAGCTACCTTTCCTCAACTATTTCATTCGTCACGCTCCCGATTCCGTCAATCTCAAGTCTCACAACATCTCCAACCCGGACCTGGTACTTGGCATGTTCGATACCAGCGCCTCCTGGCCATGTTCCCGAGCCGATAAACTCCCCTGGATAAAGTCGCGTGCTCTTAGAAATGTGAGAAATTGACTCCCCCAAGGTGAATTTGGGGTTTTTGGATTCGCACTCTGCGACAACCTTGTCGTTCAGAACAACCCGACCGGTAAGGCTGTTTATCTGAGGCAAGATTTCGTCTGCACTGACGACAATTGAGGAGATGCTGTTCGCGAAGGACTTTGAATGCTGGGGCCCAAATCCGCTGCAAAACTGAGTCAGTTGTTGGACGTTGCCAGATTTCTTTTTGAATACCAACCTATCTATCTCAGATTTTTGCTCATTTCGGGAACTAAAGTCATTGAATACGCAGAATCCAACTATGGCAGAAGTTGCTGCCTCAGGTGTGGCGTTGAACAGCGGCTTACCCAAAATAACTCCCAACTCTAGCTCGACATCCAGATATTCACAATATTTCGGATAGTGGATGGGTGCACCATCTGCATAAAATCCCAAATGATTAGATTGATAAAATATTGGCTGCTTATACCACAAAGACCTAGGTTTAAATGCAGGGAAGTCCCAGCCAGTAATTGCCGAATACAGTCTGCCGATTATGTTGTAGATTGGGATATACAGCTGCGTTATCCCCAAAGCTACCGCGTAATAGTGCTTCTCGTAGAGCATAAGATCACAATAAGACCATGGTTGCAGTGGTAAATTCCGTTTGAGAGGATCTGTGGGATCTGGTGGATTGTCCTGAAGTACTCTGAAGCAAAGAGATTCTGTCTCTGTTGTGCTTCCCGTGTTTGGTTCGTTGCCGCCAACTTGGGCGATTTGGCCATTGATCCGATGATATTTCATGATATTGGGATAAAATATAGAGATGTTCCCAAGAGAATTGATAAATCAATGATTGGATTTTAGAACGGAGGAAGGTAGAGTTTATGTGAGAATAAGGACTTAGGTTTGTTTTGGCCGTGATCGGTTTCTTCTGGCTCCGAATGCCGACCTACACCAATCAACGCGTACTGAAATATGTGTGTCTTACCACGAGGTATTCTAAGCCAGTCTAGCCGCAAAAAAGTCTCCGAACTTGCACTAATATGGCGGTGGCAATAACTTACATGAGTCATCTTCTTATGCATGAATTTGGCAAGCGGAATGGAACAATGCATTGTCACATGCTTGTCAGATGGCTCTTTAGTTCCACTGATGATGACATTGTCGCGATGCGAATAGTATACTAGAGTGTTGTTTTATTCATCATAAACATGCTTCTATGAGAAAGTACAAAGTGTCAAATCAAACCTTCAGGTGCTGAAACGGATAATATGGTGAGAACAAGGCGGTTCATCTGCAGAATAAGCTTAAAGAGAAGCTTGATTAACCGGTAAAATTGGAGTTGATATTTGTAATCATTGACCACAGATATTTATTTAATTCATATTAACTCTTATATCATTGCTCTCGATGGGATTTCATAGCAAACATCGTCATGATTTTCTTTTTACATGATAGATACAAAACCCATCTGTGGTATGCAGATAAATTCGTTCCAGAAAAGTCGTGAACAACCGGAGATTCCCTCAGACACCTGAACCACCTTGCATGCATACTTGATGAGAGGATTAAAAGCATCTGCAAAAACGAGATACTTCTCAATCTCTGAGTGAGTCGATTGCAGGTCCACAATGTGTATCATCCAACACATCTCACCATGAATCAAGATTCTACGTTGCGATTCTCTTTCACCAGTGTACCGGCAACGCAGCAAAATCGCATCGAAAACTTTATCGTGAACAACAGGTTTTTTTCTTCTTCATAACCGAAGCGTTGGATACATGTGTAAATTGTTCTACTGCAGTGTAGGCAACATCATAGTGAGGAAATTTGCTCTTTTTACCATACTCGGTCGCAGTAGAGGGGGTGAAGTAGTCTGTCTCCATGGATAGCATCGCTCTATCAGCATTCGCTCACAACTCCGAAGAGCAATTTTTTTTCTCGTTGAGAAACCATCAGTGATGCATTTGTCGCTCAGCTCTGGTTAGAGGAGGAGACGAAGATTTTAGCAACACAACTAGTCTCCATGAAACTGTTTTCGAATGCGATATCATTGTCGATTTGGACAAAGGCAATGTAGTTTTTTTCAATCTGTTCGAAAACAAAGCCAACGGTTGTATCAGACGTGCCTTACACATTCTTGAAAACTCTCCGCGTCTCATCATCCACACCTCCCAACTTCTTGGGATACTTGTCGTCGTAATTTCCCCAATTATGGTAGGGCAGGTTGGTCGCCGCTTTCCGTCTTTATCAACAAAAACACTGACGCTGATGGAGGAGCAGTATCCTGTCATCTTTCTTAACAGCCCTAATCATTGTTCCTGGGTAGAATTTGTCGCTTTGTGCGACATAAACCGTCTCATCATAAATCACGTCAGGTCCGCGTAGGTCTGGAATTACCTCACAAGTGGAAAAAAGGGATGCCAATACTTAAAACGAATCATATATCGATATGAGATTTGAGGTCAAATGAACAAATATGTAAAAAAAAAGTACCCAAATATTTGGGTTGATTGACTGGAGCGAGGTTCGCTAATGCATGTGTTAATGATGACCAATCATACGAGCCAATAGGAGTCCACGCACAACTCGCGACACTTAACGTGATTGGAAGACTTATAATCTCTTGGGAACAGTTAACAACAGCGGGATTCGAAGTAGGGACTGGCGGACTCACTAAACCCAACGCCTTAACCACTCGGCCATCCAGCCTATTGTGACCGAGATGTCAACCAAAGTGATAGTTTATATAACGACACAAAGTTCAGGCGATGGTCCATGAAAGAACATAATGCTGTCCACCTAACCGAGAAAAGCGCATAAGGCTAGTCTTAATATCACGTGATGTATTGAGATAGTTTATATCCAAGCTGCGGTGAACCGCACTAACATGTCAGATGAGTTTATGTGCTAGGAATTCCGACGTCTTCCATCATGCAACAAAAGCGCCCCAGCCTTCAGGCATCCCCTAGTTTTCTTGATCTGCCGACTGAAATTCTGCAGCATGTCATACAATCTCTGATTGATCTCATTACCACAAACGAGAGGACCGGCCGCCAATATCTCTACTATTCCAAACATCACAGGCAGTTGCAAAATCTTGTTAGAAAACACATTTGGGGCCTCTGTCTCTCATCTAAAACACTGAAAACAGTGGCCACGCCATTTTTATACCGCAATGTACTCCTCACTAAAGGAAATTATCTCAGTACGCGCCAATTCAAAGGCATTGATATTTCAACTGGGGAACCGTGGCCTGACCGAGGGATAACCACGTTGGGGTTGTTCCTACGTACAATGATTGAACGGCCCGACCTTCGGGAACACGTTTACCACCTAGACTGCTGGTTTTTCCTCCAGGATATACTTGATTGGGAGAAGCAAGACATTGCAAAGTCTATTCTTCAAGACACACATGCGTGGGAACTCGAGTTTCTCAACGAGTGCATCAAATATGCCAGTGATGAAAACGATGACGCCATTCTATCCCATATTGGCTTTGGAGGCCATGGTAATCTCGAAAACCTAGGCGAAAGAGCATTTACTGCTATTCTATGTTTGACCCCCAAGCTTCGCACAGTTGCCTTTCCCCCTCCACCTGCAAACAAGTGGTGTCGAAAAAGTTGGGATGGATTTGAGTATGAACTCGACGAGTCTGAAGAAGTTACGTGGCCCTTCTATGGATCTTCGGGGTACTACGATACCATGAGCAATCTAATTGAAAAATCACTCGAAGATGAACGACTTTCTCCCCTCATTCTACGAAACTTAGAAGCAGTCAGGTTCACTTTGGTTCCCAATTTTGTACCCATCAACAGCCGTGCTGGTCATTACTCCCAAGATCCTGATCCAACTGTCCCCAGTACTCCTGGCTACACGTTCCAGATTGACGCGTGCCTTGGTATTCTTCGTGGGCCCAAGGTCGTGGAATTTGAAACGGACGGAGACAATGGGCCAAAAGCGGTAGGGGCTCTACATCAGGACGCCTTCGCAAACCTAAAGTTTCAGCGCGCTTTTCTGACTACGCTTGGGATATTCCCCGAAGTTGTAGATTATGTTAGCAGTCACTGGCCTGTGAGGATGTTGGCCCTGAGAGGTGCCCAGGCGCCAAGTTATGAAAACCTTTCGGATGAGTCTGAGGAAGAATTGAATACGCTTTATATCGATTTGTGGAACACTGGTCTTGGAAGACTAGCCAAAAATATAACCTTTCTCGATATTGGTTCCGACTTTACAGGAGGACCTATAAGGCACCTTTCATGTTTGCACACTTTCGAGGCAATGGAACATTTGCGCATTGGACTGCCTTTGTTAAATACCAACAATGGCTTCATCACGCGTCCGTTACAGGACATCCTCCCGCCTAAATTGAAAACCTTGGCGATTGACGATCGGTTTGCTGCAGAGATGTATGGGATGTATTCTGGATCGGAGGACTCATGGCGCGAAGGCCCCAAGGACAAAACAGCTCCCCGCAAGTATCAACGTCTCATGTCCTCGGCATTGCATAATTTTGCAGGCGTATGTGGCAAATCGCACCCTGACCTTCACTCAATTTCTGTGTTTGGACGGCCCCCGATTGATGGGCCACGTTACAAGGATGTGATAAAGACCCTTGAACTCGCGGGACCCAAACCAGGAGATGTGATTCCTGATTTCGAGAGGGTACGAGATCTTTTTGCTACATCCGGTGTCAACCTACAGGAATTCTTTCGTAATCATGAATTGGATAATCCTTTCAGAGATGTACTGGCAACTGGTAGACCCCGATAATTCAAGTATTTAGGACGATCGCATGCAGCTGAATCCCATGCCGTAAAGTAGTACAAGAAATGAATGTCAGTTTGAATAAAAGTTAATATAGCTAATAAACTCTCGAGCAACTCCACCCGACTCTATCTCTTTCCAGCTGTATCTCCGGAGCTCTCTCCAAGATCTGCAATTTTCTCAGCTATAGTGCCACTCTCTGTGCCGGGAACAAAAGCCTCCGCACCTATATCCACGATAATTGGACCTTTGAAATGCTTGCGGGCATGTGCAAAATACCATGCGGCGCTAATGGCAGCGAATCCAGCAAATACCACGCTGGCATAGTTCATCGATGACGCGGTGACCGGCAAGGAAGTGGGCATGCAGCAGAAGACGACAGCGAAGACGATCCAGATCAAACTAATCCCGTTGACGATAGGGCCGAGCTTGCCGAGAGAGAATGGGGAAGATCGGAGAGCTTCTCGGCCACGGATTAGACTAACCAATACTGGCACACAGTATGAGGTGGAAAGGCAAATTGTCGCAACGCCAGTAAACGAGGTGAAAGCCGCAGATGATCCAAAGTAGATGCATCCAAGTATGCAGTCAACTGCCGTAGACAGGACAAGAGCCCATAATGGGACATTGAGTTTCTTGTTAACCTTGGCCCAGAGCCTGTGGCCTGGAATGGCACCATCACGAGCGAAAGCCCAAGTGCAGCGGGACGCAGCGGTCAGAGCACCAACACCAGCAAAGAAGAGGATGCCAAGGAGCAAGAACAAGAGGCCGAAACCGCCGGCCTTGGATCCTGTAACGGTCTTGAACAGCAGGCCAATCGGTTGGCTGCTTGCTAGAAGGGTGGAGACGTCGGGGAGAACGAAGAGAAGAGGAATGAGGTAGAGGACACCAGTGATTCCTGCAGCGACAACTGACAAGACCATGGCTTTGGGGACTTCTCGCTCGGGGTTTTGCACTTCTTCGCACATGGCAGCGACCATTCCGTAACCAGTGAGGGTGTAGGAAGCTAGAACGGAGTTGGTTGGTTGCTCAATGCAAAACAGTTGATAGGATAACGTGACGTACCTTGAATAAGTCCAACAAAGAAAGACCACCCAGTGGGCCAGCCACTTGCAGAGGCGTCGTAATGAGAGAAGACAAATTTGGCGGATCTCTTGTTGTCGGACATGGAAAGAAGGGTAACTGTGATGATGATGACACTGGCGCTGGTCCAGTAGATGCAGATCTTGTTAATCAGGTCGAGGTATCGAGTTCCAAAGGCGTTGACAAGTGCGCAAACGATCATAATTGCCCAGAAGCAGAGAACAGTCTGCCACTCATTGGCAACAAAGTCTTCATCGTAAATGGTAATGGCACTTAGAATTAACTGGGCACCTGAAAAGTTGATGGAAAGCGTCAGGGTCCAGTTGCCAACCAAGGTCATCCACCCATCAATGAAACTCACAACCGGGGCGTACTTTGGAGTGCTCAGAATCGCAGACCAATAGTAAACGCCACCAGCAGTAGGATAGACGGCACAAATCTCGGCGAGGGAGGCTGCGATACAAAGAGAAATGGCTGAGACGAGGACCCAGCCCCAGAGGATGGTGACTGCTTGCCCATTGACCAGCGAAATGGTCATTGTTGTTGAAAGACCAAACGGGACAGCCATGATGGCAAAAGACATGCCCAAGATACTCATCATGCTGAGCGTCTTGGGCAGCTCGCTGGCGTAGCCCATCTGCTTGGGGGCGGCTGCAGTGGGTTCCATGGCGGGCAGGGTGGAGGGTTCAAACTGTGAAGCAAACTCAGGGGGTAAACATGTAGAGAGGTTTAAAGCACTGGCAGGGGAATGGGAGCGTCGCTGACGACAAAGGTCTGTGTCAATTGAGGGTATGAATAAAGCTGCGCATGCAGATTGAATTGCTGCAAGTGCAAGTAGAAACGAAATGAGGCGAAAAATTCGCGTCTGCGGGGACGCGGACCATATTAACAGATAACGTCCAAGCTCCCTGAAGACGGAGCCCGTCCAACGATTCCGTCCCTACAGCTTGGCATCGTGGCTGTGTGGTAACTAGTTATCTGGGGTCAAAACGCGGGGGAGCAAGGGTTCACGCTCAGATAACGATGATGGGGGGTTTCTAGGGGGGACCAAATTGCATAGTCTGGAAGCCTTCGCGGCCAATGACGGGGCTTGCCGCGCTGATAAGATTTGACAACGCGCTCCGCATTTCCGATATTTTAAAGGGGCCACAGGCGATATCAAGAGTGTTTACCAAATGACGATTGAAATGGAAAACACCCCAGGCCAACCCACGCGCGAGATACGCATGGACTCCCAGTTGCTCATTTCACGATAAGGAATGGGTCTGCAGCCCCGATTCGAATGTGTCGCCGTCACGCGATGCCGATTAGCCCGGCCAGAACGGGTTTCGCCGCGGGTGGTGCGACGAGGCAGGGCTCCACCACGTAAAATGAGTGGGAATGAACAATTGCAATCATTGTTGGCCAGGCTAGATAACAATCCAATTGTCCCGCGAAACCCCCGATCAGGTTCTGGCCCTCAAATGCGGCGGCTACGTATCTAAGAACGCGACGTCTCCCAACGTCAACCCCAAGACCTAGTAGTTGCCTAGTGCAAACTATGTCCGTCTGAAATGGTTTTTGTATAACCAGCTGATGCTGAAATTCAGCTTATTTTTTTTTTTTTTCATCGCATTCACGTATTCACCAAGGATACAGGTCAATAAGCGCGCGTTGCTCGGCATCGCCGAGATAGTGTGTATTAACCAAAGCAGGCAATTTTGTTCAGCTGACAGGCAGCTAAAAATTCAAATTCAGGCTGTAACCCATTGATCCCGTTCATCCATCCGTCGCATCATATCCAAATACTCAAAACACGTTCGAATTTCCAAGAACAAAAAGACACGAAGGTCTTGGTTAGATCCCGTGGACCTGCTGCCACTTCATGAGCATCTCCACAGAGATATCGTTACCACCACAAACCAGGAGCACAACCGTGGCGTCCGGACCCAGCTCGCGGCCAACGGCTTTTCTCAACAGGTCATCCTCGCAAAGAGCGATGGAAACGCCAGCAGTGAGCTCAACCATCAGGCGCTCGTGTTTGGCAAGTATCAAACAGCCTCTGGCAGCGTCACCATCGGTCAGGACGGCACTGACCACTTGAGGTCTCTGCGCGTATTCAAAAGTTCTCTTTGATACAGTCGCAACTCCGAGACTTCGAGCCTGTGAGGTAATCTTGGGCAGTGTGACAATCTCATTGGCTTGTAGTGCGCGGCTAAGTGAGTCCGCGCCAGCAGTCTCCATTGCGACGACAGTGACATCGTCACTCCAGCCCAGGTTGTCTAGCTCCTGGACGACACCATTCATGAGGCCGCCCCCACCCACACTACATACAACAGCGTCCGGCTTCTCGCCGTCCAACTGGATTGCAATCTCTTGCATGACGGTGGCGTTTCCGTCCCAGATGTCAGGGTGGTCAAAGGGAGGGACATAGATGCCCTCGGGATCGGACGGAAGGACAACTGCCTTCAAGTACTTGTCCGCGTCCATGACACTGTGACCATGTTGAATTATCTTGGACACTCCTTCGGCGTATAGTCTTTCGACCAAGGCAGGGCTGGCTGTGGTTGGGATCACAACAGAAGCGTCATAGCCCAGTGACTTGGCGGCAACGACGCATGCGATACCGGCGTTTCCGCCAGAAGACGCATAAAAGTGAGGCTGCTTTCCGATCGCTTCACACTCCCGAATACGACTAAGGAGGTAGTTTCCAATTCCACGTGACTTGAAGGAACCGGAGGGCTGTAGGTTGTCAAGCTTTAAGAGAATTCTGCTTCTACGATTTAGACGTCTGTTTTATAAGGGGTGAGGGTAGCCAGGCACATGAAAGATATGGAATTGAAAGACCAAAAAAAAAAGGGGGGGGGGGGGGGGGGGATGAGAGGACAGGAGGAGCCATGACGACAAAGGGGCAGAGGAAAAATAAAACACGAAAAAAGGAACCCATAGGATAGGAACAGCAAGAAAGATGTAACAACCCGAGGCTTTGCAAGAATGGGGGAGCTCAAAAGAGAGGGGTAGGGACAGAAGGTGTGAGGGGGGTCTGGTGTTATGGTGGGGGGGGTGAGGGGGAGGAAGGGG
>JAHVYB010000162.1:0-33541 GCA_020623695.1 Calonectria henricotiae
CTGTCACGAATAAAGGCGGCCCGCAGCCCTAGCCGCTGCGGCAAAAGGTCTACCGTGCCTTGGTTGCCCAAAACACAGCTAACTAAGCCCTATAGCCCTGGTGCCAACAGGGCTCACAGGGGCAATTCGTAGCAAATCCCCCCTTCCAGGGGAAAATGCCACTGCCCTCAGTGCTAAAGGGGAACCTTCCAGGGGTTATTAAGCCCTGTGGCCAGCTCACGAATAGTCCCTCGCCTTCTGTAACAAGGTCATATGTGTTACGACCCAGAACCAACTTACTCTGGAATCGAACCGCCACGCCGGTAGAAGTCCGGATAAAAGACCCACTTCTTGTTATTGTCAGTGGGGCTTATTGCTTAGCATGATAACCAATTAGAAAGCACGGCTTGGAGCGTACGGTCTTGGCACTAGGGCCTTGGATGCTCTAAGGGCTTATTTATACTAGTATATATTTAAGACTTCCAGGAGTTACTACCATTAGGGTATAACTTAGCTTTTAATATAACTTGGTTACCTTTAATTGTTTGCTTTGACCAATTGACCTATTACTAGATGTAATATACCTTTATTATATTTTTACCTCTTATATAGACCTAATGTGCCTAATCCCTCCTATTAATATAAACCAACGGTATAAATAATATCTCTTTATTAACTAGCCCACGAAGCGCCTACCCTTGGCCCTTCAATGCCTAGCTGTTGAAGCTTTGCTATTTCCTCCATTGGAGCCAGGACCAGACCGTTACAATACGACCACTGAAGAGTCACTATAAAGGGGTTACCAATCCCTTTTTCAGAGGGTCATTAAGCCTCTGCCCGGGGTTCGAACCCAGGCCTCTTCAAAATGCAATTGCTACCATTTTGTCACGAATAAAGGCGGCCCGCAGCCCTAGCTGCTGCGGCAAAAGGTCTACCGTGCCTTGGTTGCCTAAAACACAGCTAACTAAGCCCTATAGCCCTGGTGCTAACAGGGCTCACAGGGGCAATTCGTAGCAAAACTAATAATATAATTAAAGCATTAAATAAGAAGTTTTTATAGAAAAAGGAAAAAAAGCTTTAAAAAGTATTATTTAAAGCTAAGCTAAAGAAAACGTTATTAAAGGAGAACCCCCTTACCTTTAATAGAGCTATTATAACCCTTAAAAAAGGCAATATTATTACTATCTACTAAAAGGGCTAAGGGAAAAAGATTAAAATAATTAAAGCTAAGGAACCTAAGCTTATAAAGTAATAGTATATTAAATAATAGGCATAAGGAGCCTATATAGCTTTAATTTACTAACCTAAAGCATACTATAACTTATTAATTACTATATAATACTAAGAGCTTATTATAGCTTAAATAAAAGCTTTAAATAAAAGGCTTAAATAGCAAAAGAATAATCTTAATTATAGCCTTATATTTACCTTACTTAATCTTATAATAGTAAAGCTATTTATATTTATTAATAAAGTATTTATAAATAATCTTAATCTCTTTTTATAACTTAAATTTATTATTCTTATTATAAATAAATATATAAATAATAAAACCTTTATAATAAAAGAAAATATTATATATTTTAGCTTAATTAAATACTAATAAATTACCTAAAGTATATTTACCTTTAAAATCTATAGTATAATAATAAGAGCTAATATTATATATACTTTTATAATAACTTTTATAGAAATAACTAATTAGCTTAATTTGCCCCTTATTCTAATTATTATATATATTAATTTATATTCCCTATATAAATACCTTATAAAAATTAGAATAATAAAAAAAAAAAGATTAATAATTAATATTATAATACTTAGATAATCCTATAAAAAGTATAAGCTTTATAAAATAAGATAGATTAATAAAAAAGATAATCTAGCTAATACTTTTATAAAGGTAATATTTAATTAAGCCCTAGAGTATTTTATTAATAATAATAAAATAATAATTTAAATAAAAGGCTAAATAATAAGAAATAAAATATAATAAGAAGGATTACTTAATATAAAAGTAAAAAGCAAGGGCTATTTACTTTAGAATAAAGGCCTATTTTAACTAGAAATAAAGGCCTTAATATAAAAGAGAAAAGCTTAAGTATTAGAATATTATTTGCCCTATTAAATAGTATATATTTTTATATTTTAACTATTAGCAATAAGGCTACTAAATAGCCTTGCCTAGACCTAGAAAAGGTATTATTCCGGATTATATAATATAATCTAAATACTAACTTTAGGCCTTACAGCCCTAGCTAGCTAGAAAAGACAGAGATGAATATAATAAGAACCCTCTTAGCAGCTGCTAGACCTATGACTGTGAAAACATTATAATAATCCCTAGGATAAACCTATAGATAATCCTATAAGAGGTATAAGCTTTATAAAGTAAGATAGATTAATAGAAAAGATAATCTAGCTAATACCCTTATAAAGGTAATACCTAACTAAGCCCTAGAGTATTTTATTAATAATAATAAAGTAATAATTTAAATAAAAGGCTAGGTAATAAGGGATAAAATATAATAAGAAGGGCTATTTAATATAAGAGCGAAAAATAGGGGCTATTTACTCTAGAATAAAGGCTTATTCTAACTAGAAATAAAGGTCTTAATATAAAAAGAGAAAAGCTTAAGTATTAGAATATTATTTGCCCTATTAAATAGTATATATTTTCGTATTTTGGCTATTAATAATAAGACTACTAAATAGCCTTATTTAGACCTGGAAGAGGTATTATTCTAGATTATATAATGTGATCTAAATACTAACTTTAGGCCTTATAGCCCTAGCTAGCTAGAAGAGATAGAGATAAATATAATAAGAACCCCCTTAGTAGCTGCTAGACCTATGACCGTAAAAATATTATAATAATCCCCGGGATAAACCTATACTTAGAAAAATTAATAATAATAAATATAATAAGTAGCTAAAAAGGATAATAAGTATTATAATCTATATTAAAAACTATAATAAAATTAGGTCTAAGAGTAAGTATAAAAATTATTACTAAAAAGTTATAGAAAATTAGTAGTTTAGGCTAGATTTTAAATATCTAGGAAATTAAAAAGATATTTATTTATAATTAATTAAGGTATGAAAGTAATTTATATCCTCCTAAGGAGAGGGATAGCTTAATAAGATAATAATACTAAGGAGTATATTAAACCTTTAAACTTTTAAATCCTATAGTATAATTACCCTTATACCTATAATTACCTTAGAAGCCTAAAGGTAATATAAAATAAAAACTATAAAGCTTTCTCTAATAAAAATAAAATATAATAAAAAGATAACTAATAGCTAGAATTAGTATATTTTAATATACCTATAAATATACCTATAAATATACCTATAAATAATATTAGTTAAAATATTATTTTAATATTATCTTATCTATAAAAGTAATATCCCTTCTAAATTTAACTTTATATATAGATATATATATTAAGAGATCTAAGCTACTAATATCTAATTTATTATAGTAAATAAATATTACCTTAATAAGGAAATTTACTATTTATAATATTAAAATATTATATATTCTAAGAATAAAATTAAGCTTATTTTTTAGGAGTATAAGCTACTTAAGAGAAAAGGCTTTAATAGTAATAATATTAAATTTATTATTTAATAATAAAATATACTAAAGCTAATATTAAATTATTAATTATTTATAAAAAAAAGACTTAGCTTAAATAACTCTTAAAAGAGATTTATAGAGAATATAAATAATAATAATAAGTAGCTTAATAATTTAATATAAATAATTAAATTTAAAATAAAATAAATATAAAAAAAAGGAACTAATAAAGGAAGGGAGGTTTTACTAGAATCTATAAATTACTATGGGATTATAATATAATAAAAATATAATAAGATTTATTTATAATTAATAAATCTAGTTTATAATTAATGAATCTAGTTTATAATTAATAAAATCAGTTTATATTTTTATAATAAAAGTATATATTATAATTAACCTTATAAGCTCTAAAATAAAAGGTAAAAATAAGGTACTTTATATATTCTTAGCTAATTTAAATAAACTCTTATAAACTAGAAATTAAATAATATATTAAATATCTAATCTCTCTTAATACTTATCCTTTATTTTTATTCTATTCTTTATCTTCCTTTTATATTTCTATTATTATATTTTAATTTTCCTTTATTATTTTACTAAAAAAAGAAAAGGAAATTATAAGAAAATTAAGATTCTTATAATATAATATTTATTCTTTTTCCTAGGGAAATTATAATTAAATTATAATAATACTTTAGCTAAAAGACTTTATTATCCTTTTAATAGAAAATATTTATTTTTTTATAATTTCTCCTTAGTTTATCTTAAGGGGAAATATTAAGGAAAAGGTAATATATATATATATCTTTAGCTATAATAGGAAAAATAGATTTTATATATAAAGTTAATTGTTCTATTAGTTAGGGCGAAAAGAGACTAATACCATAGTTATTTAAATACTAATTATATCCGCTCCCAGAATTGCCTGGTCGAGCCTCTTGCTTGTATTTTAACTAAATATAAATAGATTTTATATTTTACTTAGTTTTAATTAGTATTAATATAAGGTTTATTCTTATCTTATTAATAGGCCTATATAATCTTTGATTTTCTATGGTAGGTAATACTAGCCTTTATTTATAATAGTAAGGCTAAAAAGAAATATAAATGTTATTAATAGATATTATATAAGATAGTTTAAAACGTTAAGGAAAATTAGTAGTTTAAGCTAGATTTTAAATATCTAGGAAATTAAAAGTGTGTTTATTTATAATTATTAATAATAGTAATTATAATAGTAACTATAATAGTAACTATAATAGTGATTATAATAGTAATTACAAAGGTAATTAGCTAGGGCCTATTAGGCTAACTAATTTTATATAAAAATAGTATATTTAGAAGGAAAAAGAGATAATATATTAAAATTCTAGGAGATCTTTTAAGCTTTATATAACTTTATTAAGCTAAATAGTCTTATTATATTTTTATTATATTATAATCCCATAGTAATTTGTAGATTCTAGTAAGACCTCCCTTCCTTTATTAGTTCCTTTTTTTTATATTTATTTTATTCCAAATTTAATTATTTATATCAAATTATTAAGCTACTTATTATTACTATTTATATCCTTTATAAATCTCTTTTAAAAGTTATTTAGGCTAAATCTTTTTTTTATAAATAACCAATAGTTTAATATTAGCTTTAGTATATCTTATTATTAAATAATAAATTTAATATTATTACTATTAAAGCCTTTTCTTTTAAATAGCTTATACTTCTAAAAAATAAACTTAATCTTATCCTTAGAATATATAATACTTTAATATTATAAATAGTAAATTTCCTTATTAAAGTAATATTTATTTACTATAATAAATTAGATATTAATAGCCTAGATCTCTTAATATATATATCTATATATAAAATTAGATTTAAAAGGGATATTATTTTTATAGATAAGATAGTATTAGAATAATATTTTAATTAATATTATTTATAAATATATTTATAAGTATATTTATAGGTATATTAAAATATACTAATTCTAGCTATTAGCTATCTTTTTATTATATTTTATTTCTATTAGAGAAAGCTTTATAGTTTTTATTTTATATTACCTTTAGGCTTTTAAGGTAATTATAGGCATAAGGGTAATTATATTATAGGATTTGAAAGTCTAAAGGTTTAATATACTCCTTGGTATTATTACCTTATTAAGCTGTCCCTCTCCTTAGGAGGATACAAATCACTTTTATACCTTAATTAAGCTAAATAGTAATAGCTATTATAGTAAATAGTAAGAATTATTAAAATATATTAATTCTAGCTATTAAAATACTATATTTTTATTATATTTTAGTTTTATTAAAAAAAACTTTATAATTTTTATTTTATATTACTTTTAAGCTTCTTGTAAGGAGTCGGGTGGTATGCCAAGCCTTGCAATAACCCTTCCAGCCGTTAGGCCAAAAAGATCAATTAATTCAGTTAGCTTTGCTACACTAAATCGCACCACACAATAGCTTATAGGGATACAGGGCCCGCCGGGCCCTACGCGCCCGGTCGTCCTCTTACACTTCTAAGGTAATTATAAATATAAAGATAATTATACTATAGAATTTAAAAGTCTAAGGGTTTAATATACTTCTTAGTATTATTATCTTATTAAGCTATCCCTCTCCTTAGAAGGATATAAATCACTTTTATTCCTTGATAATAGCTACTATAATAGCTATTATAGTATACTTAGGCTAAAAATAGCTTTACGTTTAGTAGCTTCTTTGTGAGTCTAGTAATTAAGCTAGCCTATTTTAGATCGGGATTTAAATATTAAGGAAGAAAGAAAAGGGAAAGGGGAAAACTTTGGGCGAAATCTTAGCTTATATGTGACTTGTTGCGGCAAATATTAATTCTCTAGTTTATATATATCCACATGATAAAGTTTAGGCTCAGACTGACTGGGTCTAAGGCCTACCACCAGTTATGACTAACTGGACACTGCACACGATGGCCTGTTATTACTATGGGATCCGTCTATAAATTTAGGCCCCTGCTTGCTGGAGTCTGACACTGACTTTCCGAGTTAGGCAGGTACAGTGGGGGGACAAAAGTGACGATCTAACCCCGTTTTTACACTAAAACTCACCTATAATACTCCTTAATAAATACCCTAATATAGCTTATTTTAATTTTTAGATAAATATATTTAATATATAAATACTTAAAGATGTATATATCTTTTTCTTAATTTATTTTTATTAATTATATATATAGAAATAAATTATTAAACTTAAGTAAAAAAATATTAAATTTTTATATTTACTATAACTTTATTATAATTAAATTATATATAATATACTAACTTAAAATATTTAAGAAAAATATATATAATATAATAGCTAATTATATATAATGAAATAATTTTTCTATAATTATAATATAATATTATGATATTTTATTTAGCTTTTAAAATAGGTAAGTTTTAGTGTAAAAATGGGGTTAGATCGTCACTTTTGTCCCCTCACTGCACGCCTTGTGTTAGTGCATGCATGATAGGGATATGATCATGGCCCTGAATACTACTGCATCACCTTTGTCATGGTTTGGCTTTATACGTCAACCACAGCCTACTCATGCTTGGGATGAAAATATAGATCTTCACAGCGCGCAAACCTCAGTGGGTTCTCGAACCTTGCGGCTGTTTGAATCAATGGAAGCCGTTGCAATCACCAAACCGTCAAGCTTTTCAAGATGAGTGCATCTCCGAAGACCATATATGTCAATAACAGGTCACAAGGCTGTTGCCTGTGTCAAGGCGGTCAACCACCAAAAATGGCCTGAGGTCCGTTCCTGGGCTCCTTACATCGCTCACGATCATCTCAACCCTATCTCACAAAATTGACTTGGGCGGAATTCCAAACGTCTTCGGTGGAGCCAATGGCCAAGGTTCGTCAATGAATGTAAAGACCTCCTCAGAATGTGTCTGCCAAAAAGAGGCACCCGCATAGTCGACATTACGATGATAGGAGTATGGATAAGCAAAGACAGTACGTCATATAGATATGGACCCATAGTTTATCTTGTATATTCTCTTTCAGAAAGTGACTTCACTTAACAATAACTCACATTAGATAGTATCATTATTTTTTTGATTTTCAGTTTTGCTTATTTTGTACAAATTAATTATAAGATACGAATTATTTATATTCCACCGCACGATGCTTTCTTTGCTCATAGTTGATAGTTGCTAAAGTCAAGTACTGCTATGCCTCCAGTTATACTGCTTATCTCATTTTAATATATCTTATAAACAATGGTGGCCTTCGAGAAAATGGCTGTCGGTCAAATCTATCCAAACTATGGAATATCTCGCCGAGCATCTCTGATATCCTGCCCTAAGCATGGACACACTGATACATTCCAAAATACGACCGGTCACATATGAGATACTATTTCGGACGAACCTGAAGGACAAGCATAATGGCTCGAACTCCAGCCCCTCTTCTATAATCTTCCAGTTCGCTGCTCACCACAAGAACCTTGTTTTCTTTGATTAGAGATTGTACTCTGGCTTCGTATCCGTTCTTCTGCCAAATTGATTCCAGAATAGTGGCCACAATCCAGCCTCCTTTTTTGGTGACGCGAACAAATTCATCCAAGGCCTGAGGCCCCACATGACATTGGGTCAGAGTGCCAATGCAGACAACAAGGTCATAAGAACCATCACGTTGGGACAGCGGCCGGGACAAGTCTGCCACACCCAGTGACCGATATATATTCGCTTTTCGGGCCACATCGAGCATCCCGGTGCTGAGATCAACCCCATCTAGGTTGCGAGCACCGACCTTGTTCAGGTAGGATCCTACCAGGCCTGTGCCACAACCCGCGTCGAGGATCTCAACATTACTGTCGATCCTGGGGCCTCCGAGGCATTTCAAAACGTAGCCACACGCGATTGCAGGAGCAACATAATCCTGGCTTTCATCGAACATGTCTTTTTCATAAGACTGTGCCCAGTCATCATATGTGGACTGGGCATCAGCAACACTTGAGAGATTGTATATACGCTGAATGCGAGACATGGCTCGTGTAAGAAGGGTGGCAACTTTAAAGAAATCTAGGATTTAATAACACAGCTGGTTTTCAGAGCCGTTTTAATACTGTAAATGTGAATGTTTAAATAACCGAACACCCGTCACTACCCCGCAAGTTGTCCTGCAAGATGACGTTGTGATCAGACAATCCTTGAAGCTCTGTGTGCGGGGAGCAACGTGAAAAAGGTTCCGTGCTAGCAAATGCACTTAATAAATGTGGACATGTTCTAAATTGCCCGTCTGGGAAATAAAACCCGATATCAAGCGCTTGCAATAAGAATCTACAAACAATGACCCTTTGTATACTATAAGCTGCCTTTACCTACTAAGGGCCTGATCTTTTCTTGAGATTACTATAATTCTAAAGTAACAATAAAGATATTAAAAGTAAAAATATTATTACTAGACCTATTAAAATAATAATTTTAATAATAATTAATAATAATCTTAAAAATAAAAATTATATAAATATTTAAATATATTATTTAGTATTTTTCCCTTTTTATAATAGCTTTATAATAATAATATATATTAATTTATTAAACTTAAGGCTTATTAGAATATATAATATAAATTCTATTATATATTATAATTTTTATTAAATAAGATTTACCTCCTTAATTATAGAATTATTATTAGCTTTAGCCTTAGGCTAGGTCAAGAGAGGAAGACAATAAATATCTAGCTTAGCCTCCCTTTACATAAGCAATAATCTGGATACATAGGGATATAGCGCTAAAATTGTTCATATTCAATGTTACTATAGGGCTCTCAGGATTACGGTAATCATAGAGAAAAGATCAGGCCTTGAATCAGACTGAGCCGAACCCTAGTGGATCGCAAAACAATCCCTGCCTTTTTAGCAAAATAGGCCACTAAAGAGATTCTCGTTTAGTGTTAAATCGACCAGAGTGTGGAGGGATTCTATCCTGAAACTGAGATTTAAAGGACGACTGAATTTGAACCGCCTCACACTACACACCAAGTTCAATATTCTACTTTTGAGGAGAACGCAGGCTTTCTTCGAGTCTCGGGGACAAATTGAATGTAAAATCGCTCCTTCGGCTTGCCGTAATAAATCCAACGGCCTTTGCAACAGTCGTTTACAAGGTCTGGATTTTGAAATCTGTAACCAGGGCTGCAATTACTCCCCTGCTTTCAGTCATCGCTAAAGGCCTCCCAATATAGCCCCTGGATCCTGCAAGAAACTTTGATTGCAATGGTTTGAAGAAATACTACTAACAGAACCAATAGTCTTTCCCTTTTCAGTTTGGCTTATCCATCTGCAAGGGTCAAACTAGGAATTTCCATGTCCCCAATTCTTCCATTTGTTGATCGCCTCAGGAAAATTAACTATATAGGTCCCAACTGGGACAAATTGGTCCTGAACAGAAGTGTCTTGAATGGGCGTTCTGATTGATATTGCCACTGTTGAGTTTAATCGGATTGTTTCATCGCAGATAGCATCTAGAAATGGCAAGTCATCAATTCTACCATCTTCATCATGACCCCGAAGCTCCAGTCTTGGCTCATACTGCTTACAAGGATTGAGGACAAGTTCGATAAGGATCCAACTTATCGAATTGCATGTAGAGGCATGCCTGAGATACAATGATGTAATTATATTGCAACTGTATATACAGGGTTTACTAGTCCTACAAGGGATATTTATCTTTTATAATAAGAGATTTGATATTCGTAGTAACAAGGTCATATGTAGTTGAAAATTTCTCTCAGAAAGAAAAATTATTTCCTTTTCTCTCCTTAATAATTACAAAAGCTAACCAAAAACGGTTAGTAGTAGCCTTCTGCTACAGTCAATAGCAGCCTTCCGCTACAGTCAATAGCAGCCTTCCACTGCAGCTAGTAATAGCCTTCTACTATAGTCAGTAGTAACCTTCTACTATAGTTAGTAGTAGCCTTTCGCTGTAGTTAGTAGCAGCTTTTTGCTGTAGTTAATAGCAGCCTTTCGCTGTAGTCAGTAGCAGCCTTTTGCTGTAGTCAGTAGTAGCCTTTTGCTGTAGTTAGTAGTAGCTTTTTGCTCCTATTAATAGCAGTCTTATGCTCCTATTAATAGTAGTCTTATGCTGCTGTCTATGGTAATGTAAAGGAGAAATTATTTTTGAGCCAATCTTTTGCTAAGTAAATATAAGGATTTTTCTTAGAATATTTATTTTCCGGGCTATACGTGACCTTATTACTACAAATATCAATAGCTATAACTATGAATATCAAATCTCTATAATAATTATAAGCCTAGTAGGTCTAATAGCTTAATTAATAAGCCCTAAAGCCTATAACTTCTAGATAAATATATTAGACCTATTATTAAAGATACCTAATAATCTTAGGAAAAGTTTATAAATTTAAATTTATCCTATAAAGGAATCTAATTAAATACTTTTAGCCTAAGATTTTAATAAGATATACCTAATTAAAAGGTATAAAGTTATAATAAAGAGATTAGTTTTTTAGATTATTTAAGAAATTAATACCTAATAAACTGGGGTATGTGTTATAATTGTATATACAGGGTATACTGGTCCTACAAGGGATGTTTGTCTTTTGTGACAAATTAGTAACCTGTGATACATTCATTCCAATACGTACCCCGCCGCCAGGAGGAATAAAATTTGGTCAACACACTTCTCAACGTCAAAGTTTCCCGATTCTATAAGTTGGGACAAAAGTTTTGCGCCAATAAGCTCTTCGGTCGAATTCTTTCCTTTTGTTGAACAGACCTTGAATGATATTTCGCATTATGTTGCGCATCAAATCGTACAGCAACATTGGTCAGAACAAGGTACGCAGCCCCGAAGAGACTGCGAAAGTGAATTAGCCCTTTGTTGTAAATATTCTCAGCTTATAAATAAATTTGTAATCCGATGGGCTCGTTAAATATTGCCCTAAAGTTTCCCAAAAGGATGTTGGGTCCTGGTTAACTTAGCCAGTAATCAGCTAGAGGGTCGAGACTTTTCAAATGGCTCGGCCATTTCTTAAGTAATATTCTCCACAAGGCAGTCTGTAAAAGACCACATCAAAGCCAATGCCACATTTAGTATGGGTACGATCAATTCATTGAAGCATTCTCGCAGTAGGGGCCAATTGAGTGCTGAACAAAGTACTATTTGGAGGGCTGAAACAGCATGCTTGTCCATTATATTGCTTCAGCAGCTAGCTTGGCCTGGCATGTTGGCTTTGCTTTTTTCCCCTCTTTTTTACGACTCGGGCCTACGGCAGCTTTTATGATGTCCTGGTAAAGAGCGATTTTACCACCAGTAATGGCATAATACGAACATCCATTTCAATTTTTCAATGAAATGTTACCAGTTTTTTACAACTTTCACTCTAATGTAACTGGTTCCTGCGCTTGCGTATGATAATTCTAGAGGGAGATATGCATGTTTTCAGGGATGCATGACGGATCCGGGACCAAGTTAATGGCTTGGCCAAGGAATCTGAAAACGGCGATGAAGTATATAACAAGCAGAAGTTGGAATAAGTATAGTTTACGCATAAAAATAGTGAATAAAATTGGGCCTGGAGAAAAATAAATTCTTCGAGCAAAGGCCATGACCGCAAGCAAGTTTTTGGGCTTAAGTCAATCGGCGCTGCAACGCTGGGTAAAAGCTGATGGGTGTTAAAAAGAAAACCCGAGAACAAGTAAAAAGAACATACAACAGCGGGGATTCGCTGGTCGTCACCGACCCAACTACTAGTCCACCCCTCACCAGCTTGACTAAGGGAGAGCAGACGGGATCCCGTATTTTCTAGTGGGTATGGTCGTATGTGAAAGTTGGGCAGAGACATTTGAGTATATTTCACTAAGGCGGTCCAGCTGAGACCAATGCTGTTGGGTACGTTCAGAATGACACAATCACAACAGCGAGTTTCTCTGTCAAGTGAGCACAGGCTTTCCTTTTTAAGTAACAATTGAGGCTGATCTGTCATACCACAAGCGTTGGCGATCTGCCACGTAAAATCTAGGAGAATCGAGGTATCAAAGTTTAATTCAGTATTTCCTTTTTCGCTGACGCGGAGATCTCTGGAACATGCCATTGGGTGGAGTTACTCACTTCTGGTGTCTCTCCCCATCATTAACCTTCTGGTCTCACGATCCTTGAACATTTAATGTAAAATGTTGCTCCCTGACCATATGTCAATCGTTGCACAGCCATCGAGCATCGTTAACGGCCCGAATATGCTCGGTACACTCCCTAAATAACCAACACACCTCTAGAAAAATTCTTTAAGTTTTTCTCGACATAATCTACGACATTCTAGTGCCACCATATTGTCACAGTAGTGATCTATCCGCCTTATGTCTCCTCCTTGCATTGTGAGCCATTGCTGACCAAAGACTTTGGTTCAAGAGTCTATATATCTGAATATCGAGTTCAAAAAGTCCCGCTGCTCGGTTGGATATAATGTTAGCCAGTAGTAACACATTTTTACCTTCTCCGGATGGAGTTTATTCGGCCAGTTGGCAGACGAAAACAAAGCAGAAAGCTTTAAAAGGAAAAGTGGTAACATGACGAGCCGTCCTAACTTGTTGTGGTATTCTACATCAGATGTCTGCAATGTCATAAACCATTGGAATAAATACTCGATTGTGATGCATTTACCCCGCCACTTGGCAAAGAAATCAAGCAGTGGCTGTAAATATTATATGGCGTAAACTATCAAACTTCATTAACAAACAAAGTTCACCAAGGGATCGGCCTTGGAACATTGCGCATTAACTGTGCAATGCACCCATACACGAACGAGAGGAAAGGGTCAATGCCCAATCACGGAGGGATAATCATCCGATCCGTGTTCTCCTTGTTCCTTATTATCAGTAAATATAATTGTAGTATATCAGTAACCTCGTATCTATGTGGCACAGCGGCTGGTCATTCGTCGGACGGTTTGAAGGGTGCGCTAAGTATCGTTTTGGGCCTGAATAGCACACCCACTGTAGGCGGTTGCAGAGGACGCAGGCCTGCTGCCATTGGAAGAAGAAGAAAGCGCCAGGCCAAGCCACGCTAGTCATTGGTATGAATGAAACCTTGAGCCCTGGACAGTCTTTATCTTCGATCTTAGCAAACATTAATTGGACCAGATGGAGAGCAAAGTGCAAATGAAACCTGGCGGTTTTAAAGACGAATGATTTGATTCAAGAGACGGTACATTTCGATTGGCATACGCTGGATTTTCTTGTTCAGGAGGCAATAACCAACACCTTTGGCTTGTCCGTCGCTTATAAAGGCAGAAGGCTGGCGGTTATTACCAACCAGGTCGCCGCTTACGCAGCGTGAGCATGACTAGTTAGGTATTGAAGCCATCGCCGACGTCCCAGGCTAAACCGCAACCGCCGTAGCGCCCGTAAGTCAACCGCACTACTTTAGGACACGTATCCACAACGACTTGGCGCGCAGATGGAGAGGAGGAGGGGGGCGAGGCACGGAGAGTCAAAACTTGGCTTTGGCGAACTTTTATTTTGCTTATACTCGGGATCGTCGCGTCCCGTCGCGTCTCCACATGTCTCCCTGTCTTTCTCTCCCTGCCTGCCCCCAACATGCTCCTGGCATAATGAGACATGTGACCTGGATTGGGATTATTGCTGAATGCTTCCCACCCCTTTATCCACCGTTTGTGGCTAGCTAGCCTAATAGATGGCGCTGCGGCATGGCGACACCAAAATCAATAGACTGGTGCTAGCTCTATCGCGGCCCGATGCTATCATTGGCCACATCCTGTTGCTTTTTGCCAGCCGCATTTGAAATTCGACCATGTTGCTCCCCCCTGATTATATAGCTAATCCAACGCCCCCCGCTCCTGCTGAACGTCTTGATCCATGATTACCATGGTTTTGGTGCTCTTATGGCCTGTTCCTTGGACGCCCTGACCTTCGTTGCTCTTACTTTTCGGTCCTTGTCACTCTTTTATGCTACGCGACTATCTATTCTTCTTCTTCCTTTCCCCCTCAATTAAACATCTATCTGCGAGCTTGCTCGGCTCCTCGTTCCACCCTCGCTTGATCTTGACGACACAAAAGTTGACTCCATTGCCAACACCCCTGCGACGTCGCTTCACCATGGGTCTTCCCAGTTTCTCAAAGGGCGGGGCCCGCTCCTCCAGGACAAAAGCCATAATCATCGGAAGCCTGGTCATGATTACCCTCACCATGAGCATCACATATAATCAAGCCGACTCTTGGGCTTTGTCGCTTTCTGAGTATGACACGCGCCATGCCTCGTGTAGCATTTTTATGGCAGGACACATTTGCTGACTGGTCATCTTTTGTTACATAGCTATCCCTCCGCACCGGCAGACGTCGATGGAAACCCCGTCGCGGCACACAGCAGAGCAAACGATGCAGCACGCGATCTGTTTCTAAACTCCATTTACAACCCACGCATCTCGGTAGATAGCCATAGCTATATCCCACACGGTGCATTTGGCTGGAACTTGTCGAGCGATCCTATCTGGACCAAGCCCATGGGCGAGAACCTCTGCATCATCGATCTGGACAATCGTCCATTGAACGAATCGGGTTTGGTTTTTGGGTCCGAGCCCATGAGCTGGGATGAGCCCCGTAAAGTGGGCGGCCAATCGCTCGGTGTGCTTAACCATTGGCTTTACGGTATGACGATTACCCCCTGTCCTTTTTAAACTTAACCGTCAACATTTGTGATTTGCTTCTGCCGCGTACCGATGTGATGCAAGATTCTCCTGTACCTGCAATCGAACCGAGCTGACATTGCTTGTCTTCTTTAGCCAAGATCCACGGATACAAGTACTACTACGTGGGTACCGTGGAGCCCGAGGACCGCCGATCCTCTTGGCTCAAGGCCCCAATTATCGCCAACCTGCTCAGGAACCACGATGCCTGCATCTACCTGGACAGCGATGCCGTCTTCTCACATCTCGACTTGCCCTTTGAGTGGTTGATGAACTACTGGCAAATTGATCCCAAGCGTGACTTGGTCGCCCTCGCCAACGACCCCGGTGGTAAGGGCAACTGGGATTTGTCAAACAAGACGAATCACAACACTGGCTTCATCATTGCGCAGAATAGCCCCAAGACGTACGAGATCATGAAGGACTGGTGGGAGTGCCCTGATCCCAATGGCAAGTACCCCGGATGCGACTTTTTTAACTTTCGTGCCAAACCTGGACGACCGAGTGATCAGGGTGGTTGGGGCTCTTATGTCCGGTATAATTATCCCGATGACATCAAGACACTCGAGTGCACTGATGCCAACGGATTCCCCGAGAGCAAGTCCGGCTGTGAAGGAAAGTTCATCAGCCACTTCTGGACAGGCAAGCACACCTGGATCAAGCTCAAGATCGGCTCGCAACTTCCTGGCGCCGCGCTAGAGTTATTCCATCAACAGTTTCTCGAAGAGAAAGAAACATTTTACTATGACCAGGATGATCTTTTCCAGGGCAAAGCGTATGATTTCACGCCAGGGGAGCCAAGGGTCGCAAACCAGACTGAAGCTCAGTCATAATAACGTAACTTAACGGAATTCTTTTTTCTTTATGTTTTAAAAGAGGTCCATGTGGGCATTATTAACGACTTCACTTTCTCTCTTCTTGTATGTCATATTTGGAATGCTAATTGGGATTATTGTTCGGCATCAAAGAAGGCAGGAATAGCAGCATCTTGTAAATACATAATGTATTCTACCCAAGGGAATGTCAATTTTGGTGTACCTCGACCCCAGAACTTAGTCATGAGAGGGCTGTAACCATGTCCAGAATTGCATATGGTTTGCGTACTAGTGCAATACCTTTTAATAAAAAGAATTTAAACGAAAATAACTTGCTTGTACGTCTCAACAGCACACTTTCCCCGCATATCCAAAGGTTTTGTATCTCATTTCACCAAGTATTTCCCAACCTTAATAGGTAAGTTTTGGACCCATTTGTTCTTACCTATCTATGGTTCGGCATCAGTCATGAAGAATAGAGTCGATAGCATTTTTACTTCAAATATCATGTTTGCAAACACGAATCGGTCTACTGAAGTCTTTCTTTCAGTCTCTGTCCATGTCAGCTTTCCATCCATACGCATAGATGTCCCTTTGTTTTAAATTCCCGTTCTAGTGAGTCGAATTCAACAACATAGTATCACATCTGAGGTCACCTTCTGTGCGTGCTGGCCAGTGTTATGGTCTTGTGAAGTTGTAGAGTATTTTAGTCCTTTCCCCCACAGGTTGATGAAGTCCATTCCAGGTGATCTCGCCGTTAAGGGGAAAGAAATTTGCCATTAAATGACTGGTACTATGTTTGATGAGGTTCTCTTATCTGAACTTTACTCTGTCTAACCGATCCAAGTATTTACAACAATTTGTGACAATACTCATATGTTATAAGTTCTAGGAGCTTTAGAATCCTGAATACGCAGTTTCTTGAAAGTGCTTTACAAAATCAACATTCATTCTCATTTTGAGAAATCAATTTATCGCTCATCAACTGAGCCAGGAGCGAAACATGTTTCTCGTGCTTGGTCAAGTGGGTGGGGAAGGCAACATGATGTTCGGAACGCGGCCTAGGGCATCCAAGGATGTTCTTAATACAATCTCCAGCAGCGACATTTGTTCGCTCGTATTTATGATGGCCAATTATAACACATTGTAATCTATCCGAGTTTTTCGTATATTGACCCAGCATTTTGCAGAATATGGTAGCTGATATGGGCACCAACAATTCTGGTTGTGTCCTGTAAACCAATATCTGTTTTATTATTTAGTTAGGTGAGTGATTGCAGGTCATCGCCAAATTAGTTAGAACATAAAACAAAGTTTGGCCTCATGCCATGCCATTGCCCTCGGTCTGGGTCCTGAGCAGTCCTGAGCACTGCACTATAAAGCCACCCAGAAACCACCCCTTTGTTCTAGGCAGTCTTGCCAACCGTTTATTTGCTTACTTTCAATCGCCGATATTAACTGTCTGTTTGTCATTGCTATTACTCCATGTGGCCTTGGTCGGAATGCCCCTGACGGCTCTGATTGGGAATCTATTTGCCAAGTTGCGACTGGCTGGTCCAAATTCGATTCCTCTTTCCATAGATGTATCAGAAGATGGTGCCTAGGTGAATAGTGACGTCAATGCTGGCGATTACCAGAAGCACGGCGATCATCTAGCTTGTGTCAATCTATGTGTTCATCACCTACGTTTAGATATACACCATAAGAGATTTCAGTGAGATAACAGCAACCATTAGTTCGATGGAGAGCTTGTAAACAAATTAGTATTAACAACTGTTTTATGATATCCCGAGTACATACTTCGTGGTGGTAGTCTAAAGCATAGCTCATAGACAGATATACCCCTTATCTGAACACCTGCAGAAATAACACTGCAACCAACGACGGGATCTACCTAGTGTGTCTTGTAATGATATTTCAATCCGGAAATCAGTGCACCAAGAAACTTTAGTGCAGTTGCTAGAACGCACACAGGTAGGCGTATGTCAGGCTCCCTTACGCCGTGGTTCTTCTTGGTAAAGAAATTGGCACAAATTGTTATAGATGTGGTCATGTGCAGGGTTATACTCTGTACACGGGAAAACCTGTCGTAGATCCCGTTTTAATCAGACTTTAAAACAATAACTTGAACGAGTTAAAATATATTACTTTAGAAAAATGATGCGAAGAATAGGTTGAAATTTGTTTTTTCCTTTATTCTCAACTGAACGGAGATTTCCATGCTGGCAACCTAGTCCATGCGTCACTAAGTTTCTCAATATCATCCGCCAGGGCTCTAGTCTTCTTTTTCGCTTCCCTAGCCAGCGCGGTATCATTTGGCTGATCCTCAGCAGCCTTTCTCACGGCGTCGTTGGAATGTTGTTGCTTGAGGTCCCCCAGATAATCGATAAAGTATCCCTTAGTCTTGGCCTTAGCGAGGAGAAACTTTCCCTTTGCGTAGGCATCCCACTCTTTCCCAAGTCCCTGCGATTTCCATGCGTCCCATGAGCCAGCAGGAGCGGGCGGGTTATTGGGTATGATGGTCTCATCCAGCCTCTTGATGACTTCGCCGACACGTTCCTTTTGGTCCCGCAAGATTTTGGCAATGGCGGTATCGCTGTGGTAAATACGCGAACCAAGCAGAAAGCGTAGGCGCTTGACAATCTTACGAGCCCCAACTGCAGTAGACGAGTCCCATTTGTCGGTGTTGTAGATTCGCCCTTTGTCGAGTCCCCACGCATTGTTTTTGGCTGGGCTATTGATCGCTCTCTGCAACAGAACGTACTCTTCCACCTTCCACGTTGTTCCAGGGAATTGAGAGGCAATGTGGTCGATTGGTGCGAGGGTGGCACCGGTTCCTTTCGATGAGTCTAGATTTGGGATGGTGACATCGTGGGACCATTGCAACTTAACTAACTCGCAGAAACCAATCTGTTTTCTGTTGCCTTTTGAATCCTTCTCATTGGGATTTGGATGGGTGAATTTTCCCATTCTCCCGTCGAGGTAATCGAAGAATTGATTGATCATCTGGGCTTCGAGGATATGTTCCGAGTCATACTTTCCATCAGTGGCACGGGCATTCAATGGAGTGCCGAACTCAAACTCTGAACAGTTGTCTGGTTTGGCGAACCCATATATACGGTTTTTTCCCACTGCATCGTCTCCGCTTGACGGGTATGCAAAACGGGTGGCCATATCACATAGCTTGATATCTTTGCTGCCTCTCTTCTCCAGCATATGTGTGTGTTCCAATAGGTGATTGCGTGCTGCTGACTCGTCAATACCACGGATCTTAAGATTCTGATCTACACCATCGCACTCATCACCCCAGCACTCCTCTGTTTCCAGTTTCACCTCGTCACAGCCGCTTCCTGTTCCATCGTCCTCAGACGAGCTGGGGCAGAAGTACTTGCCAACAGGGATGCTGAAGGCTGGACCGTATACACCTGCTCTCTTTTTCAGGCTATGCTTCTCCTGCATCGCTTCAGAGCTAGCCTCAATAGTGAAATCATTAAACAGAGTGGCATTCAACAATGGGTCCAAGGTGTTAACTCCTCTCTTGGATGGCATCGGTCCAAGTTGTGGGCAAGTACCTCCTTCGATGATGGCCTTGTTCCATTTGGGCGTAATGTCATACTCAGCGCCAGGCCACTTGAAGATCTTGGGTGCCTTGACTCTTGCATAGAGACGCGCACCAACATCGAGACCATAAGTGAAAGGGCAGGTGTCTTTTGTGGAGATGCCTGCACCCATTCTTACCATCACACTGGTCTCTCCCACGACAGCCGCAGACGCAGGATCGACGTTCCATTTGTCGGCGAAGCGTATACCAAACTCGGCTGCTGCTGAAAGCCTGGCTGTGATGTCACCCACGACGTGAGCGCCAGCGAAGAACTCGGGCTTTTCGATGCCTCCAAAATCGCCAGTCTGGTCAAGTTTCGGATCCCCTTCGCCAATTTCCTTGGGTTTGTACTCGTCATCTCCATTATCAGGCACGACCTGGCGCACCTCCCAACTTGCGATCTGGAGCTTGGTCTCAACGGTACCGGCCACAGCAAGAGACGCATCTATGCTGCCTTCAACGGTCAACTGCGGACCGATGGTGGCTATACCCGGGATCTTGAACGAAGCTCCCGGAAAGGGAATGTTCAGGATCACGTTGGACTTCTCATAATAGACCTTAGCAACAGCCTCGAGCGTCAACACACCCGTGATTTCTCCCTTGTTGTAGAAGGTCAAGTAGCTCTGGCTTAGATCTAGCGGGAGGTCTAGCTTCGTGACAATTAGGGTGAAGCCAAAGCTGGACTCGATGTCGATTTTGAGCAGAGCTTGAGCGAGGATATGGCCTTCGTATGATGTGTCTCCTCTCTTACACGACCATGACTCGTCGACGATCTTGGCTGTCACGGAGTCCTCGTACTTGTGTGTAAACTCCCGCTTGATCTCTGGCTTGACCATTCTGGCGAGCCAAGAAAGGATGTCGGAGCCAAACCACCGCTCCTCGAGATCGCGCTTGCTCAGCGCCCCAAAGTGTAAGTCATCCCGAAATTCGTCCTCAAGCCAAAGAACGTGGTTCCCGTTAACGTCCTCCAGAGAGCGCTTCATCTTCTTTTTCTTGGTGGCTGCGGCCGCCACTACTGTGTTCCAGTAGTCATCTTGGTTGCTAAAGTCTACACGCATTTGCGTTGCCCCAAGATCTCGGGGGACCCTCGAAAAGTCGTAGTCGAATGTGATATCGTAGACAACAGGTGTGCGACTAACCAGGTGCGAGAGATGGCGAGGCAGCAAATTCTTCTTCGCGGGCATCATCGCTTTGGCTACGGCATACTTTCCTGGGCCACATCCCTTCGGCATCTGAAGGATTGTCCCCGGAACGCCGTGGCCAAGACCAATTTTGTGACAGTTGCTGTTCTCGGAGAAGTCGGTGCACACCATCTGTACTGTGTGCTCACCCTCGCTCACTGAATCAGTGCAGCCAAATACATCCCAGTGCGACCCATCACGCTTGTCCAGTGACACTTGAAGCTCTTCGGGCGACGTGAGAACAACGAATTGGAAGGCTGCGTCGTTGGGATTCTGGTCTGAATCTGAAGACTTGTCCGTCTCGAGTGTGAAGTCTGTATCAACACCTTCCCCATCGGGAGGATTTTCAAATAGATTCTGCAACGGCACAGGGAGGAAGAGAGGATCCTCCTTGGGCTCGCAGCAAAAGGTGCGCACTCGTGAGAGCTGAGCACCGCACGTCTCGCCACCGCCAAAGTAGCTATCAGTCAGCTGTACAAATTTCATGTCAGGGCAATGGCCGTCGAAGCAGCTCCCTGGCTTTCCGTACCATTCGCAGTTTGTCCACTTCTCAATGTCCCCTGCAGGGCAGCAATACCTCTTGTCCGTATCAAGGTCGAGCTGGTCGAGGACTTCCACGAGGACGCGACCAGCCAGCGCAGCTATCGGCACAGCACGGCCTACTACTGCTAGGACAACCTTGGCCACGTCGTCTAGAATGGTCAGGACGGATCCTGAAAAAGTAAGCGGCAGGTCATCGCCATTGCAATTGGCCCCGACGCCTGCCCAGTAGCACTTGTTCTCTTCCGCTAGGGGGCTTTTGCAGCAGAATGCTTTGTTTCCGTCGCTGCACTTGTCATTTTCACTGCCTCCCCATTTGTTCATCTCCATCATGACCTCGTCATCGTGGCAATGCCCGTTACACCACGGTGTGTTCCCGCGCCAGTGGCACTCCTTGGGATTGGGAGCACCAGAGAGTGGACAACAGAGTTCACTCTTGTCACCATCTTTGTTGCATTTCTGGGACTTGATCTTTATGTCACCAGGTTTGCAATGGTCTTTGCAGGGCGTAACATAGCACTTCTCGTTTGAACCCTTCCACTTTTCGGATTCTTCCCCTACTCCATAGTCACCCAACTTCTTTGGTGATATGACAGCTTGCAGTGCCGAAAGATGTTCGTCGTCTTGGTCAATGGCCCATATTAGATACCCGCCAAGACCCAAGTCCTTGGCCATATCCTTTTTCTGCTCAAAAGTGTCATCATCATCAAACGAAACCCACTGGTCGCTGTTCCATGTTATATACTTGACACCAGCTGTCTTATCGTGCACGGGATTAAGCTTGTGCCTCTTAATGATTTCCTGGATCTCGCGATAGCTAAGAATGCCTGACTCGCCACTGCAGCCTCCTTTGGTAGCGCCGCCCTTGAAGATACACCCAGGTTTGCTGCATGCTGGGTCGGCAAGCTGAAAAGCTCGGCCGTAGAAGCCGAGTCCCATGTTCACCTTCTTAGCGGGAACATCGTTGCGCCAGAAGAGGTCGAAAGCTAGTTTCATCTCTGTAAGATTAGTGTGTCCATAGATGTGAGATCCAATAGGGTTGTCACGATCCCAAACTCCGTGCAGGCTGTACATGTTGCGATTACAAGTCAGTTATCTGAATACTAAAATCATCTGGTATTTTGACTTATCAACCAAATATCAAAAGGGAACAATACATACTCATATGACATGACGTTCAAGAAGTCAATGTAGTCGACCGCTTTGAGATCAAAATGTCGGAGGTACCAGAAGCTGGTTGGTGCCGTGAAGGAGACGACGTATTTAACTGGCTGTTTCTTGTTCTCTTCATCAAGCTCCTTGAGGAACGTGACAAAGTTTGCTCCATCAGCGTCTACTCCTCCTCTATCTTTAGCTCCTGGATATTCCTGACATTGTGTGAGCCTCCCTCAGGCCAATGATATGTGGACGTTTTGTACTAACCCAGTCAAAATCTACTCCGTCAAAAGCATATTGGCGAAGAAAGCCCAGGAGATTGTCAATGAAAGTCTTGCGGTTTGCACGTGTGCTGACCATATCACTAAAGACTTTCTGAGTTGGACCTGTGCCAAGTTAGACGATTATCTAATGCCAAGGTAGAATTAGCAGTCTCTTACCAGGATCGTTAAAGGTCCATCCCCCAATGGCGATGATCGTCTTTAGTTGCGCGTTCTTCTTCTTGAGGTTGGTAAACTTGGTGAATAGCGAAGACGGCAGGCCATCCATGCCAATGATGCTGAAATCACCAGGCGTGATTGAAGCAAAAGAAAAATACAAATGGGTGAGAGATTTAACGGGTATGTCGTCCAGTCCCTATGCAGAAGAGTTAGCGTAATTTCTGAACATGGTGTCAGAGAGGCCAGAGACGCACCATGCCTTGACACTTTGAGTCATGCCTCCAGGCCTCATAGTAACCGATGACTTTATCTTGTGTTGAAGCCTTGTTCTTAGGCCCAGGCTGATCACAGTTTGACTGGCACCCACCGGTTGCCCCATTATCCTCCTTGTTACAAAAGTCCTCAGTCATACCACAGAAGCCCCATTTACCACAGCAGACATTCAGAGGACATTCTTGGCCCGGAACTGCAGCATTTTTACCGCACTCTGCTTTAGCATCGCAGTTGGACCAACAGACTTCGTTGGGAGATATTCCTGACGTTCCGCAGTACTCTTCGCCATAATTGCACTGAAGCGTCGCCTTTGGGCAACATGCATTGTTGGCGCATGGGCGGTCTGGTCCGCAGCTGTAATCATCGCCACTCACAACCTGTCTAGCAAACAACGAAGATATGTGAGTGGTTCCTACGGCAGGCGAGGCATCTATCTCCAAGCCCATGCCATCATCGCGTTCGTTGATATGACACACGGGCAATTCATAATGGTGGCGATTTTTGGCCAAGTAATCAAATGGTCTGTTAATTCAATCAGCATAGTCCTGTTAGTCGAGTAAGAATCACCAGTCGAGCGGTGTTTGACATGAACCTACGACACAGGGGCCCGGCACGTATCTGATTCAGAAGGAACGGCACTCTCGATAGCACGCTCGGAGCTGGGCAAGGCCAACCCAAGCGCAAGCCAACCGAGAAGGTTAGGTACAGTCCAGAGCCTCATGTTGACTCTGCACTTACAACGATTTATCGATGGCAAAGTTTCAAACTACAAACTCGGACATGAAGATAAAAAGGAATGAATGAATGAATAAAGGAGTGATTGAGTAAGTAAGTGAGTGAATGAATGGAATAATTGACTATTTGATGCGGATTCTAATCTCATTTGGTGCTCCGAACCACTGCATTCTTGTATATATCTTCAGGCGTGTTGCCTAAATACGGAGATAGTTTTCTAAACAGACACCCTCTTTCTTTGGGGAGACGGTAGCTGAAGCCGAAGGGATGTCTGGACCATGGACCAACGTGCATTCAATTCTTTCCAGGGACCCATGGTGTTGATGGGGCGATGTAAAGGCTAACTAGCACTAAGCTATACAAATTGTATGCATAAAATTAGATAACCAACACCCGTCCCATCAAGCGTAGAAGATCCCCTGCAATGTGATGCGCAGGGTACATGCAGTGTTCTTCAGCTTGGGGCCACCGGAAATAGGAAATATGGTGCGCTGGGGGGTGGCGGCCTTATGGGACGTTTGCACCCCTGGTACCTGCAGAAGGAAACCGGACGCCACTCAGGGATAGACCCCAAAGAAGCATGAAAACACCGCATGAATAGATTTGCGTCGGTTTTGTATTCGACACATATTTACGCTATGTTCTTTGCATTTGTAAGTTGTCACAATTTCTCGGTCTATCGATTGATGGTATATCATTGGTTGAGATTTTTGGTCCAATCAAGGACTTTCGGGGATTCAAAAAATCCGTTTAGCGATAAACCGACACAAAAATTTCGAGTTATCTGCTGCTAATTTACAGCTACATTCAACGCTAATGCCAACTAGAACTGTCACCATACCTCGGTAGACAAAAGTACGCTGGAGCGTCCGCTTTGACTTGGACTAATCGGCCCGGCCCGCTAGCCCCAGCCTAGCCGACGGCTAATCGACGACCGACCCCCGTCACAACCTACAATTTAAACATGCAATCCTTCAAGTCATAGGGGTCTAATATTTGCCCAGCCAGCCAAGCCGATTGGCGGGCACTGCTCCTTCGCCTCACCACCATGTGGCATATCTTCAGAGAACAGGGGCCATAGCCTCTGAGCCACCTGCACAGCACTGCATCATCACACTGATGAAACGCGCACCAACACTCAGGACAGAAACGAGTCCAATGAGGCTCTGCACGACCCTGACTAGCTCAGGGCTGCATCAACCAATATACCCATCCGCAGATCAGCCGCAGAGCTAATCCTAGATGGAGATTCGCCTCCGCAAGGCGCGAGCCGAGTTTCCTCTTGGCAGTCAGCCTGAAACATGAATGACTATTCCTCTTTATCCACTGCGGCTGAATATCTCATCGCAATCCCTGCCCGTGTTGTTGCTTGATATCACACATACACCTAGTTTACAGACTACCGTCACGGTGTTCGATTATCCTGCCCACGAAGCATTACAGCCTCGATCCACAATAGGCAACGAGTTCCGCTTGCCGCCTGGCTTATCCTGGCCAGCTGACCTTGTCACCTCAGCCTCTAAGTTAGTTTTCATAATGCCACAATAAGAGAATAGATTTCACGAAAATAAATGGGGTTTCATCCAAATAAGCTCTGTCTACCAACACATTCGGTCTTACCCTCACTCCCTCGCCGTTTGTGGTCGTTTGTTTATTCAACCATCCATCCATTCTTTTATTCACACAATTCATCATGCCATCCCAAGTGTCCCATGTTGGGATTGGACGGTCCCCTTGTAGGGAAGTGGCTCTTCCCTTTAGGATTATTCTTTCTCTACTTGTGGTCCTTCTCTGCCCTCAATCGGTATTTGCCACCGTCATGCTCTACAATGACAGTCTTCCCGAAACCTTGTCATCGGCTTGTTCCTCTGCACTTCTAGCCGATGTTGCATGTGACCCTCTGGTTAAGAATTTGCGTCCAGACTTTTTCTACCCTCCCAAGTCCCTAACCCGCATCTGCACTGATGGCTGCTCCGAAGCGCTTGCCTCATGGATGTCGTCAGTGCGATCTCAGTGTGGCAACGAGACCATTTCCGGAAACTTCGAATTGGATGTGTCGGCCCTCTATGCCCCCGGGTCGCTTCAATACCTCTTTGAGTGGGCATGTCTCCAAGAGAGCGGCCAGTTTTGCGGTCCTGTGGCAGCCCTAGCCCTTGCGTTTTCTGACCCTGGAGGTATGCAAGCCATCTTCACATAGCATATCATATTGGAAATAACATCAAGTGCAGTTTCCGACTTCAATTACATCAGTGAAATACCCGAGGGAGCCGTGAAGCCCAATGACTGCGACAGCTGTCTTGCTGCGAGGCTGCAGATGCAAGCCGGCTCTCCATATTTTGACGGCCCCATGGTAGCAGCCGAGTCCATGTACGAAAGCATGACGTCGAGCTGCAGCATTATTGGAAAGCCTGTGACCACAACCACGCTTGGTTACTTCACAGCTGAGCCGCCGGCGCCAACTGAAAGCGTCTGTGATGGGGATACATACACCATTCAGTCCTCGGATGACTGCTATACCATCTCAAAGTCCCAGGGCGTGGGTACGGCATGGCTCCTATCTGACAACCACCTAGGAGCTTACTGCGCTGACTTCCCTACGTCTGGTACCCTATGCATCACTAACAAGTGCGAAACTGTTACGGTGGGCACAAATGAAACCTGTTCCGCTATTGCTTCAGCTGCAAATATTACAGAGTCCCAGCTCCAGTCCTGGAACCCCATAATTAATGCCGGATGCTTGAACCTAGGCCCAATGAACGGCACCGAGCTGTGTGTGGGCGCTCCGGGTGAAAAATTCGTAGAGCCTTCCGCAGAGCTGCCACCTCTCACGCCCACCACGACCGCACCGGTACCGACTGATGTCAATCAAGGTTCTGTTAAGCCTTGCGGTCGCTGGTACCATGTCAAGGTGGGAGACTATTGCAACCTCCTGACGCTCAAGTTTGGCATCTCTCTTGCCGACTTCATCTTCCTCAACCCAAATATCAATGAAAACTGCACCAATCTCTTTGCCGAGGAGAGCTACTGTGTGCAGGCTGTAGGAGACAGTAAGTCATATTCCATAATCTAATCACCTCTTTCATTCGTCAGTACTCACTCAATCTCAGTCAACACGTACTCTGGACGCCCGGGCTACAATCCCATTACCATTGATCCGACAGCTAGTTTCACTGGCGTCCCGTTTATCAACCTACCCAACGCCACAGCCACCAGCTACTCCAGGCCGTATACGCCGCTGCCGACGGCCACGGGCACTCGTGATGACTGTGTTTACTATTTTGATGGTGATGATTATCAGTACGACGTGAATGGCTCAACTTGGGACAGCAACTGTGTTCTGGCAGCCTTTGTCTACAATGTCGATCTCGAGTCATTTGCCTCCTGGAACGTTGGCCTCGGCAATGTATCAGACCCGTCTTGTCAATTTGAGACAGGTGTACGGTATTGCGGATCCTGGTATCTCCCAAAGTTAGATCCGGTGCCAAGCTCGACGGAGTCACCTACCGCAACAACAACGAGCGGGCCTACGGCTCCAGGACCTACACACTCCGGACAGCCATCCGATTGCAACAAGTGGGATGTCGTTGCTGATGGCGATTCGTGCGCTTCTATCGCTGACGATAACGGCATCTCTACCGATCAATTCTTTGCTTGGAATCCCGCTGTGAGCAAAGACTGCGCTACAAACTTCTGGCTTGGATCCGCCTACTGTGTTGGTGTTTCTGGGTCTTCCACTGCCACCACAGCGTCGCCTACTAAAACAACCTCGGTGGCACCCACACCCCGAGCACCAACGCACTCTGGACAGCCATCTGATTGCAACAAGTGGGATGTCGTTTCCGATGGTGATTCGTGCGCTTCGATCGCTTCCGATAACGGCATCTCGGCTTCACAGTTCTTCGCCTGGAATCCCGCCGTTAGCACAGACTGCACTACAAACTTTTGGCTGGGCTCCGCCTACTGTGTCGGCGTGTCTGGCTCGTCTGGCTCTACCACAGTCCCACCGTCATCCACAGCGGCATCAAGCGGGCCTAGCCCTCCAGCAGAGAAGCACGCTGGCCAGCCGTCCAACTGCAACAAGTGGGATGTCGTTGCCGATGGTGATTCGTGCGCTTCCATTGCTTCCGATAACGGCATCTCGGCTTCACAGTTCTTCGCCTGGAATCCTGCCGTCAGCAAAGACTGCATCACAAACTTCTGGCTTGGATACGCCTACTGCGTTGGCGTATCTGGTTAAACGATTCAAAGGCGCAAATCAGTGTGTAGTGTACTCCTTGAATATAGTTTAATTGAAGAAAGCACCCAGCAAAATTCGTTTCAGTAAACACAACAGAACCATCACTATTCGCATACAAGTAGCCCTTACTACCATCTGTCTTCTACATATCGAGGGTCGATTTAAACAATAACCCCGGCCACTTCATAAATTCAAACGCCTTCCATGTCATATCAATTCCGACATCCTCACCAAGATCTTCAAATAACTTGATGACATCCTCACGTGGCCTCCATTCTCCGACTTGCCACTCAACCAGCCCCTTGGAACCATTCTTCCCTGGAACATACCTCACCCCCCATCTGTGACGGCTGCATTCATGATCATAGGGTGCATCATCCCCATACTCCTCAGACATCTCGTCTGAAGGTTTCCAGGACAGGTGTGTGAATAGTTCTGCCTCCTCCAAGACTGGCATACCCTTTAATGCTTTGGCGAAAGCTGATAGAAGGGGTTCGACCATATCTGCTTTTGGTTCTGTACGGAACACGTTGGGGGAAAACTCGTCATCTTCTCCGCCATTGTCATCCCAGTCTTCATCCCATTCCTCGTCCTCTTCATTTGGCCCCGTTGGAGCATAATGAGCATCGGTTACCTTAAATCCTCCCGAGTTGGGATCCTCACCACGCGGCCCGACAAAGTACCAGCAGCCGTCAGGTCGAAGGGGATGAAACTCGACGCGAAGGTGCTTCATTTTTCCCCACTGTAGGGGAGTCTTGAAAAGATCGGGCGTCAGAAAAGCACGCACATCAAACTCCTCAATGCCTGATGCCATGGTGCGCAGCCCAGCCGAGACAGGATCCTCGTCAGCAGGATGTATAAGATTGGGCATTTCAATGCCTTGGTCTTCACGCCAGTCATACGCGGGTCTCCAAAACCACAGTTTTACACTTCGCAGCGAGGGCGGCATCTGATTGTGCAACTCATCCACCGCTCTGCCAAATTCGTGGCGCGAGTCTCGCCATTGACCCTCCCATACACGAGTAAAGTGGCGTAGCACAGGCGCAACAAAAGCATCCTGAGTCCGTTCCCAGAGCCAGGGACATTCGAGCTCCTGCAGGTCTGGCAGCCGCGCCGCGCACTCTAACGGGACTCGCAACGACACTGGACGAACGTTGTTGTAGAGCGCGTCTTTGTATGTTGATAAGATCTGGAACTTGGTGACGCGTGGCAGAAAAGGTAGCTTAGCCGCGTCTGTGAGATAAAGACGATGGGAGTGAATGTTGCGGTGCCAGCAGTGGAGATCGATGTCATAGGATTGTCGTCCAATTTGAAGCCCAAGATTCATACCACCTTGGTGGATTCTAGGTAGCTCATCTTGGGCATTAGCATCCTCGCATGCCTTGAGGGCGTTGAAAAGTGCGTGAATGTGGCCAGAAAAGTGCGCATTGACGGCTTCAAACTCTTCCAGTGTCTCACGACACGGCAGAGAGACTCCTCCCGGGCTGCACACAAGGGGCATATCCAGGTTTGAGAGGTACTTTTTTAGTGGCTTGTCCGCAGGCTCATCCTCTTTGATCTGAGCCAAAATCTCCGACTCACGAGATGGCGGAGGCGACCCGTCTGGATGTAACACATTGGGTCGAGGTTCCTGACTATAAGCGTAGTAACGCAGAAGGAGTGCCATGGGGGAAATTGTAAAGCGAGTTCTTAGAAAGTCTTGTTGATGCTTGTGACGCTCTTCAGCATTGCGGAAGGTTAAGGAATAGGAGCTGATTTTGTATTCGTGGCCGACTGCACCTAGGTAGCTGCTAACTCTCCAATAAAACTGGGTACCTAATCTAGACGCCTAATTATCACCCTGCATTTGACCCCTGTACTATGGAGACCAACAGAAAATCGGCCGGCAAGAGGTTCAGCTCGAGGCCGCAGGTACTTTTGGCTAGGTTGACACCCAATACCCCCTGTGCGTAACTAGTGGCTAGCCCGTGGTTGATCTGTGTCACGAGCAAGGACTCAAATGTATCGCACGTGCGAATGTCACCCCAACATTTACAAAGTTTAGGGTAAGTGGGAGTCTTTTTTTCCTCAATACAGCCAACCTCCCATTATCGGAATACTATTAGATTATTTAGTTAAGAAAATTCGATTTGATTGAATTGATCATATCTCTGTTTGTCTAGAGCGGAACAGAGATGATGGCGCAGGGCTGAGAGAATAGGTTAGCCGATAATCAATCTCTCAGCTGTGGTTCTTGTCAAAGTAGCACCAACACGAAAATATAGTGTTTCAACCAGAATGAACAGTCACCACCACCAATACATGCTATGGTGAGTCTCGCGCGTCTATTTTTACAGCTGATATAAAGTAGCCTGGAAGGCCTAAACAGACAAAAGCCTAGCTTCCAGTAGGTAATAGTAGCACAGTGGAGGAAGCATGGGTTTTTGTAACCAAGAAAAAACCAAAACATATATCAACTTCATAATATGATTGAAAATACTAAGAAGCTATTGTGCTTAATGTTCACAACATTCAAATAATTAAACAATCATGATGTTGCTCATATGCTGAGTCTCTGGTCTTACTCTTTCAGTTAACTCTGGTCCCAGTTATAGTTGCGACATCAAACTTACAAATACTATCCAGGGGACATTTGTTCGGTCTTGATTGGGCTTTCGAGAACGTTCCTCCCATACACGACGACGCAGGAGGTTTTTAGGAACTGGGTTTACCATTTCAGATCGAGCCTTGATTTCGGCAAGTCGTAAAATGATGTAATGGCGCGTATGAAGACTCAACGTGTCGGCACCCACCCGCCATGAATAGTGGCATCACCATTAGCTCAATCAATGAACAACTTCCCGGTATATCAGCTATGGCATCTAATATAGCTGTCACAGACTCCTGGATTTCTGGATCTTCGGCGGACTACATTGGTTCTAGTAAGCGTAGTTACCGCAAAATGCAGGTATGCCGAAAGGCTTCGGCGACATTCAACCAAAGGTGATTCCCGTCAGGGTGATTGCATTCTGAGCTACTCCAGGAACGAATACCTTTGACGATATTTCTGATTCTGTCATGATATTGCTCTTGGTCAATGTTTGACTCTGCAAACGCTCGGGCTCTGTCTAGAGCCACGCCGATGAGAAGCATCAAATCCCTCGGACACCCGTTGACCAATTCCAGCTTGCTTTCGGTGAGTAAAATCAGGGTTTCCCGAAGTTCGGTTGGAAAGCATAGCCGTTCCAGGTGAGAAGACGCGCGGAGAATGTCTACCCTGCCATATAGTCAACTTCATACGACCTTTGGACGGATCAGGGCAACCATACCAGACTAGATTTCCAAGGAAGAATATGGATCGTTCATCCTGTCTGGCCAACGTCCCTTCCCCATATAATTGACGACAGATAGGTGCAGCACCAGAGATATGAACACCATGCTCTGAAATACCAGTATCACTAATCTAGATCATTTCGTATTAAAGCCAGGTTTTCGGATGCCCAGCTTTCATAGCGGTGGCTTACATCATGAGGAGTAACAATTGAATGGTAGCGAAGATGGAATCCCTCTCACTTGGGTCAAATCTCTGCGACATACTATTACTCATGGCTTCTGATAAAGCTAGAATCGCTTTCATTCTGTACTTGACGGAAACAGTGTTGCGGAGATAGTTGTCGCAATTGAGATGGCCAAGATGGCTCGCCGACAGGCCTAATACAGCATACAATAGTCCCACGTGTTTATGAGCTAATTCTAAAATGAATACTAGATACAGATTTATTAATCCATTCGGAAATTCTAGCGTCTGGTTAGGGCATATATTGGACACGTCTATAAATATAATAAGAAAAGGTTTAGATATGTTAAAGGTTAGTAGATATTATAAAAGAATAAAGAGGTTAGAGTATAGAATATAGCTAAGTAGAAAGTTGATTGTTCTGTTGGTCAGGGCGAAAAGAGACCAACACCATAGTTGTTTAAATACTAATTGTATCCGCTCCCAGAATTGCCTGGTCGAGCCTCCTGCTTGTATTTTAACCAAACATAAATATTTAATTATATATAATCTAAAGATTTTACTAAAATCTATTATAAAAGGCTCTTGTTAGAGAAGTATCATCCTAAAAATAGAGAATAAGTAAGAAGAAAAGAGGACGGGAAAAAGAAAGGGAAAAAGAAAGGGAAAAAGAAAGGGCATCTTCGAGCATAGCAAGGCCCTCCCGGAGGGCCGCCGGAGGCGTCGGGGGTGGGTGGGGCAAGCTGGTGTGAGGCTCGCAGCTTTGCGGTTAGCATGGTCAGGCATAGCGTGGGCGTTAGTGGTATCTTATTGCTAAGGGAACTGGTATATTTCTTGTTATTACCCTTGCTCACAAAGCAATGGCCTGGTCTAAATCTCAACGGTTGTCTTTCAACCTTTTGACTTGGACCTATGCACAGGTCTAACAGAAAATATCAGGAAAAATTCGAACCTGCATTGGCCCCAACTTCACTGCAGGTCATGCGATTGAAGCTCCGTATCCACAGTACCGACCCTCAGGGGATATAATCACAATTGGAGAGGGTCTTGCATGAACAGGATTGCTAATTGAGACGATGATTTCATAATAGCAAAACAGGAGTGGGGGGCGCTTGACCTGCTTTTCCAGCCACGCAGCAGGAATGGACAAGACGTCCGCGCAAACTCATCTCCAGTTATATTACTGAGTTTCTCCATTGGTCGTTTCTCCGTCTTCCGATCTTCCGCTCCAATTCACCGAGACTGTGGACTGCCAACTGCCACGCGACTGCTGAAGAAGATGCCGTAAAAAATTCTGTGAAGTTACAAGGGTGCTGCTCGGAATACTTTCCCCAAAAAGGAATCATCCTGGGGGCCCATATAACATCTAAATTGTGCCGCAGATGATTTAAGGGGTTTCCCATGGCCAAAGCGCAGCTGGTAGCAGATCCACCTCAAGGATATGGAAATTTGAGTTTTCGGGAATCGATCCTTCAATCGTTGGAGATGGCAAGGTCAAGTTTAGATGAGTTTAATCGTGCGGATGAAACCGTTGATTTATATATCTGGCATGCATGCCACCGCTCCCCCCCCCCCCCCCCCCCCCCCCCCCCCCCCCCCCCCCCCCCCCGCCCGCGGTATAGTTGGCTTGCTGGCGGGGTGCGCTAGACACACACTCCCCCCCTCCTCTCGCACATCACCCCCCCCACCCCCCCCCGCCGGGGCGGCCCGCCCCCCCAGGTCTCGCGGGGCGACGGTGGGTGAGGCGCGTTTAGCGCGCGGCCCCGGGTGCATCATGATGACCACACAGCCGCCACC
>JAHVYB010000162.1:33551-117265 GCA_020623695.1 Calonectria henricotiae
GGGGGGCCCGTAAAAATCTAAAATTGGCTGCGTGTGGTTCTAGGGGGTTGCCATGGGCCAAGTGCAGCGGGGGGAAGATCCAGCGTAAGGGAAGGGGAATTTGAGTGTTCGGGAATGGATCCTTCAATCCGTTGGGAAGGGCAGGGTAAGTTTTGGGTAGTTTAAGTGGGGGGAGTGAACCGTTGATTTTTATTTTGGGGAGGCATGCCACCCGTCCCCCCCCCCCCCCATTTTCACTGGTGGCAGGAGCTCCGATGGCTTGATATTGTTGTCGGTGTGTCAAGACATGCACCAATTTCCGACCAGCCCTTCTTGGGTCAAAGCCCCGACTACCGACGGTAGGCTCGGTCGGTTCACTCAATACCGTGTTGCGTCCGGAGACGTATTGACATATGCATGTGCACCCCAGGGGCAATATTTTCATGCACACGCACCATTCGGGACATGCCTTTCCTCAATCTGGCCCCAAGTGGCATGTCTCCGTCCTTGTTTAGTTTAATAGTGGCTTCCACCACTTCCACCGCCACCGCCACCGCCACCATTGTATCAAATATAGATACCACATGCGTGGTGAGCCCCTGCGTGGGTATATACGGAGCTGAAACGGACAGGGCGATCTAGCTTTGTTTGTCTGTTCTCTACCTCGGCGAAAGGCACTGCGGCGAAGCCATGAGTAGGGAAGCCTGGTCTATAAGACTTTCTAGTTATTAGATGCAAGCAGGACACCAAGCAGAAAACTTTCCCGCTTCGATATCCCGCAATCACCGCTGCTGGGCGGCGTGTGGTCGATGTAACCCGAATGCTTTGGCAGTTCAGGTGGCAAGCATAGTGTTAAACCCTTACAGTACCTGTCTCATAGCTCCCGCAACTATCCCCCCCCCCCCTCCACCCCCAGATCCGATACGGCAGGGTGGAAATATCGATTTAGACCCTGTGATGCCTCCTACGCTCCCCTTTCCACGTCGGCATCCATTTCCATATTTACAACCTACATATTCTACTAATGCGATATTTGTCTCCTTCTCAACATTTTCCGATTATCTCGCTGGGCGAACAGAGGAATGCGCATTTTTTGGAGCCTTTTCATCGCCTGCCTGGCGTCGAAAGGCGTCGTAGGGAAAGCTCCGAGGTCGACTACACCCGACCTTTTAAAGGCCCTCCCCGACTGTGCAGTATGTCAACCCCTGACTCATTTAATCTAAAGATTCAGGCTAATTATTGCGAAGGTGTCATGTCTAGTTACCGCAGTTGCTAATTCGCCATGTGGTTTCACGAATCAGACTTGCATATGCACAAACGAAGAGTTGCAGGTGGAAGTCACCGGCTGTGTTACCTCTAATTGCACCATTAAAGAAGCCCTCTGTAAGTGCCCTCATCCATCTCCATCTTTAAAAGTTGCTTATACCGCCCCAGTCACCAAGAATACAACTTCAACGAATTGTGGCGCGCCGATCCGCGACAAAAGAGTTGAATATGAAATTCTTTCCAACACCTTTGGTATCATTTCTGGCGTCTTTGTTGTTGCCAGGTTTGCCTTCAAACTCTGGGCAAGACTCGAAATCGGACTTGATGATTGGTTCACGCTCATGACAATTCTCGCTGGAATTCCGAGCTCCGTTGTTACCGTCCATGGCACACTCGCCAACGGCCTTGGCCGCGACATCTGGACACTGACATCTTCCAACATCACCAAGTTCGGCATGTACTTTTACATCATGGCAGTCTTGTATTTTCTGCACATCACGCTTCTCAAGCTCGCCATGTTATTCTTTTACTTGAGAATCTTTCCTGCCACGCCAATCCGCCGACTGTTATGGGGTACTGTCATTTTCAACTGTTTGTACGGCATCATCTTCGTTGCCGTGTCGATCTTCCAGTGCAAGCCAGTGAGCTACTTCTGGACAAAGTGGGACAGAGAGCACGAGGGACAATGCATGGATATTAATGCCATTGCATGGTCCAATAGCGTTATAAGCATTGTACTTGACATTTGGATGTTGGCTATTCCCTTATCACAACTCAAATCACTCAATTTGGACTGGAGGAAAAAGATTGGGGTGGGGATGATGTTTTGCGTCGGTGCCTTTGTCACCATCGTAAGCATTATGCGACTCCGGTCTCTCATCACATTCGGATCACATTCGCAAAATCCGACCTGGGAATATTTAGAGGTTTCCAGGTGGTCCACGGTTGAAATCAACATTGGCATCATTTGCACTTGCATGCCAACAATGCGACTGATACTCGTCCGCATTTTCCCCAAGGTGTTGGGAACTACACAGCGATATTACAACAATTATGCTAGTGGGAATAGAAAAGTCCAAAGCAGAAGCCGGCCTACCGGTGTCAGTGTGACATCAAACGTGGACAGGTCTCACCAACAAATGGATTCAAAGGGAATCACTTGTCACAAGACATATGCCGTAGAATACGGCGACAACAACGATGAGATTCGGCTAGTGCATATGAAAGATTTGGATCGAGAGCTCGACTATAAGAGCTCAAATTCCGAGGTTTCCCTCTAACATAAAAAATTCAGCTTTCTACGAGGAAAGAGGAGTGCATTAAATGTATTTTAGTCTAGACTTACATAATTATCATTTTTATTTTGTTTTAAATCGTGTGCCAGAGTCCAGACGGACAAATTCTTGTGGCATGTGTTTCTAAAACCGATCATGATTATAGCATAAGCAGTCATTTCGGATGTCCATAACATCACAAATCTAAACAGTTCTGTTTACTGTTCCATCGAAATAAATCTTATCATCCATTGTGTCACAAAGTAAATACCGCTATACCACTAGCAAAAGTGTAAGATACCCTACAACAAGGTACTAGTAATATTGGTAGATATACGCTATGCGACACATTATATAATTCCCGCCTTCTTTGTTAGACTAGTCATTCGGCCCACTGGCCCAGACATGTCATTTAACCTTGTATTTAGGTTTCGATGATGCCATGACTACTATACCCGGCCAAGGTTGGCATGACGCCGCTATTTCGGGCTTCCCAGTATAACCATGTCGCCATTGCACAGCTTCTGCTTGACAAGGGAGCTAACCTCGAGTCCAAGGTGTACCATTCAGGACAGACGCCGCTGGCCCAGGCAGCTAGGAAGGGATATAGGCCCATGGTCCAGTTGCTTCTTGATAACGGCGCCGATGTCGAGGCGAAGGGAAGAAATGGGCGGACACCACTTTTCTGGGCTGTTTGGTACGGCTATACAAATGTTGCACGGTTGCTTCTGGAGAGAGGTGCCCATGTCGAGGCCAAGGAAAGAGCTGAGAATTTGGAGGCTTAATTACAGGTTTAATAAATTACACACCATAATGAAGATATGGGTCCCAGGACATGGGCTCCCAATCTGGCTTTTTGTTTCCCGCGGCTTTTTTATTATTAGCCTTGGTACCGTTTTGGCCGACCGCGGTACTTTTGCTCTGGGGAGAGCTTGCTGCTTTGGTTGAAGCTGTAGCTTTCACACGCCGTTTCAACCATTGGTCACGAAGGTTTCTGATAGCTGAATGTAGGCCTCTGCAGACTGATTCATCAGTCATGCCTTCGTCTCTCAGGGTTTTGAATGTAATTCTGGCTACATCCAAGCAGGATGCATCATCAACCTGGTACAGTGCACCGACAACGTTGCGGAAGCCAATTAACTGGCATGCGCTGATCAAGTGATTGGTCTCATAGGCAAACCTCTGGTCGTTTAGGCGACTGGCTCCGGAGGCGAGGATGTATGCGAGAAATGGAGGGCTGTTGTGCAGCTCTGCTTTTAGCATTGACGAAATGGTCAAAAGGTTGGTTTTCCAGCCCTTCAACAGCAAGTGGCTATTTAATAAGGCAGTGCAGTCAGTGAAACCATGGCCGCTAAAATGAAAAAGGGTGCAAGAGGCTAAATGCGACAAGACATTCTGTGTGCACGGCTCTGGCTCAATGATGTCCAGTGGCATGTTTTTGCAGATGTTTTGGGCTGTGGCAACCTCGCGTGCTGCAAAGGACAGCGGTGCAAAGCCCCCCTCTGTCTTCTCCATTGAGGCAAAAAGAGCCCGCTGTGGCGTGGAAGCGGGCATGGGACGACGCCGAGCATGGATAAGTGCCTTGATCGAGGAGCTGTGCGTCGACATGGCCCTGTCCATGACAGTCTCGGAGGAGCCGCTCAAGTGGTTCCCAGCGGCATGGAGCGGGAATTTACCCATGCATGTAGTTGGGATCCACCAAATATGAGGCCAATTGTTGTGGGCGGGAGTGCGGGTGTAGCCCAGGGCGTTCAGGATGGGATCTTTGCAACGTCGTCCCATAGCCAAGTCAACATGCTCGGGGACACCAAGGAATTAATGGTCTGGGCGTCTAGCAGTCGGAGCTTAGGCAAGGGTACCAAGCGCATCCTGTGGTGCTGGATAATGATTGCATCGCAGCGGAACTTGCTCACGTTGACAACGACGATGGGACCCTTTGAAGCAGCACCCATCATTTCTGCTTTGGATGGTGGCGACAAGAAGTCCTCGAATCCGCGTTCTTGACGGATCTCGGCTAGCAGTTCTTCCAGCTGCCCTCATGCTTCTTGTTGCTGGGTCCATTGGGCTTCCCAGCATGTGGCGGGCCTGGTGACTTCTGCATCATTTGAAAACGAGAGACCAATGGCGCCTCGCACAACGGCCAGTCGGTATGCCAAGGCTGGGTGCTTGGCCAGCAGGCTGGCGAGGTCGGTTCGCGACTCCTCGACTGATTGGGCAAGCATGCCCCGGCCCTGTTCTATGAGATGCAGTGCAAGCGATGGGTCCTTGCGAGCATTCAAAGCCAGCGCGGCAGCATCTGAAGTCAGCCCCCCTATTTCCTCAAACAGGCAGCGCGCCTGGGATTCCGGAAGCCATAGAAAAGATATTGCCGGGATAAGACCAAAGATGGTGTTGGTGGCTTCATGGGCCCGCTCCCACCCGGGAAGAAAGGTTGAGAACCGAAAAAGATCTCTCCCGGCTTGAATTCGGCGAATCGTTGAGGGCCTTGGAGAAGCACAAGAGGCTCGCCTCTAGATCTTTCTGGGATTGAGTTGCGAGGTATTTGCAGGACAGGTGTGTTCCAAAGTTGCTCCATCGGTCTACTTGGCTGGGATGGTAGTCTGGAGTAATGATGATGGCTCGGCGTGCCGCCCACAGGACCTCTTGAATGGCGTCGACAGCGCCAGCACTGGATATTGAATGACCGGTGGAGTACCGATGACTGAGCCATTCTGCGAGGTTGTCGAGGAGCTCAACACATCGGGGATCTTTGCGCTTCTTTGTGTACTTGTTGGCCAGCAACACGGAGAGGTTGCAACAGTATCGAGAGCGTTCTGGGTCATCTACAGGTGTTGTGTCGAGAACTTCTCGGGCGAGCTGAATTGCCTCGTCAATGTAGTGGAGGGAGGCCGCCTCCGAGAACTTTTTGCCCAGCTGGATTCCCAATTTGCCAAGTAGATGGGGTCGATCAAGATCATCATTTGATATGGCCTCGAGACTACTACGTGTGGTTTGGATCCGATCATCAAGTGTCGCCATTTTGCGGTAGAATCAATGAAAGAAAGGAAGTAAGGCAGGAAGAAAGACTAGACTAGACTAGAATAGAATAGACTAGACTGATTGATGGAGGAAAGGGCTGGACGAGCTGAGCCAATGAGTCTAATAATAACTGGTGGGTAGTTTGCAGCCTCGCCTCGCCTCAAGTACAACAAAGCGAACAGAGAGTGGACGGACGGCGCTTGGTCAATGTTCTCGGCCGAGAGACTTGTTAGCTTGGGCCTCGGCCGATGGTAAGGGTTTGTTAGATGGCTGGCCGCAACGCGACGCGTGTTGGGCTTTGGATGATGGAAAGGCCGCTCTCCCGCAACGCGAGACCCTGCTCGGGGTTGTTGAATGCTGAGCCCAGTTGGCGAATGTGGTTTCCTGGTGCGTTGTTTTTGCTTCTTTTTCTTAACGAGGGCTACATACACTGTAGAAATGGCAATGGGAAACGGTGATGCGATTGCACTCATTACTTGAACTAACTACTGGCCAACTCATCAGCCAGCTGACAATTAATCCAGCCCCGTGAGCAGCGTGGAGATGGCAGCTTGCTTGGTGAAAGGCAACCAACAGTCTCCGTCACGAATCTTGGCTTGGGATGCGTGATTGAATCCCCCATCCCAATCCCCGCACCATGTCCAATACCGTGTGTCACCCATGACAGCCTTGTTTCGCATTCCGCCCACAGCCAGCCTGTCTGTCCGCATCGACGACATCATGCCCGACTACCTCATCCTCCTCCACCTCCACCTCCCATCCTCCTAATGCCGCTGCTCTTGTCTGCTACTCCTCCTGCCACAATTCTTGTTACCAATCCCTGTCGCGTGGCTCTGCTCTCGCCGCGGCTAGCTGTTGCTCTATCTGTTGCTCTATTTGTTGCTCTATTTGTTGCTTTAGCTGTTGCTCTAGCTGCTGCTGTTGCTACCGCTTCTGCCTCCTCCCACGTTAGCCATGGCCCTGGCCGGTGCCCCGGCACTGCTGCTCCCATACCATGTCCGTGAGCAGAGCCGGAACCCAGATCCAGACCGAGCATCGTAAGTCCGCCCAAGCGTGTACCTTTACCCGCGCCGCATCAACCAGTATCAATATGGCATGGCCCAAGCTAACGCCGGGAATCGCAGCTCCGACCTATTGCAATACCTAGACGCCGCCGACGCCGGATCGTCCCTCGATCCGTACCCCGAACGGAGCGGGCCACAGTGTCTCCCCGGCACGCGAGTCGACCTCCTCGACCAAATTTCCGCCTGGGCCACCAGCAGCCCCGCCCGGCCAATATTTGCCCTTCACGAGACTACATGTAAACTGACCATAGCCCCCCCCTGCTCCGTAGACCATGGCGCTAAGAGTTGACCTGACCTGACCATTGCTATGGGGTTAATTCATTTCGCATATAACTAATTAGGACTAAAGCCTACTGTAGCCCACTGAAGCCTACTAAAGCCTGCCCGCTGTAGCCCACTGAGGCTTTAGTGGGCTATAGTAGGTAGGCCTCAGTGGACTACAGCGGGTAGGCTTTAGTGGGCTTTAGCGAGAAGGCTTTAGCCCTAATGGGTTATATTCGAAATGAATTGACCCCACAGCAATGGTCAGGTCAGGTCAACGCTTAGCGCCATGGTCTACGGAGCAGGGGGGGGCTATGGTCAGTTTGTCTACATCCTCGTGCTGGACCGCATCGCAACTGACGTCCATGTCGTCAAGCTGCAAGAGATACCGCTCCCAGTCATTGAACGTGATATTTTTGCATGTGTAGACCATCGACTGCTAGACGTGAGACTTCATTACAATAGCTCTGTTTCCGAGCATCAACGACTGCCGCCCGATTGGCCCGGCGAGCCCAGCATTGCGGCCTTGACGCATATATCCTGCCCACTATTTGCCATTGCAGACATCGCATGCCAATTCATCGCCAATGGCAAGTCTGGGGATCCATTGAAGTCCCTAGAAGTGCTAATCGAGTCTCGCGGAGAGTGCCTTGACACACGGCTGGATCAGCTGTACTCATCTACCCTCAAGCGCTCATTTTTGGGGCTTTCTCTCGAAAAGCTCAACCATATTCGACATGTCATGCACACTCTTCTCTACACCTGGACCCCTCTGGAAGCAAGTACTCTAGCATGCCTTATAAATATTCACCCCGACGTGCTGCATGCCCGGTTGGACACGCTGCATTCCGTCTTGAATGTTCCACCAACACCCACTTCTCCCATCATGCCCTTCCACGAAACTTTTCGAAGGTTCATATGCCACACACAGAGCGTCTATTTTGTTGATAAGATACTGGTTCATCATGTTATCCTTTCTGACTGCTTATGCCTGATGGGCCGTCTTCTAAGAAGAAATATCTGTGACTTGCCGCATCCAGGACATCATCGGTCAGCGATTAGCACTGAACTGCTACTCGAGCGGATCCCCACGGGGCTCCAATATGCCTGCTGTTACTGGATCAAGCACCTGGGAGCGGGATTTATGCTCTTGGAAGACGCAGGTCTAATTATAGACTTTTTGAGGTTCCATTTGCTTCACTGGGTTGAAATAATGGGTCTGATGGGCAGGGCAGCGGAGGCCGTTGAACAGCTCGCCGATCTAAAACTAACGACGGATGTAATTCACGAGCGAAGCAAGGGAAAATGCAGTCAGCTAAGTAACAAATTAGCAAACGGAAAGCCAAAGACTGTCTGCATTCCTAGAAGATGCTTCACAAATGCTTCGCAAAAATGCATGGGTAATCGACTCCAACCCTCTTCAAATATACTATTCGGCCTTGTTATTTGCCCCCAGAATGAGCATTGTAGCAGCGCGATTCCGCGAAGCAATTAGCCTCTGGGCCCCTCTGCAACCGAATATGACGGGAGACTGGGGAGACTGGGGCCAGAGCCGACTGATAATAGAAGGACATGGGCGTGCTGTCACATCGATGGCCTTTTCACCTGATTCAAAGGTTCTCGCGTCGGCACGGTGCGACTATGGTGGATAGATAACGGGATACCTGTGGCGAAACTAGATGACCACGAAGACACCGTCAATGCCATCGCCTTCTCTCCCGACGGAAGGTTCCTCGTCTCCGGATCGAATGACAAGACAGTAAAGCTGTGGTCTCTTGGCGCCGTCATCAAGTGTATACATACGCTGAAGAGCCACAACGGCGAGGTAGTGGGGGTTGCGTATTCGCCGGATTCGAAATTCATTGCCTTTTCCTCCACCCCCGGAAAGATATGGCTCTGGAACGTCCAAACACGGAGGTACATGCACGAGCTGCAAGGTATTTGGGGTATGGCCAATGCAGTGGCCATTTCGCCCGATTCGGCTGTCCTCGTATCTGCCATGGAGGACTCGTTAGTTAGACTATGGAGTGTGAAGAGCGGAGATTGCACGTAGATACTGCATGGGCATGTTGGAGGCGTTACTTCGGTCGCCTTCGCGCTAAACTCCAGGCTTCTCGGCTCGGGCAGTCAGGATGGAACGGTGCTAGTGTGGCGGCTTGCGGACAATAGTTGCATTCGAAAATTCAAATGCAACTCGTTTGCGACTCCAATTTGTATGTTCCCCGGCTCGGGCTTGGTTGCGACAGCCGCATCGAGCTATAGCGTTCAAGTATGGGGCGTTGGCAGCGGGACTTGCCAACACGAATTCAAGGGTCATGTTCATCAGGTCAACTCAGTGGCGATTTCGCCCAACGGGAAAACTCTGGCATCCGCCTCCTCAGACTTGACAATTCGAACGTGGGCTGGGACAGGAAACTCCCAGAACCTACTCACTCCGGGTAAAAGAGATAAAATGACGATCAACACAATCGAGTTTTCACCCGACGCTACAGTTCTTGCGTGGTCCCTAACCAGGACCTCAATTGACGACCGCTTATCTTGAAAATCCGCTTTCAGGCGAACATGGTACTGTAGCAGCAACCATGTTCTGGATGAGTGTGTTAAACTGTGGACAGCCAATTCTTTGGTGGTATTATAACACTATTAAAAAAAACTAGAAAATAAAATAAATGGCTGTAGTCGAAGCCAGGCAGGCAGGCAGGCAGGCTATACCTCACTTGATACATAACGGAGAGACCTTGCCATCGATTGTAGATCTGTACGAGATTTTGGCTATCGAGGTTCTATTCTTGGGGTGCTAATTCGCGAAGGATGCGTGTGTCGCGTGCTGTAGCATAACAACATGCTACTTGGCCGTTTATCATCCACTGCGAGATCCATCCTTCACAGTAAGCGACGCTATTATGATTTTTAGATGTGCCTGACCTATACCTCATGGTATTTGTGAACACAATACTCTTTGGCAAAGCGCTCTGTGTGGCGTGTAGCGTATACTTAAAGGATAATGCATTCGCCAATCGCTTCGATCACTCCTGAATCTGCTGTACTGATCTCCTTTTTTCCAACAACGATCCCTGTATCTTTTTTTTCCTTCAATGCTTGTTCCATAATATCCAGAATACGTCGTATATCCCACTCCTGGTTCGTATAGTCTATTCTGTCAAAGTCCATCTGGCAATCTATTCCACGATTTGAAACGGTGACATTAATTAATGATCAAACCATACCGGAAACTTAAGGAAGGCTAAAGGGGATTTAGGATTAATCTCACTTATGTGGCCCTGGATGACCGCATCGTAGAGTACATGTAGCAAGATTTCACCGTGGTTAATAGGGGTCATGATTGGACCACCAACCCACCCACTCCTGCTCCCCGTTAAGTGAACCATTAGTCAATCAAATCTGCCGCAAAGAACCGATTTGACGTACTTGACAGGCTCTAGTTCAGGTGTACCAGCTTGTCAAGAATCTACCAAAGACTTTCGCAGAGCCCCCATTGATTTCATGTAAAGGTGGAGAGCCTTCGGTCTCATGACCTTATTATAGAGGGAGTTGTGTGCAGCAACATAGGCCGCTATACCTACGTCCAGGGCTGGATTGGACCCGAAGTGGGGAGGAAGATGAGTGAAGAACAAATCAATGCTAGTATGAAATCTTGCGTCTCGTGTTTCTAGGATAGAAATCAATTCCATGACCAATTTTGTGTTTTCATTGCCTGGGAGATAGCTTGGTGTCGTCACAGCAGCTGTTGATGCATGGCCTTTGACTGTCAGGATAGGTGTTATAAACTTGTACCGCTTTGCTCCGTTTTCGATACATGGTAATAGAAGCCGTTCGCACCTGCTCCAAGTTGGCTTTTTCTGGTCGCACTAGAAGTACCCATCAGTCCTACCAGCCGATTATGAGACGTATGCATTTTGATTTCCTTGCTCTTCGGCAAGCTTCACAGCCCCGTGCAGTTGAACCACCTGGCATGAGTACGGCGCGGTATATTAACCCAAAAGGTAATGGCGGGAGATGGAATGTTTTTTTGGTGGCTCCTTAAGTGGATGAGACCTCTTATGCTGTCACCAGTTGCTCAGCCGAATTGAGGCAGTCCTACAGCTCAGCCTGATCAAATATGAAGACTCGATTGTGCATTGGGCCGACGCACTGCCATCACTCAAGGCCCACATGTTCCATGTCTGTTCCGGCAACGTGTGTTGCCTGTTCTTAAACAAAATCGGGGGCTGTACTCTTGTGCATGCGTATCATTCTCATTCAACAAGACTAGCTACGGTCCTACGGAGGTGTATCAGGAGTGAACAAGGAAATCAAGGGTGCGCAAAGGCATTTCTCTCCATTTTTGGAAAACACCTTCCAATACATATCTCTTCCCATCGTCAAATTCCCGAGTATAACAGCCATGCACTACGTTTATTTATTCATAAACAAATAGTTCTAGGCTTCACACCCCACAATGCCCGTCTTGCGTCAGCCAATGAATTTGGTTTCCTCGCTTACATAAGCACACATGGCGACCTTGGCCAAGTCAGGTGACTCACTAGGAAGGACATCAAGAGTAGCAAGAGGCATAGGGTACGTGAGGCTGAGATGTTGCTAAATCACTCACAGATTAACAATCATCCAAGTTTTGGCCCCCAAGAAGCGAGCAGGTTTGAATTTCTAATTTTAAATGTGCGTTTTCCTCAACCACTATTGAGGCGCGGCTTGAAAACTCTACAATGCCACCGGTATCGTTTCAGCAACACAGATGCGTCTGCTGCCAAAAATTAACCGTCAAAAGCACTCATGTAACTCAGAAAGACGAGGCAGAGTTTTTCAGAAAAGACCTCAAGTCAGATAAAATTGTCTTTGATTTCACCCTAAAGGACCTCAAATCAGGTGAAGACAAGGGTTGTGCACTTTGCAAATGGATTCTAAAGTCCGAGGCCATATCCAGACATGGCTATCTGGACTATAGATTAGCCAGCTTTGACCCCGACTCTGCATTCAGTGTAAGCACATATGAAGCCTTGTGCTTTGTTATTGACAAGCACGCAGACCACAGGCGACCTTCATTGACGCAAGCAGCGTCAGAAGGAGGCGACGCAGCTGATAACTATGTCCTCATTGCCAAGACGTCGCCTCCCTTCAAAATAGGAATTGGCTACATGTCTGACGTTAGGCAAATTGACTATTTTGGTCTTTGGGATCCCATCAGCAAAACAGTTAAATGTCTAACCCTCCGTGGTTTGCAATGCTTCGCTGAGCCAGATGATCCAATGGCGAGAGACATTTCAACGCGTCCAGTCGAGTCAAATCCAGAATCATCTCTGCCAATCATAAAAAGCTGGCTTGCAGAGTGTCAGTCCAGCCACACAGAATGCCAAAGCATGTCAAAGTCGCTTGGTCGACCAGGAGAAAAGCCGGCGAGACTGCTGCGTATCGATAGTTTTGGGAGGGAAACTCGACTTTGCATCCAAGAAACCGAGAAACTGCCTGAGCTTCCACAATATGTTGCCCTGAGCTATTGCTGGGGTGGCGACCAACCAGTAAAATGCACGACTGACACCATGTCCAGGTTCATGACGTCTATCCCAATAAAAACCCTGCCCCAAACGCTCAAAGATGCTATCAAGGTATGCTTAGAGCTGGGCTACTGTTATCTCTGGATCGACGCGCTTTGCATTATTCAGAATGACAATGTTGATAAAACATCCGAGATTGCCAAAATGCCATTCATCTACGGCAATGCCGCCTTTACCGTCGCCGCCTCTCGGGCATCTTCTGTTACAAACGGCTTTCTTCACACCCGAACGCTTGATTCGGACACCCGCGCAGCCTTTGCGCTGCCTTGCATCTGCTCAAATGGCGAAACCGGAACTCTCAATATTATTGATGTTGGAACCGGACCTGAACCAATAGATGACCGCGGCTGGACGTTTCAGGAGCGACTTCTGTCAACTAGGATTGTGGAATTTGGATCCCGGCAAACGCGATGGACGTGTCGCGAGGAATCTTACTGGGACGGAGTTACTGACGGCTGGCGGCCAACGGCCGAGAGAAGTTCCACAAAGCCTAATACGTCGGTCTTGAGAGTGGCCCTGTCTAAACCCGAGAGCATACAGATCGATTTGTGGTATCATCTTGTGGACATCTATACCGAGCGAAAATTGACTCATGTGACGGACAGACCATTGGCTGTTTCTGGTGTTGCTGAATGGTTTGGCTCTCTTATCCGCGATGAGTACATTGCCGGAATCTGGAAGTCACATATTCACACCGGATTGTTGTGGGCGGTTCAAGCAAAGGATCGTCGAAGGCGCCCACTGAAATTCGAAGGCCCATCGTGGTCTTGGTTTTCGGTTAGCTCTCCCGTTTGGTTCCACTACATCTATTATCAAAGCTGGCCCGAAGAAAATCTCAAAATTAAACTTTTGTCCACTTCAATAGCTCTGAAGAATAGCAACGCGCCGTTTGGAGCAATATGTGAAGGGTCTGGGCTCCTTGAACTAGAGGGAAAACTGGCTCTCGCAAAAGTGACCCGTCTCAATGATCAGACACCGATCGGCAATGAGTCAGGCAGCAATGACCACGAGGTGGAAATTTTTGGACAAGGTCAGCAGGGGCCTTTCAGTGGCGTCGCCGTATTCAACCCAGACTCCGAAGAGGTTGTCGATATGTTTGAAGAGAAGCATGTTGACACTGTTGCTCTAGAGATAGTCAACATGCAGCAAGGTCCGACATGGTCCAGCTATGGCCTCATTCTTCAACGCCTGGATGTCGGCTTTTCTCGATTGGGTACTTTTGTATTTGATGTGGATGACGGTAATTGCCAGCAAGATGAGGAATCTGACACGGAATGGGAAGAAAGAATTGAAAATGAGCTTGATTGGTTTAAAAACCTAAGATCCACCACCATAATACTAAAATAGCTAAATTTATGGTATACTACATAAAGGATAGTAGCCTCCACAAGGAACAGACATGATCAAACGATAAATAATTCCAAAATAGTGCTGGGAGAGAGGAGTCAAGGTTGTAATTAATTTGTTTCCTTCCTTCTATAATGGCCTTATATAATTGATCCGTCTGACCTGAAAGGTATACAGTGATAGTTTACCATTACCCTATAAAGTGAGGAATGGAAACGAGCACTTGTGTATACAATACGCATTGCCTGAGACTTCTTTGATTTTTTGCAGACACATATTAAAGTCGGCCGATCGACTATTCACAGCTGGGAAGTGCATATAAAGTAGTTGACTCGTTTCAACAATTATGAAACGAAGCGCCTTAATGCCAATCAATGTATACCATCCACCTCCAGCCCATGCCACAATGGCCGATCCCCCCCCAATATAAATGAATGGACTTTGTCTTTGAACACCTGCGAGAACATTGCTTAGGCACGGCTTCAAGAAAATCATGTACATCACTAATGACTTGGACGAAGCATTTGGGAGTAATGAAAAACGCTCACGGGTTGAGACGTCCAATACATATATCTGCTCAGTCTCCGCAGCATTCCATCGGCAATTCTTGACAAATTAACGACACAAGCCTCCATTGTCTATGTGCCATGTAGAAAACACATCCGAATTATATAACCAAGTGGCCGTAATAACCTCCCGACAATTTCAATTGGATCTTGCCCATCACGTAAAGAGTCCATGGATCAACTAAAACATCAAACTCCGGGTTCCTCTCCACGTTATAAACCCTTATCAATATCATTACATCTTTTGGAGCGTGAACTCTGCCTGTAGGAGGGACTTGGTATTTTTGAGCCTATATATTCTATCAGATTGGGTATGTGCAAAGCATGGGGCGTTGAAAGAAGACATTCAGACATACCATGTCAAGGCCGCACTGGGAAAAGGTAAACTTGTCTCTGAGTGGACCTTTTGAAGTCCTCACTTCCATATGCCAGGTAGGGGGCCGAATATGCCAGGCTTTGGCATCCTCGTATCCCAATTCGGACATGATGATAGTCCAGATACCACGTGTGTCATTGATGGTGAATGTTGAAGCTCCGGCGGTTTCTGGCATGGGGAGGCCAGACTTGACGCGCAACTGGCTATTCCAGTGCTCCTCGGGGATGAACTTATCACACATGGTTTTCTTGAGCTTCATCGATATCTAGATCGCAAAGTCAGCGGGTCTTGATCTATTTACCACGGCATGAAATGATACACACAAATTCCTCGCCAAAGAATGCTAGTGATTCGTCAACATCTTCAACGTCTCCGCTACTCTGTGGATATATCGATTCATAAGCTGGTGGCACTTGGCAGTCACCGCCCTCTTCGCTTTCTATCACCTCAGCCGACGTTGATGTAATGAGCCTAATTTGCTTGGAAACGTAAGTGTATAACACTTTACTCCCAGTCCGAGAATCACATTGGTTATGCCCTTTGGGCCGATCGAGAAACTGCCACTCATTCTCATCATTGTCCTCTGGATATGATTCTGGGACAGCAAATCTATCCAATGCTTCTCGTATCCGGTCTAGTGGATTTGTCAAGACGATTTGAAGTAAATGATTCCCATCTCTATACTGATCGATCTTCATGAATGAATCGAAAGTGTCGACCAACTCCCAAGAGTACCTAATTTAAAGTAATCTTTCATGACATGGATCTGAAGGAACTCCCCATTCGAGGATAACACAACTTTTCCTGGCTTCTGACGACCCTGCACTGTCATTCCTCCAATTTGTACAGTGTAACTCTGTATAATATGCTGTGCGGTGTGAACTTGGACATTTTTAAGCAGTTTGATTGCTTTCTTTCGCTCATTGCGATGGATGATAATTGGTAGCACAAGACCGGATAAAAAAATAGTACCTCGTCTGAAACATTTCTGTGCACTCGGCGTTAACTATAACATCGGCAAATGATTTGGGAACGCTAGTGGGCATTGGAGATAGTACCTAATCATTGCAATCAACGCGGAGATGGTTTTAGTGTAGGTCAGATGGATCGTTGGCTAACTGGCTTCGTAATGATTGTCGTCGGCGTTCCGAATCAACTTAAGCAAGAAATGTGCCGACTTTTGGTATAATTGGTCAGAAAGTCTGTAAAACGTAGCAAATGATGTCAGAAGCTACGAGGTGCGACATTATTCTATTGGTTGATTGCCAGGGCTGGCTGGGTACGAACACTTTGGTAGCTGCTTCCAAGTCGCTGATTATGGCTGGAGTAACCTTGGAGTTGGGGTCAAGACCTTTCGAGGCTCTGATTGCCAAAAGATGCTGGTCAGCTTCTTGCGTAGAAGCACGAGCTGTGACCTTCGCATTCCCCTTTCGAGAGAAGAACTTCATTGTGACTTTTTCCAATATTGACGCAGCATAGACTGGATGTGTGCGGTGGAGGCGAGGTGATGATTATGTTTCTAGGTCTTGTAGTGAAACGTGCCTGGTTGTCCTCATAACCAAAAGTAGTCACGCCGTCTGCCGTGTAAGTGTACTGTGTATATACCCGTGACCATAGTCGGATCTAAATTGGGATTGGACGATAGATGGATATATGGCTACGAGTTTGATTGTTTGGGAGATCAATTGCACTACTGCTTCCCACATCAGGGGTTTCAAATATTTTCCCATTGCTTAAAGGGACGATCTTTCAACCCTCAGGCGCACTTTTGTCGGGCGTTGTCTGCGGCCGAGTGCAGGGGGCGCTAGTCTGCAGCAAATATGCCTTAGTTAGGTAAACAAGAAAAATCCCCGCACGAGGCACAATGAAGATGCCTACTATATCATGATTTGATCAAGTGTCGCGAACAATGTCGCAAGAAATAGAGATGGATAAATCCTACAACTCGGTAATGACTTTTGTCCTCAACGAATCTGTATTATCGCCCACACCGTGATATGAATTCATAAACGTGGGGATGTTGTCGTATTTGTAAGAACGGGCCATCCGGACTCTCTCTTTTTCTGAGCATCAAGAAAAAACACGCCCACCCTGATCTGACTGTTATTCCCCCCCCCCCCCCCCTAAAGTTAGGATGGATAGCCTCATGGGTACTCTGTCTTCTCAAGGACCTCGGGGTATTTAAGTCCCCCTTGCCGGCGAACTTCGTCCATAACCTCCATCATGGCTATAGTCTCGGTCAAATCCAAATGCTTCCCTTCCTTTCTGCCTTCAATAATGGCAAAGCCGGCCTCGTCTGCCTCCCAGAACATGCCTTGGCCTTCTCCTTCGGGGTTCATGAATCCCGCAAAACCATTGAACCAGCCACTTCCTTTGCCTGGACCCGGCTTGGGCCATGCCTTTTCTTCCACGGTCCCATCTTGAAGAACGAGTTTGGTAGCATTTGGACTTTGGGGCATGGGGAACATTTGAATTTCTCCATATTGGCCTTGGATGCGTACACAGGGTGGAGGGCTCGGGTCGTTTTGGAGACCGGCCACGCGTATAGATGTTGTGGAGATGGCATGCGCATCACCTCCTGCAGATGCGTCGCGTGGGAAATTGAGTATAATTGTAGTCGTTTCATCCACTCCAGTTATGGCATGCTACAAATGTCTGAAGTTAGCCCAAGACCTCTACACTAGCCAATAAGAACGCACCTTGGTCATCATTGCCAGCACTTTGGGTGGCGTGGCTTCGTATTGTTGCTTGTTGTAGAGAGCCACAAAAGGCCATGTCAAACTATAGATTCCCAAATCGAGCAGTGCACCGCCCGCTAGGTTCTCGTTTACCATTCTATGCGTCTGTCCATCAAGGATCTGTGATGGCAGCCTAACGCTGAGGTCTGTAAACACCCTCAGGACGGCCCCGATCCTCCCAGAGTTGATCGTCTCCCGGACATAGTCTGCGATTGGGAAATATCTCGTCCACATTGCCTCCATTAAGAAACAGTCCTTTTCTTTGGCCTTTTCGACAAGCCTGCGTGCTTGCTGGGCGTTAACTGTGAACGCTTTCTCGCACAAGACATTTTTGCCCGCTTCAAGACAGAGCATAGCATTCTGATAATGGTGCGAATGGGGTGTTGCAATGTAAATAATGTCAACGTCCGGGTCCTGCACAAGCTGTTCGTACGAGCCATAGGCCTTGGCAGATGCAGGCGCTCCAACTTCAGTGAGGAAAGTTTGGGCGCGCTCAGCGGATGAGGAGGATGCGGCAGCGACAACCGTGTGCTTGATGCCAGTGACACCGCGAGTGCTGGGATCTACAAGCAAATCCTTTGTGCTGGGATGGAACGTTAGTTAATAATCGGTTCAAAAAGAAATAGGAAACAAATTACAATGTAGTAGAGATGGCGCCGGTGGCGAGAATGCCCCACCGAATCGTTCGAGGCTCGCTCATGCTGTTGAACTGCCTGTCGGGCAAAGAGATATAGATGATCAAATTTGTTTTGCTTGCTGGATTCTTCAGGGGTTCCAAACAATCTCCAAACTGTTAAATTCAACTACAGAAATACTGCGCTTTGCATGATCAGATGCTTGTCTTTATAGATGTGCGACATTTCTCGGTCTTATCGACTTGGTACAAATGAGCATCTGCATGCTTGGTTGATTCATAATACGGAAACTGACCCGTAACTCCGCGGAATGACATAAATTATGCCGAAAACAGTTAGTCGGCTGCCAAGGTCACGACTTGCACCTGGAACGTTTATGTCACGCGGGTCCGCTTGTATGTGTGTATGTATTAGCCCGCATTTTTAGCGAATAAACGCCGTCCGGTTAAATACAATATGGGTAAGATCCGACATTCCGCGAGGTGGCACAGATCATCCTCGTCACCCAAATGCCCCAATGCAGCCACAGATTACTCAACAGGGCCGGCATATAGAAATAAGTCGGGTTCGGTTTCTTGGAGAAGACAGCAGACCAAAATTCGGAGACGGGCTACCGTGCTGTCAACTATGGGTTAAGGATGACCTGGAGTGTAAGACGGCTATAGACGAGACGAGACGAAATCTCGCGGAGAAATTTGACAAATGAGGTTGCGCCACCTCGTAGAACAAATCATGCTCAAATGTCGAAGAGACCATAGTTGAGAATCACCCCCACTCCCGACTTTGTTTAATACTGCCAATACAATTCGCCACTGTCACAACATTCGACGCCAACGTCGCTCTCGTCTAGTGGTTAGGACATTTCGTTGTGGTCAACTGAGCATCCCGAGAAAACCTGTGTTCGATTCACAGGAGGTTAGTCCTACCCGCTTCTTGAACATCCAGCTTGTTCTAACATGTTCCAAGCGACAAACTCGCTCTCCAATGATTTTTTTTCCTGACGAAAACCGCCCTATTATGAAGAATGGTTATGTTGCGGGGAAATTGGTTGTTGCCGTGCCAAGCTCTCCTTTTTGTTTTTCCCTTGTCACGGTTTCGCTGGCTCGCGTGATTGAATCTACATATTAAGAACCTGCTATACAGAGATGAATCTGCAGCGATTGGATAGAGTCCTTCAGTAGATAATCTTTGCTTCACAATGCTCTGTCCACAAAGTATTCTTCTTAAATGTCTGCCCGCCAAAGAGGGATTAGCTGACTCCAGAAGCACTGTTGATCTACCTAGATTCCCAAAACTAGTTATACATAGTGCTGTCTGATGTTTCTGCGTTCTGTCATGAGCTCTGAACCAAGTTGGTGCCGGGCCGACTCTTCCGCATCACAATTCCCATCTAGTCTTGTTCCAGTTCCTTCCCGTTGTTTCCTGCCTTCCTTGTATCTCAAGTATTTTTCAGCGTGCCTCTTCTGTCCACATTCTTATTTACTGCCGTACGGTTCAATTTCATGTGTTCCTGATGTCGACTCCGACAGTAGAATCTGACCACTTTGACACTTATGCTGTGAATGCCGATCACGGATGGCTTGGTATCAACATGCCACCAATCGGATCACATTTCTTCGTTATTGATTTTTCACTTTGTCATACGTATCATGCATGTATAGTGACCAGAAACTTAGATTAGTCCATCTCAACGTCCTTCAATGACGTCATCTTTTGACGGAGATGATTAGATTTGCATCCGCAAAGCCGACAGCTCATCGTGTTACATCGAATGGCGTAAAGTCCTACAACTATAACGGGATCATTCGGGTGTCCATGTCTACTTTTACTCAAATAATAATGATTCTCTTCAATATGAAAGAACCCTTCCTGGACGCAATTTTCTAAACCTCTACAATATTCTGTGCGACTTCATCCAACCTGAAACACTATTGAATACTATTATTACAATGTCTAAGAGAGGGGGTCTAGCTACTTCCATTTTTGCCAATAACCAACAACAATCTCTTCAAATGTCAAAGAATATCGAGTTTGGAAATATTCAGATGAACAATGGAACATTTATATCTGAACGTGGGTTACATTGCGGCCCCCAGCTGATTCCACGTCCTTTTCTACGCATTTGTTGACGGGTTTTCTTCTCCTAAATTCACGACCGAGATTACCTTCATATATCAACCGAGCATTTGACTAAAATAATGGCTATAATTTTACATTGAAATTTGAAATTAGTACGTGCAAAATCTCTACATGGAAGTACCGGTAGTGTCGGACCCAATCCCACAGTGTGGAGTAATGGCGTCGATCTCGCAAGGCGCCACACCACTATGGCAAGCATCGTGAGAGTACACCGGCCTTTGTCCAATGAGGTGTTCAATATATTCATGGAATATTGTTCAAGTTCATATAAGGATTCCCTTGAAAGGCCTATCCAGTAGACAAGTGACCAAATTGTTCGCAAATGCACTTGGGAAATGAGTTAACAAGCGTTTTTACACTCTTAAGGATGCAGTGAAAAGAATGTAATAGTATATCAGGCTAATGGTTTGAACGATAGAGCTTCTCTAGTGACTGGATCGGCTTTTAGACCACAGATTGAATATAGCATGCAGTAAAAGGATATCATTTTATCTAAATCTTATATGTCCATGTATACGATTGTTATCTCCCAAAATAATATAAACCCCAATAAGAAGTGTTAAATATATCATAAGAAATTGGTTCCAAAACATAAACTAAACCCAAGAATGAGATGTCTTAAAGGTTGGAGCTAGCAGTATACTTGGCTCCAGCAGCAGTGCCCACATTATTAATAACAATCGACCTGCCGGACGTACTGGTGACCCTCACCCTGGTCTTGGAAACACGGAAACCACTAGGGTTCTCAAAGAAGTTGTAATCTTTGCGAGTGGTTCCTTGCCATGTCTTTCCATTGTCGGTGCTAACCTCGAGACTCTTTATGGGCTGGTTGTGGTTGACAACCTGCATCGAGAACCACCACTCTGAAGTGCCTTCCTTGTTGCGGATATAAAGAGGCGATGTAATACCACATGGGATGAAATGATACAAGGTGCTGACGATGCCATCGGTACCCCCTACTGCCTTGAAGGCGTCGGGGAACAGGTCAAGATGACCCTCAGCACACTCTGGGCACTGGTCGACAATCTAATCCTCAGTCAGCAGGCGGGTGGTTTAGAAAGGAGTACAGTGAATAAGTTACCATGGACTTAATAGTACCCTTGGGGCCAGTGACCTGAATGCAAGAGCCACAGTTGGCAGCACTGTTCCACTTGGCTCCGGAGTAGGCGATTCCATAGATGCCGCTAGGTAGCGAGTAAGATGAAAACAAGCAGTTTCCTCCAGCCAGGTTACCACCATAAAAGGTCGAGGATCCCGATATATCCGCCCGAGGGCTCATAATAGAAAGTTCAAGGTCTGCTTCGGGAATGGCAAGGCCAAGGACGGCCGGCACAGCCAAAAGGGCAGAAAGGAGAAATTTCATCACCACCAGAAATTAAGTTGTGTTACGACTCAAGTACTGAGTAATCAACTACTTCCAAGCCTAAAGCGACTAGTAAGAGAAAAGGAACTGCGGCTATTTATACGGAGACGGAGATGAGCCAGGAATGTAATTACAAGTATTTGGCTAGAGCGGATCCTTTGTTTCGAACCCACTCTCCGACTAAAGTTAAAATCTCGGGTCAAACCTACGAGGATACTTAATTGAGGATCAAACTGAAGTTAGTTTGGTTGTTTTAGGTGGGAATGATACGATGGATTCACAGGATTCTCTAAGCACTAGTCTACTTAGGGAGACACCATGTGTTTTGTAGGGATTATAACTGCAGCTGAGCCTATCATGTCCATTTGGAACATTGTCCGTGCGTCCTGTCGTTGACGGAGAAATCAATTCCGCCTCCAGCGTGTGGATGATGTGGTTCCGGACACATTGGACCTGGTCATTGTAGTTTCGCCATTATGACCACAAAAGTTCACATATCAACTGATAGAATAGAGTTGTAATGTGATGTTGAGGCAAGTTGTCAGTCACTACGGCACTTTTCAAAATGGGCATAATAGGGGCAAAAAGCCTAATTTCGTCTACAAGCCAATGTTGTATTCGTAATTTAAGTGACAAGAGGAATCACGTGTGCGGCACAGCAACATCATTGCAATATCGCGATGTTGGTAGTATAAGGGTAACCCATTATATTTATGCATGTTGAGGTAGCTGAGTCAAAAAGTCCACACTGTCCACCTTGAAGCATATTCCCGAGTCTCTATCAAGTGCCCCAGAGTTGCGTTAGTGAAGGCTTTTGTTGTCGAGCCGGCATACCATAAAGTTTCTGGTGTTGCTGGGATGTCAGGTAGAGTCGCGTGCCCGAAACCCTGTAGGTGAGATGCCAGGCTTAGGCGTAAATAAACAATTGGTGTCAATATAGGTTTGCATACCGTGGCAAATACATCTTCACCATCGACAACAGCTATAGATAAACCGACAATCCTCCATTCATGCAGAGTCTCGTAGATGAATTGATCAATTGCAGGCGTAAATGGATTGGTGTGTTTATGACCCCCCATTATGATACTGCGGGAGGACTGCTACTGGTCGTAAACACTGGCTATTACTGGTTTTGACTTGAGCTCACCCTTGAAGATGCCGATTACTAAATTGATCGAATAGAATTGAAACAAAGAAGGAGTCTGCGATACTATGGTGCTCTTCTCTGTGAATTTGAGCACATGGGCTCATGGTGTGGGGTGGAGGATGACGAGCACAGTGCAACATGATAAGGGAAAAAGATCATGGTTGCGTAAGACGCAAATGACCCCCGCCAAAGACACAGAGGATGAGCGGGGTATTTACCGAATTCGGGAGATAATATCCTTCGTACGCAGCATTGACACGGGTCAAGATTGGACTCATGATGAACGCCATCACTTCCCCCAACGGGGCTTTCTTACCCATGCCCAAAAGGTTCAGCGTGCAAGTCGGTTGTGGTGACATTTATTAAGCAGGTATCGAACCATTATTTAGGTGGACCGAGTCAACCAGCACTTAGTCCGTCGTCAATTGTACATGGCTTTATATTGATTAGTATATTGTGCGTGTATTCGCAATCGTAGAGGTACGTATTAAGATACTGAGCCCGGCAGTTGGTTACCGTTGCATTTCATTACAACTTCGGAATATGGGATCGTATTACTTTGTCCTTGTCAATAAAGCCCATTCGGACTTTGATACCAAGAGTTTTGAGTTATACACTTACGTAGCATAAATATATGCTTTTGTCTCTTTGCTGACAAGAAACGAACGGCAATATACGCCCGTGGTCATCTCTGTGTTGGCTACGAACCAACAAATCGGACCAGCCACCAAGGCTTCTGGCTCAAAGCGAGCGTATGTATCACTCACCATTACATATGCATGCGCATTCTCGTTTAGCGTCGTACCAATTTCTTGATTGTAGGTAATAGCTGCTGAACCCCCAGTCAGTAAGAACGCATAAATCGCCACTATACACCCGTTGGAAACGCTTGCTAATGTCGATGGCGGTCTGGATGGATTTGGCTGTGCTTGTTATCTTAGTTACGGTTACAGTGAGTCTGTTTGTTTCCGAAGCGACTGTTTTCTAAGTAAAAGGGCTAGGTGGGAGAGAATGAACGAATACCGATATATCACTTACCATCGTAACCACAGTTGCAGTCTTTGAAAAATGAGTAGTAGATGTAACCATGACTGTAGTGGTGGAGGCAGCTTTTGTTTGAGGCATGGTATTGGTGACAGTCTTGGTCTGTTTAGTAGTAATAGTGACAGTTCGTGTAGCCGTTTTCGGGGTCTCTGAGGTAATATAACAACCACAAGCATTGGATAGCTGCTGCTTGCTGTAAGACTAGAGCTCTGTGAATGATGTTAGAAGACAAGGTTGATTTGAACATGACGGAAGATCTAGTGGACCCTTAGGGATATCAGCGCGGGCGTCCCGGCGTCCAATATCGGGTCGCATCGGGCCTAGAAGATCTCTGAGGGGGTGCATAGTGTCCTGCAAAATAACCGGGAGAATCAGCAAAGAGTGGTTCAGATATAAAAAAAGAATAAGGGGGTCTGCCTTACTTGGCAAGTCGTTGTCGTTGTCACCGTGGTTGTCTTCGCATATGCTGCCGCCGTATATGTAGCTGGGAAAATAAACTATGATGAGTCATTCGATCAAGCTATCTTTCAGATCTAGGTTCATACCAGTGCGAGTCGATGCCATGATACCGAGAATGTCGGAGCAAAATGGAGAAGCGTGGATACTGGAGAGCGTTTTAAGTCTTCAGATTCTTCTGATAATCCTTCCCATAGCACAGTTGTTGTTCGACTGGGCCTGCGCTTGTGAGAGCGGCAATCAAGCCGGCGAGGCAAAGATTTTGTAGCCAGTGCATTTTGTATGATTATGGTTTCAATTCATACAAGCTTGAGTAGATTTGGTCAGAATATTGTTCATCACTGGGCGAAGCGATGATTTTAATTTTTCTCTTGGCTACCATTGGAGCAATCACTCCAAGATCGTTCTCCACCTGGGCCATGTGGCTGCTGCCAGTATTGCATAGTCGGTGAGTCCCATCGTTGGTCTCAAGCACCCGAAACGGGCAATAAATGTAACCATGGAAATATGCTTATTGTTTGATTATGGTGGAACAATCAATTTTGAATCATTGTTAGTTGTCATCAGTGATTTGTATGTTGAATACTGTCAATAAAAACAGCCTTCCTGACCGCACTGCACCATCTTTCTAATCCACTTGGAAGATGGCCTTTTTATGAAGCAAGATTCAATAATATGCATCACGATTCGAAGTAACAGTCACGAGATGTTCCAGGTTGTTTTTTAAACAGCTAATTATTCAATGATTTGGTCTGTTGCTGAGGGGGTTTCGAGTTCCAATTTTCTAAATTCTTCCAAGTTCAACGAGTTTTGCTACATTGAAATACTTGGGTTTTTGCATACACTGCGTCCCTTGGGTGGCGAATGGAACTTCTTGAATTAATTATACCGCTACCATGACAAGTTTGACGTCATTACCCCCTCCCCGCATTTAGATACAATCTGGTCACTCCAGACGCCTGAAGCACCAATTATCAATCCAGCATACCATCTCCACATACTGGCTGGCAAGTTAACGCGACCTGCATAGGCTTCATAGCCGACATGAGCCCAATATCAGATTAATTTCCCGTGAAATGGAATAAAACACTCCTTGCTTGCAACTACTGTCATATGCGCAAGTCTCGGTGTGTTGGAAAGTAGACGGCTTGTTATTCGTGCGAAAAACGGTGCTTTGGGCAAGACCGCGTATTGAGGAGGGTACATTAAAGACAAAGAAGTAGGTACTCACAGCCCTGGACATAGCCGAACTGCAGAGTCTTGAATAGTGTCATGAGTCAAGATACATGGAAATATTGGAAAACAGACTTGAGCGGCTTCAGTGAGAAGACTTAGAATGTCTTGCGCAGCTAAATAATGCCAACTTGGAATAGTGTAATGGTTATTCTAAATGCAAAGGTAAGCTGCGTTGCTCATATTATTACTTTTAGCATCTCCACAATTACTTCAGAATTATGGTAATCTCGAGAAAAGATCAGGCCCTAAGTTATATAAGAGACCTAGCTGCTGTGCTACAGCCTTGCCGAGTCGACAAAGGATGTACCATGCCATCTCGCATTGAACAAGGGATTTTTTGTGCGCAGCCTGAACATTTTGAACAATAGTAATACGCTGATAAAAATATGCAGGGTGCAGTTGAGCGGTGGTACGCTCCTGTGTTGGTCAACGTGCTGATATGTTCATGAATACTCCGAGCCTTGTTCAACGAGCCGGCTGCGAGATGATCAGCTGCCGTCCTCATTCTATTTGGCGCTGAATTAGGCGCCATTTGTTTGCATCGCGTTGAAATACAATTTCTGCATAAGGGTTTAGGCAGGATCAGGCATAAATCTGTTGCACGGCACCAAACCTTGCAGACTGAGTGAGACAAAAAAAAAACATGTATAGCCAGCGATTCCATTAACCAACAAACAGCCCGCAACGTTGTGAAGGATATTTTAACTGACATGATAGTTGTGAGTTTTTTTCTTTCTAATTAGCATTTTGTGGCCCACAATTGCTTTTTTCAAGCTACAGCAAGGCGGCAAGGAATGAGCAAGTTGAAGGTTTATTAGCACCTAGTCATTCTTGCACATCAGACGCGTGGCACCAATGTGCTGGCGGACAGCTCGCATTCGTTGAGCCTCAAATATCATATCAGCATAAAGCCATCAGCTTTCTCCCTGTATCGCCAATAAATGAGTACTTATCGACTACCATCTCAAACGATCTTTGATAATGTCGCATGAAAACAAAATGCGATATATTAATACCCAAACTCTACAGATGCGCCCTTTCGAGCGGCAAGAAATGGAATCTCCATACGCAATCTTGTCCTCTTACTGGGAGACCAAGGATGCGACATTTGACATGCTTCGCACCGGAACCAACAATTTGTCGATTCCAGCTATATCCAAACTAGAGTCGGCTTGCCTCAAAGCACAATCACAAGGGATTTCCTGGCTATGGGCCTCAAACAGTTGTGTTAATCGTCTCGACAATGGAGAGCTGACTGAGTCGATCAATTGCAGCACCCAAATATTCAAAAATAGTGCCGTGTGTCTTGTCTATCTTCATGACCTAGATGTCAGTAAAGAGCCGAGTGACGGCTGGGCAATGGAGTTGCAAAGCTGCAAATGGTTTCGGCGTGTATGGACGCTGCATGAAGTCATTTTTGCCGGTCGCATACAATTCTACAATCGAGAATGGACTATGATTGGCACAAAGGACTCGCTGCTGTCACCGCTTTCGACCATTACCGGAATTGACAAGCCTATATTACAAGACCCGCGGCGTTTGATGGATGTTTCAGTTGGATACAAGATGTCCTGGGCTGCCTCTCTCACTGCAACATACGCGGAAGATGTTGCATATTCTCTAATTTCCATCTTTGGAATCAGGCTTTCAATCATTTATGGTGAGGGCGAGAGAGCCTTTTTGAGGCTCCAGGATGAGATTGCGAAGACCACGGATGATGGAACTCTACTTGCCTGGCAAAGCAACGGCAATCAGCTCTATCGAGGGATATTTGCAAAATTCCCATCCGAATTTTCGTACATGAGTTACTCATACAAGACACCGCTTCGAATTAAAGGAAGCACACAAACCACCGAAGAGGGCATATACGTTAATGATGTCTTCACTGCCTATCAGGCTGGAGAAGGGATAGTGTTGGCCATGTGGCCTGATCAAAATCAACATCAGATGCCAGGCCTGGGGATTATTTTAAGCGAGCAGAATGGCCGATACGTTCGCTATATGCCGCATCGCACAATCGATATGTACCAACAACCCATCGGCCTTGCCAAAGAGATATGTCTTGAACGCGGACTTCAGCACTGCACCTTTGAACACAGAATTAAAACTTTGGATCCATTCTTCCCGAAAATTGGTGAAAAGGATACCTCGATTGGATACTACCCTGGTCACGGAGAGCGAGATGAAACTACGGGCCACCCCCTGGCGGATACCTTCAGTGGTTTCTCATCCCGTTTATGTCCCCCATCTTTCGCAAATAAAGATATGGAGATGACTACCCAAGATTCAGTTTCTCAAAAACCAAACGCGGGAAGTGTTATGGGTTGCAGGGAAAGATTAATCGGACGCCCCAAGTATTCCAACAGTGTCAATCTTGAATCTCTTCCCGATAGTATCGATATTCGGTTAAGAATTGTCGATGACTCGGTCAGCTATGATTCTGAGAATGAAGGCTTAGAGTATTATAACGATGAAAACGAGTCAGAGCTTGTTTCAAATAGCACCGAGCAATTTGACGATTGTTCAGATCCCGTTGCAAATGTAAAAACAACCAACCTTCCCCAAAATGAGGATATTTGCAGGAATATTACACTGCTGAAAGAATTTGGACTTGAAAGATTCTTCTCTTGGGTTGTAGAGACCCAGTCGCATTGCGAAAAGGCGAGAGATTGCTCGACATTGTACCAACTTCAAAAACAACGACAATCAAACAGATCCATCCAGCGGCTGTCTCTAGATTCTGCTATAGAGTCAGTCAATGATGAAAACTCTGTTGTCAAAGTTCATTCATGTGTTCAAAAGGTTTTTGCTTGTCCCTTCTATTTACAAAATCCAACCAAGCATCGTTCTTGTCTAGAAACGACAAATCTATTATGTATCAAGGATGTTATAAATCACATTCGCTCATCACATCGTCTTCCATACTATTGTCCAATATGTGGAGACGTGTTTTGCAAAGACGTTGAAAGAGACATGCACATTTTGGCTCGCACATGCAGCACCAGTGTATTACCGGAATTCGACGGTGCACTATATAGCCAGATTCAACAGATATCCCATGACCTATCACCTCTTCATACCAGAGACGTGCAATGGTATGATATCTGGGATATACTATTCCCATGTCAGAAACAGCCGGATGAGCTTTACCTTTTAAAGGAGGTTGATCATATTGTTTGTTTAATGAAAGACTTTTGGTCTTCTCGTGGGTTTGAAATAGTGTCCGATTTTCTCAAGGACACTCCTTTGCAACCCTTAGTTGCGGAGAGGCCAACTTTGAAGAGCATATGCGCTTCAGTTCTAGACCACATGATCCACGCAATTATCAAATAACTCTGGGGTTTTTATCCGTATCAAGGGTTTATATAAATGTGAGTAAAGCCAGTGCGGTTTATTTAAGCAAAAACTAATTTTAATAGGGGTATTGAGATTGTTATAGCCCTTTTTACAACCCTCCACGTCAAGCTCATAAGTTTCACAATTCTTCGGTGATTTGCAAAAGCATTCCTTTGACTATTGATTAAGTTCACTTAAATATAACCTTCATGAGGCTATTTACTTTCATTCTCCTCTAATTTCACTCTCTCTTTTCAATATTTTCCTGTCTGGACCATATATTTTCTTTCTCTTGTTTGGCTTTATTGGTCGTTCATGGCCAAATGGCCTACCTAACCATCTTGGTCTCTTTTATCAACTCAGTATCAAAAACTCATAAGGCCTGTTCAGAATAGTTTGTATTTTATCATCAATCGATACTTCAAATTGCATATGTTTAGCTCCTGTAATGAATGAAATTGCATTTAGAAAGCGGATACTAACAAAGCTAATGAGAGGACAAAGAAAAAACATACGGTATTTTCTACAGGGAACAGGAAGACAGTAATATATTTAATTAACACAGGCCGTCAGATTCCATACAATTCATTGCTTTCATAAAAACCAAAAGGATCACTGTCGTCGAACAGTACCAGCTGGGGGAAGTGGTGGATTGTGAAATAAATAGGCGGCAAGGCGGTGAATTCGCACCATCATCAAGTAATGGAGCCGATTGTTGCCGAGTGCAATGTTGACAGGCCATGAGACTTCTTCGCTCATGTAGTGATAATCCATAGGGTAGTGCTGAAGTGACAACAAACCGTTGTTAAAGTCCTCCATCAATTGCATAGCATGTTCTTGAGTAAAGATTGTGAGGACATGGGAATACCATTCCAGCATCCAATCGGGGTTATAGTAGGGACTCGAGGGCTGGTGCATGCCAGGAAACAGATAATCCCATATGACAAACCATCTCGCCGGTGAATGGCTGGCTCCTCTGCTGTTCCGGATGTGTTGATGGAGAAAGGCATATTCACCCTGAAGAAGGCCGTGGTGTAGGTAAAAGTTCTGCGTACAATTCCGTGCCCGGATGTGAAAATTGTAGTCCTGAATGCCATCAAAGACTTCGTGGCAATTGGAACAACAAAATTCATGTACGTGCACTCTATAAATGTGCTGGACGACATCGCTTATGCGCCCAGACTGGAACAAGGCGCATCGCAAGTGTGAGCCCAAATGGAACTTGAAGAAGGGGCAAGCAAATTGAGGCCGTGATACATCTGGGTGTGAGGGTTGCAATTGTTTACAAGTTGAATGCCGAGGCTCTCTTCGATTTCCTTCCCCGTCATTTGGTGGCGGAGGTAGTCTGGGGTTTCCCCGGTAGTCTTGACATTCTGATGATGCATAAGAGTTTTTATAAAATGCATCACCTATGCCATCGTACCCGTTCCCATGCTGTGAGATATTGCTTGTAGTTGCTATTGTTGTCGGGGTGAGGGATTCAGATACGAGGCTCAAGTCTCCTAATAGGACGGCACACGTTTCCTGGTCGATATTCTGAACTCGGGCAGCAACCATGCGTTGGATTACAGCGGTAGGATCGTGCGTTTGGTTGATAGGATGACCGACAGGATCCTTCTTTCGTGACTCGAAATCTTTGGACGGTCGGCTGGTGTGCTTTGGGCGGTTGAACAAGGCAAGCCTATGCGGCTTACTATGCATGAAATTGGCATACATTGTTGGGTGACTACATAAGATTGTGGAATGATGCGAGGTTCAATAGACAAGAAAGAAATGAAAGTGAGGGCGCGGCCACAAGATATTATAAAGGCTTGGTAGCGATAGACAAGTAAACCGAGGCTGAAAACAAAAACGCATTTCCATTATTCCATTTCAATTGTGTACACAGTTTTGTTCCATTATTGCGTACACAGTTTTGATCCTATAATATTTCTTCCTTAGCTATCCAACAAATACCGGCGCGCAGGCCGGAGCCAAGCACCAAATAGCCAACTAAGGCATTGTCAGCCCACGAGTTTGTGAGCGGCTCGAGCTGCACACAACCGTGGGAATTAGTTTACAAACAATATGATTCTGTGTAGGGAAGATATGGCATGGCACCATGCGCATTAAATCCATTCATTATAAGGATGCCAGGCTAGGTGTAGTTATATACTCACTCCCCGAGGCCTTAAAACATGTAAACGCCGTCGCATTCACCAACATAGCACAAGTGTGTACACATATGCATGATTGAATGGTATGATGACGGTCTACGAACACGGCTTTACTTCGATAAATGCAATCAACTATCATGACACCCCTCGAATTTCCAATATCTCCATATCAACCCAACCATCGTTTCTGCAACACTCAACGCAAGCTCAGAACGAAGTGATGATAACCACCCCTTGTTCACCCTCAGCAACAGACAGCACTAGGTAAATACAGTCCCCAACCAGCCCCATCCCAGCGCGGTACCATAGTTTCCTGGTTTATTCTCCCAACAAAATTTCTCACGCCTTCATAAGTGGCGGTCTTGACCTGCAAGATGCCTCGCTGTGGGCAGTGCAAATGGAGCTCTGGCGAAACGACCCACACCCCCCAATACACCACCGGCTACTCTCGCAACGTTCACCGAAATACGCAAGGCGCAGAGCGAAAAGGGCCATACGTGACTTCGAATCTGTTTCCTACGGGTTGACTGGCAAGCATAACCCATCAACACGCAGAGTAGCAAAATAAGAAGCAGTGTAATGGAGGGCCGATGACTAGTTTGACCATTTCACATGCTTCCTCATCGTTAATTTTCTTTTTCTGGTCGGTCGGAAGCGCCCGAAAAGGACATGTGTGTTATTAGGGGTGTACGGGTTAAGATGTACCATATAATCTGCCAAGTGCAGGCCACAAATAATAAACAGCTAACAATAGTTAGCAATGAGGCTATCATCTGATCCCATCCCGTCCGGGTACACGATTTTGACGCCGAAGGGCCATGTGAAGATGGGCCCATCCCGACCGCACATTTGTAGATAAGGCAGAATATTCCAGCACCAGTTGCAAATTGTGTACGCAAGTGTGGCCATTGCTGTATATGCATTTGTGCACACATCCGTGTACACACACATCAGCGTACTCAGCCACGCGGGCTCCATTACCCCGCTCCTCGGCTGGTGATATAAAATACGCAGATGCGTACATGACCGTGTATGCACACGTGTAAACAATATGATTGGCCACCAATAGGTTGATTAAATGTGTCAAATGTGTCGGAATCCCCGCTTCAGTCAACTTGGAGATGTCATTCTAAACTCCACAAAATGCTGCTGCCTGGTTTCTTGTTTTTAACCTTGCATCTTCAATACATGTTTTGGCTTTACCAGTCGGATTAGCCGAGATCGGCTTTATAAAAAAAAATGAGAACAACGAAAAAGGAAACGATGTCGAGTCGTTCAATTCATCAAGGGATCGAAAAAAAATATCGCCAAACAAATACTGGAACTGAGCCCGAATATGTGGGAAAACTCCAGCGTCTAATTCGCCAAGAGTTCCCAGCTTCTTCACTTGAAGATGCAGTCATGAGAATAAACCAAGGGTATTGTTCAAACAAATATTATGCCGACTTACTTCATACATCCATCATACAACCGCCTACGATGAAGATGGCTCCCAGTAGAGATTGTATAGATCAAGCTTGGGAGTGGTCTCAGCTTTCAGATCCTGTTCTTTCGGAGAGCCAGTTCAGCGTATCTTCGCCAACCAACCAATCAGTCGACACAGAAATTACACAATATTTTTCAAATTTATCTCATGCTCCGATACTGGAGCATGGTGAGCATTGTGGTCAAACAGAAACCCGCTTTACAAACACCTCATTCGACGAACTAAACGGAATTGGTACTCTGTTTCCCGGAGCGCCTGGAATGGCTATCAATCTCAATTACCAACCTGATGCCGAGTATACTCAGGATTATCCATATTCAGCCATTTCGGGAGTTACACAGCCGCCTCTGATGAAGACACAGGGCCCGCAACTACCCGTTGTGATGCCCCCCGAGCCACATCAACTCCAACTAAACATGCAAGCTGCTCCAAATTCTACACCCAGTGATACGAAAGTGAACGCGAAAGAAAAAGAGACTCTACCCGAGCCTATACATTCTGATGATGGTTTCTCGTCGAAATTGCTGGCTTGTCCATTCTACAAGCTGGATCCTCAACTGTACCACGGATGTTCGAGATATGAACTCCGTCGAGTAAAAGACGTCAAGCAACATGTTTGGAGAAAACACATGGACATCGATGAAGATTTATCTTGCCCCCGCTGCCCCAAAGCGTCTCTTGCAGTTGAATTAAAAATATCCAATAAGCAGCGAGCATTTGTTGACAGTCATCGCCACTGTCAGATACGAGTTGTAACGAAAGAGGACTGGAATAATCTCAAACAGCTGTCTCAATACAAGAGTGTCAATGAAAAATGGTTCAAGTTATGGGACATTTTATTTCCGGACAAAACCCGTCCGCCGTCATGCTTTATGGGACATTGTTTGGAAGAGACAGTACCATTCTTGCACAGGGTCTGGGACGACAAAGGCAAAGAGATTATTTCTAACATACTCAATGCCGACCGTTCTATTCCGGTGGATTACGCCATCTTAGAGAACCTAGCCCAGTCAATTCTCAGCCATCTCGAAGCTGAGGCCAAAAGGACCTCTCTCCAGGCCTGCTCGATCATGCCAGAAGTTTTTGTCAACAATACCGAGAGAGATATGTCGTGTTCCAATCCACGACCTCAAAATGAGGCCCAGAAAGCCGACACAAAATTCCACAACAACATTACTATCGAAAGCGGAATTTCTGCAAATTGGGGAGATGATAATCCTGTGATGGAATTAGACTGTGTCAATCCAATGGATACTATCTTGCCCAATAAAATTGACATGACTAACTCTGCCATGTCAGTGTTTGACATGGAGCTTTAGGTCATAACACAAGGCTTGAGTAATAATCTAGGTTTCCGAGATAAAATACCACCAGGCTATTCCAGCAGGACCTACCTAAATCAGGGACCTACTAGACGAAATTATATAAGAGTTATTGCATCTCTCATAGACCAGGCCTAGTTTCCTATGTTTTATTATTCCATAAAAGACTAAGCGGAATATTTCTACCTTGCCGGTCGCCCTATTTGTCGGCCATTTGGTTTCAGTGTTGTGATATCCCCATCAGTTTGAGTTGTGATTGTCAAGAGGCTCGATGATCTTTCATCACAGCCTCGTAATTACTGGTCAAATTAATTCCCAAAATGAGGCGATCATTGGTACAATGGCATAATCACACATCAATGACGTTCTGACCTGAGACAAGTTAGCTTCTTGATCATAATGTTTGTGAGCAATTAAACTCCAACCGCCCACTTGAATACCCGATCAATGAATTTAGTATCTTTATTGTTGAAATTGATAGATATTCGTAAGAACTATATTAGATTGCTTGTATAAGTACTAACCCTCTCCCGGCTAAATTTATCGGTCTGTGATTGTGTGTATGGGCGCCAGTAGATTGCCGTTCGGTCCGAATAAGTGTTTGGTGACAGCGTCGTTCAAATAACAAACTACATAAATGTCTCATTGTGATTATTTTGATATATGATGACAACATTCTTCCCCATCGCGTGTCCGTTTGTTATCTCTTACAAGTCTTATTACGATTACAATATTACCCCAGTCATTAGGCAGTACATCAATTTTAAAACCAGTTGCTCAAGCACTTTATACTCGAGTTCAGCATGAAGTTTACAATTCATTTTAGTTTATTCATTGCCTCTGTAGCCGCCTTTGATCTCGGATCTCTTTTCAGCCTTGGGCCAACAATACGCACGCTCAAATGTTCAGCTCCGTGTATTGGAACTGCTTTAGATAGCATCAAATCCTGTGAAGAAGGAATCTTTGGAAGTATCTGTTCAAATCTAGATCCAATTGTGGAAAGGACGGTTAGATGTGCTAAGAATTGTCATATTGACAAAAACACCGAGAGTATGGGCACACCCAGTGCACTTTTATACTGAAAGCTAACGCACTTAGACTATGCAAAAAATTTCATCAGGGATCTCTGCAAGAATAAACACGCGAAATAAGGATGAAGCAGGATGTTTCAGATAACTCTATGGTGGAATATACATTATCCCAAGCTTTCTAGTCATCTTTGCAGATTATACAACTATTTAGCGAATAGCAGCCATTTTGTATGATACATGCTGCAGTGCTAGACTGAGCGGGTGGTTAGTTTGGCATGCACCATAGTTGAAACCAGGGATTTAATACTACCGACGTCTTTGAACATGTAGAAATGCTGATCTGTCTCATTAGTGCTTGGTAACAGTGCAAACCATTAATCCGAGGTCGGTCTAGCGATGAGATCACTCCTAGATAAGGTATCACCGTTAACCATTAAAACTACAGTGGAACAACATTATATCAAATACATGCAATAACTGATACATACAGACTTGTCTTTCTCTCACTTTTCACAGTGAGCCGTGCACATCTAACGCTCGGGATCTCCCCGCCAACTTCGTGCCACTGCACACTTGTTTGAAGCAAGTAGCTCAGTAAATCCCGACCTAAACAAAACCTTACAATGTATAGAATGTCAAAGGCGCTATGATGTGTGGTTGTCGTATGCCATTATAGCCTGGCCCTGTCTGTTGTAGAACAAAAGGTAGCTAAGAATGTGCATCTGGCGGTGCTATCGTTCATTCCTGGTGTCAGGGACTAATGGTATGGCGTAGTGTTAATGCGTTTATAGATGTATCTGATCCCTAGCTCTTCAAGCATCGTGGTTGCAGGATGCAAAACTTAACCATGCCCTTCGCACCACGCCGGACACGTGCAGCAGTTCCAGTGATAACCACTGCTAGCTTTGGAGTTGTGATCTCTCGCACTCTGTAATACATCGGATGTATCAGCTTGTACAACTCAGTTGAAGATGTCGGACTGCACTCAATTGTGTAATCCACGAGCCCTGGGAGAGTGACTTGCCTCATAGCCACCCAAGGATGACTCGAATTGGAGCCGTAGCAGCTGTGGGGTGGGTCGTTTATTGAATTTGGCCACTTGCATATGATTTACAATCAAGGCAAAAGTTTCCAACAGAATGCATAGTTTTTTTTCTTCTTCAACCTTATCTATACCAGACCATAAAACTATCACCTCCCCCTTCCCTCCCCCCCAGCACACTCCGAGGAAATCCAAGTCCGCAAAAATACCAACAGAAAGATCTGTGGCTCTCTGTCATCATTGCACTTGTCTTTATTAAGGATAAAAAAGAAGAGATAAAATACATCTCGGTTCAAGATTCGCTACGAGATTGACGACCGTCTCTATTTGAATTCGCTCTTCAAACTTTGGATATCCACCTCTAGTCGTCACAACGCCTCCTCCCAATACAAACAAACTCTTTGAACATGAGGAGCACCATCTTCATACTTGTGCTCGCCATTTCTGCGAACCCTGCTGTGGCAACCTGGTGCCGAGCAGGCAGGGGCACCAACCGTTGCTCCAAGGAGTCAACCAATGGACAAGCGACTCGCATTTGCTGCTCCAAACTAAAAGTCAAGAATACCGATCGTGGCTGTTGGGTTCTAGGTGACATGAAGCAGAAGTTTCACGATTGCTGCGTGGACAACTTTGCTTGCGCGGGTATCATGGACTGAGTTGAATGGCCTGAGTGGTAGCGTCCACATGCATTCATGTCAACTTGGGTAGGGGTAGCAATGTGCCCGATAGTACATGTGTTTCATGGGTGGCGAGGTCAGCTACATGGATCTGGGGAAATGGTTGTTAAATTCGAGATCGAGGACTTGACGTGGAGTTTGAGAATATCGTCAGTACGGCAAGACGCATTCCGATACAGGGTCGTAGCACGATGGCTGGCCTGAGTTCAATACAAAGATAGCATCGGGGGGTTAGAATAAGAAACTGTTAAGAGGCAGGGACCGAAATCTATGTCGTGTCGCTGATTATCTGATGTATAACAACAAGCCCTCCCAGCTTGTACATGTAGTTTGGACAGAAACGGTGGTTCTGATGGCAGACAACGGCTCGGTCAGATCAGGTCTCACCGTCTCACAGGTGCTCTCACACGAGGCTGCTGCTGCTAGAAGGCTTGAAGTAATCCGAGCGGGCGGACCACGGGAGACAGAGACTGCAGGTCTACAGCCCGAGGTACGCAAATCAGCATTAATACGTGCCAGCTGTTGATGGAGACGGCCAGGGTGAGCATCTGGTTGGGCTCGATGCTCGCTCAGTGGCTGTGCAGTCTGATTCTGCGCGAACTGTGTCTCATCCGTCTGTGGCTGTGGTTGTGGCTACCGACGTTTGGTAGACCCACGTGATTTGGCGGGGAGAGAGGACCGTTGCCCGCCCACTGTCCAGTGACAAAAACAGACTGCCACTCATGCCTGAGGTTTCAAAGATGATGTAATGCAATCGCGCCCCCGCCGTAGAATCTGTGTCGGTTCCTTTTTCCCTCCTACATCTATGCGGCAAATCCGTTGATAATGACACAGAACAAGATGTATGGATGCAGTTCCCATGCGTCTCACTTAGCTATTCGGCATTAGATAGTCGGCATTAGCTAGTCGACATGGTCAATCATGTTCCGCATGTTGTACATGAATCTACCACAATAGTACTGAGTGTACAGTTTACCAAACAAATCTCCAAAATATCAAACATGCATAGTGCCCCAACTCTCCATTGTCGCCCAATTGTTTCTACACTATTCATGGCCATTTATCTGTGCCAAATGCCTGCCATCACATCTAACAAGACATATGTCGCGTTTGCTATCGCATCGGTCTGTGCATCGGTCTGTGCATCCCTTTGTTGTTGCTGCCTCTTACTCCAAAGAGCAGTAACCAATTTCTATTGTGCGCTGGGAATTGCTAATAACCTCGTCTCACAGCTCGGCCAAACCCGCCGAGATAAAAGAAGACGTAGCTACATAGTGCAGTGATGATGATGACAAGCATTCGCAGATGTTACAATGTAAGACAACAGCCGAGTAATACAGGTCTCAGCTCGGACGCAAGGTTTAGCATCCCATTGTCGGTTAATGGAGGCTTTCAACTCTACGATTTGGTGCTTGTGGAATTTTGTACTCTGAATTCATTGCACTTGCTGTTATGTGTTTTCGTTGGGGGATCAAAGCTACCTTACTTAGGCAGGAGGAAATGGATAGAACCCATGGCCATCAAGTTCATTTTAGTTTGCAATGGAAACTACCCGGCTTCTTACATGGCCACCATACAGTGGGCTGGAGGCATCTTGTGTGATATATGAAAGTTGTATGAAACCGGGTGTATTAATTACAGGGAATTCAAGAACTGTCTCGCCTCAAGGTCTCTATTATGAAACAAATGTAACGCCCAAAGCGGTAAACCCAATAGCCTCGGGTATCAGTCCATGTCCAGCACCCCCACCATGGTTTTGAGCTGGAGAGCAATGGATTTGTCAGGCGTCTAGCAACGATATCGTTGTCGGAATGTTGATTGTTTTATGCAGTGGATCAAGGCTCGGACCAAGAATGCTCGTCCGATGATGCTTTGATGATGTCACCAACATTTTGGCTACAGCCTCATTCACACAGGGGCAACTTCGCGTTCGATGGCGACGGTGCATGATCGGGCCGATACGTTCAAACAAAAAAGACCCACTCGCCTTACGAGTCGCCCCCTTTGCGAAAATTTTTCCATCGGATAATTAAGCCGTAAGACAATGTCAGTATTTTGGTACAGGGCTTTCTTTGTCAATGGCCTCGTTGACTTAAACTGTGTCGGAATGTTGGTGTCCAAACCTGACCGTCTAATTATGTGGAGTAAATCCTCCAGAGTTGTGATCTTGAACCCGTTTCTGATTGGTCTTTTTGACTATCTATTGGTAAGTGCTTTGAGAACTGGGTCACTTATCTCTCCCTAATAAAACTAATAACGGCATTGACGTTTAAAACACCTGGACCCAAAAGATTTATCCCGCAGTCAAAGGGATAGCTGCACTTTGGTCACGGGCAGGGGGGTCTAGCCAATTAAAGAGCGTCAACTTGAAGGTATATATCCTTTACCACCTAATTTAGGCCATAATATAAGTCCCGACAATTTCCGGATCTACATAAAAATACATTACACTGTTGATAACAATAGTTGATTCCGGAAGTTATTGATGTCACTCGAGGTCACCTTCCTTTTGCTAGGGTCATGTGGAGCGGGGTACACAAGTGCAGCTATCCCGCAGTCAAAGGGATAATTCCGTGATTAGAAATCGAACAAATAATCCAGCTCGCCTCGCCTTCTTCGTTTCCTCTCCATCGTGCCAATATCCTCGGTTAGTTTACACACATGACTGTGATATAAGTAATAAAAGTCCAGCTTGTAGAATTGAGTCATGTGTCACTATTTATCCTCATAAAACAGTACAACTATTTCGTTCACAATGGTGCTTTCAGAAGTCGGCATCAAGCCCGCAGAGGGCATCTCCTACTTCACCCCTGCCCAGTCGCCCCCAGCCGGTACTGCCCGTGACCCTCAGACTAGTGGAAGTCCCATCCCGAAGTTGTTCAAGCCTCTGACAATCAGAGGCCAAACCTTCCAGAACCGATTAGGAGTAGGTTTTTCAATTCACGTCGAGAGTTTGACCTGACATGTTTCTTCAAGCTGGCACCCATGTGCCAGTATAGCGCCGAGGATGGCCACATGACCCCATGGCACATGGCCCATTATGGCGCTATTGCTCAGCGAGGACCTGGTATGATGATAATCGAGGCCACGGCTGTAGTGCCCGAGGGCCGACTTACACCCGCCTGCGTTGGTCTGTGGAAGGATTCTCAAATCGGGCCCATGAGGCAAGTGGTTGAGTTTGCTCACAGCCAGAGCCAGAAGATTGGGATTCAACTCGGCCATTCGGGTCGAAAGGGCTCCGCTCTGCCGCCTTGGCTCGGTGGCGTATTTTTAAGTGACATGGCCGGTGGCTGGACCCGCGACCTGAAGGGCCCCAGCGCTATTCCATTCGACGAGACCAATGTCGTGCCCATTGAGATGACCAAGAAGGACATTCAAGAATTCAAGGACGCATGGGTTGCCGCTACCAAGCGCGCCATGCAGGCAGGCATTGACTTTGTTGAGATCCACGCTGCACACGGATATTTACTTTCTTCGTTTTTGAGCCCGTCGTCCAACCAGCGAAATGACGAATATGGAGGCAGCTTTGAGAACAGAATCCGACTGCCCCTGGAAATTGCCAAACTCACTCGTCAGACCGTCGGACCCGACATGCCAGTTTTCCTCCGCGTGTCGGCTACGGACTGGCTCGAGAAGAGCCTCCCCGAAGAGAAGGGTTGGAAGCTGGAGGACACAGTCGAGTTCGCACGAGCTCTGGCCGTGCAGGGCTGCATTGACTTGATTGACCTCAGCAGTGGCGGCGTGCACAGCTCGCAAAAGGTCACGGGTGGGCCTGCGTTCCAGGCCCCCTTTGCGGCCGCCGTGAAGAAGGCCGTGGGCGACAAGCTCTTCGTGGCGTCCGTCGGCATGATCAACAACGGTGTGCTGGCGGAGAAGCATCTCAACGAGGACAACTTGGACGTGGTACTCGTCGGACGAGCATTCCAGCGAGACACGGGACTCGCGTGGCAATTCGCCAAGGATTTGGACGTGGAGATTGCCATGGCGGCCCAGATCCGTTGGGGCTTCATGAGCTTCCGCAATGCCTCCGAGTACATCCAGCCCAATTCGATGAAGGCTTCGATTTTTGACTAGGAGGAATATTTCCATGGTTTGGTAATTAGATGTTGAAAGACGTTGGATTATATAGACTACAATTCTTTGTTAAATAAATACAATGGTATGACCAAGGCCTTGGAGAAGCATGATTAGACAACTATGTAATTTGCTCGTTGTTTGCAGTGATGAATGGATACTGCCGAATCTATCTATGATGAAAGATGGTGTATTTCCGGCCTCGGCGTAGCTGTTTGCGACGATCCAATGCATATGTGCCGCGAAGTCGTCTTGCATGGCGTCCCTCCAACGGCAGATGCTCGCGCACTGGTTGCTGTGCTTGTTTCCATCAGTGTCCACGACGCCCAACCAACTCGGTGGAATTGTACAGGTGGTTCTGGCCAATGCCCTCCTCCCAGTCAGCCTCGGCCTGGGGTCTAGTGGAGCGACCACCCCAGCCACCCCAGCCACCCCAGTTGATGTGATGTGGTCCTTGTGACTGAGCGCGTTCTGCACAAGCCACAGGAACGACGGCGTGTCTCCGCCCATGACAAACTTGACGAGGAGGTATGCCTCGGCGCCAAACTCGCCGATAAAACGTAAAAGACGTCCGGGAACATGGTGCGGAGATACGCGCTGGTGTCTTCCTGATCCGAGATGGCGTAGAAGCTGAGCTTGGCGCGATCACGGTGCATTGTCCAACACTTGCCAACAGTATGCTGCGAGTACTGACTGTGATATTCTCATAACCCTAACCCTAACCCTACGTGCATTCTAGAAACTTACCTTGTCCAAGCACAACATGAGCCCAAGATTAAGGCAACGCCCCTCCTGTCACTTCAGTATCCAAACCGCTCACCATTTTTGGGGCTCCTCGTTATCCCAGCCCGTGCAAAACCATGACGCAGAACTCCATCATCTCCTTGCCACGCTCCATATCTCACCATGCCTTCTGGTGTAGCACGCTGCACGACCCCCTTTGCATTCGCATTTGGGTCCACCCCGGCCAATATGTGCCCGTCCTTACCCACACGCCCGAGAGCATTTGCAACTTCCAAAGGATTCAGGCTCACACAGAACCCCACGTCCCACCATCCCCAGAAAACTGGTAGCACAGTGAGTAGCCCAATGGCCGAGACGGCGATGCCGACCCACATCCTCCCATAGTCGGCCACGTACACAAGCTCCGTCCTGCCGCTCTCGTACTCGACGTTTTGGCTATCGGTTGTGTTGTACTCGGCATACTGTAAAGCCGCTCTGAAGCCCAGCTCGCGCACTAATCCAATCACGTCGTCCATCGGGTTTAACCACTTGGAAGAGATAGGTGCCGTATAGCGCGGGTTGGTAATCTTTCCCAGTAGTGTGTCTAGGTTAAAGTCTCGCGTGGATTCGCTACAGTTGACACTAAACCCAAAGTCCTACCAGAGTGGCTACATATTAGCCCAGATAGCGCCGACTTCGTATTGGATCGTAAAATACCTTGATGGACGTTGTGCAGTTCGTGCAAACCGTCTTGTAAATCTTCATGTCGTCTCGGTTGCTATACGCTTGAGCAATCTTGCTAAAGTTCTGGGTAAGTAGTGACACATCGGTTGTACGCCCCGAGAGGATGGAGCCGTAGCTCTTTGGTAGTTCTCGCGCAATGTGAAACTCTAGAGTCCCGTTGAACGCTGTATAGAGATTTGCTGTGGAGGATGCTCGTTGCATCAAGGGTCCACGAAGGACAGATATCGTGACTATGATGGATGCTGGACTCTGTTGGCACTTTTCTAGGGTTGATAATAATAGTTATCCATACCAAGTCCAACTAACACAGATCTCGGGCGAAATATGTTAATCACTGCTTCATAAATGTTGGTGGAAGACTCGTATATAGCATGGAGGTTTTGCAACTGGCTAGGGTTAGAAGTGTCGGTCGTGTGCAGGTCATGATTGATTTCACCCACAGTTGTTGGCTTAGAAGCTGTCCGCCAGAAGTACAGAGCAGCTGCATCCGTGAACGCGCATGCTAGCAGAGCTCCGGTAAGTGTAGAGGTCAAGGCAAGCCACACTGTAGGGCGAAGCTGGCTGCCCCATTTGTCTACGGGTACACCATCGCTACATGATAGAATGATTATTGCGGAAGCTGTGGCTGCGCTGAACGGTCAGATACATAGACTCAAGGGTTTGTGGAAATCAACGTGCAAATAGTAGCTAGAAGCCATGATCCTAATCCAATAATGGGGAGGCGTCTAAGTATTCCCATGCGCCATGGCGTACTGAGGCGCATGGATTCGGGAGCTGCAACAAATCGCCGCCGTAAGCAATTTGATTCTGATCCAGTGGCTTATTGCTTTTAGATACTGTTAATATCGTCAATGGCGCTAAGCTAAAGGTGGTACCGCATACAACCCCTCCCATGCGATGTTTCGAATTAGTATACACCGCCCCAGTAAGCACTAGAGCTAGAAAATATTCGGCGCTTTCCCGATGCAGCTTGAGATATCATGCCATAAAAGACGTGAGGAGCGAATCGCGAATGTAGATTGAAAATTTCCCTTGTTGCGCGGGACCTGGAGCCAATAACGCCCTGAACCAAGCCTGAATGAGTTGTGACTGGGCGCCTTATGTGGCCCGAGAAGCCCCCAAGTCGCTACTAAGCAGGCCGCAGAAACCTTGGCACAAGGCATCCTACAGCCTACAGGTTGGCAAGACTGTTGCGCAATGATTGGTGGGTCCGGTTGCTTATCAAAGTACGCAACAATCGGGTCAACAGCGGCAGCCTGCGGGAGGGGAACAGCCACCTTTGCCAACCTACAACTTTCTCAAGGCCAACTACAAAACGTGGTTTCTGTATAAGAAACTTTAATGACGATAGTCTGAAAGGGTATAATTATGGAGACGAACTTTGACGATGCTATTCGTCTCGCTAGAGCTACCGTTGATGCCACTTCACGTGGTCGTCCTGATCGCGCTGAGCACCTGGACAACCTTGGAATCCAACTTGGCAACCGATATTTAAGAACTGGGGTGGTGAAAGATCTTCAAGAAGCAATCCAAGCCGCCAGAGATGCCGTGGATGCGACTTCTCCGGGCAACCCGGCTCGCGCGGCATATCTCAACAACCTCGGGATCCGACTAGGGGATAGATATTCGAGAATCGGCGATATGGCTGACTTGGTCGAGTCTGTTGAGATTGCGAAGCAGGTTATTGATGTCACACCTCAAGATCATCCAAATTATATCGGGCGGTTACATAATCTCGGGCTTCGAATTGCGAGAGTATATGCGAGACGAGGTGCAATCACCGACCTGGATGAAGCTATTCAAATCGCTACAAGAGTCGTTGAAATAGTTCCACCTAATCACCCAGCCCGCGCAACCTCTCTAGGCACTCTTGGGATGCGGCTTCATGACAGATTTAAACAAACTAGCGCTGTGAAGTATCTTGCAGAGGCTATTCAATGTGCCAGGGATGCTCTCGAAGCAACATCGCATGACTCCCCGCACCATGCGCTACGTTTATCTACTCTTGGAGAACAAATCGGAGATAGATATTCATTGACAAGATCACTTTCTGATCTTGAGGAGGCCATTCAACTCGCCCAGGATGCAGTTGATGCAACCCCCATTAACCACACAAATTACCCAGCATACCTCAACAACCTGGGGATTCAACTTAGCAACCGGCATGCAAGAACGGGGTCGGTAGAAGAAATGGAAAAGGTCATTCGAATTACGAGAGAGGCTGTTTATATAACATCACCTGATCATCCACAGTACATGCAATGCCTGCAAAATTTGTCGGCGGGACTTAGTGATCGGTATCTACGAACGGGAGACATAGCCGACCTCGAGGAGGGAATTCAAATTAGTCGAGTGATTATTTCCTCAATCCCAAACAATCTTCCAGGTTATCCAGGAGTATTGAATAATTTTGGGAGACAACTTGGTGAAAAGTTTCTCAGAACAGGAGCAATGGTTGATCTTGAAGAAGCCATTACTATTACGAGGGAAGTTGTCAGTATATCTCCACAAGATGATGCCCATCTTGCAGAATATTTGAGCAACTTAGGAATTCGAGTTGGTGATAGATATTTAAAAACAGGGGAAATGTCGGACCTTGAGGAAGCCATTCAGATTACGAAAGAAGCCATCAATGTCGCTCGAAAGGACCATCCAGATTATCCACGATATCTAAACAATCTTTCAATACGACTCGGCCACAGATTCTTACGGCTAGGAGCGATGGCTGATATCGATGAAGCAATCCGAATTGCAAAATATGTCGTTAATATGACTCCGTATGATGACTTGAGTCGGGGATCACGGCTAAACAACCTCAGGAACAGACTCAGCAGTAAATACGCGAGAACACAGGCACTGGCGGACCTCGAAGAAGCTGTCAAGTTCGCAAGAGAATCTGTCGAGATGACGCCACAAGACCACCCAGATTATCCAGGACACTTGAACAATCTGGGAGAAGGACTCATCGCCAGGTTTTCAAAGACTGGCAGAGCTATAGATCTTGAAGAAGCTATTAGGATTGCAAGGGATGCTCTTATGATGACTCCACCCGATCATCAAGACCGAGCAATACACCTGGATCTTCTTGGGACGAGACTTGGACATAAGTATTTTCATACAAAAGTAATGACCTGTCTCGATGAAGCCATCAATGTAACCACGGAAGCTATCTCCAAAACACCACCAGACCATCCAGATCGATCTAAACGCCTGAACAATGTCGGAAAATGGTTGGGGAATAAGTATTTTAAAACGGGAGAAATGGCCGATTTGGAGGCTGCTGTTTCAAATTATGAATTAGCCTTGAACCAGACCTCGTCGCAGATCATTGATCGTATCTATGCTGGAAGCGAGGCTATCCATTATCTTGCAACCATCTCGGAGTGGGATAGGGCATTCCAAGCATCAAGAATTACGGTTGATCTCATCCCTCAACTATCATCACGGTCACTTGAAAACTCGGACAAGCAGCAGATACTGAGCCAAGCGGCTGGACTTTCATCCATTGCAGCTGCGGTCGCTCTCCATGCGGGAAAAGGGCCGGTGTGCGCGCTGAAACTGCTCGAGCAGGGACGTGGTGTAATGGCCACCTCTTTGCAAGAGATGCGGATAGATATTCTGGACCTGCAAGACAAGCATGCCCAACTAGCAAGCAGATTTATCCAGCTTCGTGACGAAATCGAAACAAATTTCTCGCACGCTACCCCTGATGAAAGTACACGCCCATCCTGGGAGACTCGAGTGGATCAATCTTACCAGGCTAGTAAGGAGTTGGACGTTGTCATCACCGAGATTCGCAAACAACCTCGGTTTGAAGACTTTCTCCTATCTCCCAATGAAGAAAAGGTCCGACAGGCGGCACTTTACGGCCCCATAGCAATCATTAACGTGAGCAACTTCCGCTGCGATGCGATTCTTGTTGAGCAGCACCAGATCCGATCAATACCCTTGGCCATCACGACTGATGAAATTGAAGATATGGTACGGCATGAGAATCTAAGTAGCCCCGAAGTCCTCGAATGGCTATGGGACACCATTGCGTGCCCAATTTTGGAGACTCTGGGTTTTAATAGGCCTCCGTCTGGCCACACATGGCCCCGTATGTGGTGGATACCAACAGGGCTTATGAGTAAATTTCCACTTCACGCTGCTGGACGCCATCGCAAGGGTTCTTGGGACACAGTTTGCGATAGAATCATGTCGTCTTACAGTGCATCTGTCAAGGCCATTATTCACGGCCGTCAACGCATTAATGAATCATCGATGGAGGATAATCTGGCTGTGCTTGTGGCTATGGGAGAAACACCGGGTAGATCTCAATTGCCGTTTGCGTCGGATGAAGTGCGTATGCTTCATAGCATCTGCAATTCAATGAAGCTTAATTCGGTTGAACCAAAGAGGCACAAGGAAAATGTCATTTCGCAACTGCTGCAATGCAAAGTCTTTCATTTTGCTGGTCATGGCTATACAGACGATACAGATCCCTCACAAAGCTACTTGCTTCTAGACGACGGGGGTAATAGTCCCCTTAGGGTGGCTGACTTGCTGGAAATAAAACTTCGCAAACGTTCACCCTTTTTAGCTTACCTCTCGGCTTGTGGGACTGGACAAATTAAAAATGCGAGGTTCTTTGACGAAAGCATTCACCTCATTAGTGCATTCCAACTCGCAGGATTCCGCCATGTTGTTGGCACTCTATGGGAGGTCAAGGATAAGTTATGTGTAGATGTGGCTAGGGTCATATACGAAGAAATAAGGGACCAGACCTTGACAGATGGGACTATGTCGGACGACTCAGTGTGCCGTGGGCTACATAGGGCCACTCGGGAGTTTCGAGATGCTTGGTTAATGGGACAAGACGACATGGATGAAGCCACCTTCGTTGAAAAAGAAGATGCTTCTTCCTTGGAGAGCAGATTGGGTGTGCACAATGCAAGCAAAACCAATTCCACGGACGCCGGATTAAGCCGAAACGCGATGCTATGTAACAATGGCAAAGAAGCAGACCAATTATACTGGGTTCCGTACGTTCATTTTGGGGTCTAGCATGTTAAATATTTGATTGTCGACAATAATTTATGCATGGTTATGGTGAAAGTATGCTGTTGCTTCACCTTATTGAGGCTAGACCGACTACGTTTGCGTATTGCATAACTATGCTCCCTATTCATGAGTTGGTTAATTCGTGGATTCAATGTTCTTATCAGCCAGCAAATAAAGAAACTTTACTAGAGGCTGTACCTGTGTAAATGCACGCCTGATAGCTTAACTTACTCCAATGTTGGAGCATCTGCAAAGCGCGTGGTCATAGCTGCCTCCGGATGCCGCATACCTGCAACTTCAGCCTTCTCACAAATATCTCTGATCGAATTCTTTTCCTCCGTAGTCAGTTGAATATCCAAACTTCCAAGGTTTTCTTCCAGGCGTGACAGTTGTGTAGTCCCTGGAATTGGGAAGATATCGTCCCCGTTTGCAAATAGCCAGCTTAGAGTGAGTGCGATGCCGTCACATTTTTCTGTTTCGCGATTGTAGCAATTGTGTCTACAACCTCAATCTTTTTAGGAAAGTTCTCCTCACTGTATCGAGTAAGTAGCAGTCGGGAGTCGCTGGGGTATTTGCCCCAGATGCGAGCTTACACTAGTCTCCTTAGCAAACGATTGAGAGTAAACAGCGATAGCCCTAAAAGACTTATTTTTGAGCAGCCCCTTTTACGATGACGCCCAATGATTCAGCGGACTGTTTGAATTCCCTGGGCGGACTTTCGGTTGTGGTGATGTGAGTGACTTAAGAGCCTCTGGCTGTTTGACTATTTCCAAAGCCGCGTTTCAAATGTTTTGTGCTTCCACCACCGTACATTCACCACTCGGATGATTCGGTAATGACTTGAAATACAAATAAACATCATGTAGCGGTCTCAAAATACTCAATGAATCTTTGGCTCCCTTCTTGGAGAGTCCACAAAGTACTAATAATAACATACAAAGAAATAATGCAAAGAAAGGTTGAATGAGACGTTAGTAAGGGAACTACCCATTTATATGTAGTAAATACCACCAAACCTATTTTTTATAATGGTTTACCCGTAATAATAACCGACTTATGAATCTTGACGACATCCTGACATAAGATTGTCATGAAAAGTATGGACTGCTTCACCACTCCCCGAGCATGCTGAAGGCTCAGATCTGCGGGGTTAGGCATGGTAAATAAAATGAAAGCGGGGGCTGATCTTGAGCCGTAAACAGCGCTGAAGCGGTGTGGCAATTTTCAAACCTGGGCTAATAAATTCTCGAGAAGCCTGCACACCCTCCATTGCGTCGTATCGAAGTTTGAGTGGAATGTTGATGAACTTGAGAGAGGCGCATATGATCCATTGTCCATCTTTGTTTTAGATTTATTTTCTCCTCTTCAGAATCTCTGTACGGCTTCTGATAGTCCAAAATATTTAAATTACCGACTCAATTCCCTGAACTCACTTTCTTTGCTAAATCAGGGAGTAATTGGTTACCAGATTCGATCATGATCGCCATCAAACCTTGGAGTGGACAAGCGAGTTTGGAAGCTCAAGGGTTGTAAAAAAAGATAACCTATCAAAAAATTGGCCCAACTCCACTTCCTTTGAGCAGAAAATGTGTGATCAATCAATGTAACCATCGGGAAAGAATTGGTGGTCAGACCGACATTCTAGTCCAATCGTCATCCATAATTATCTGACCTGGCTTGCAGTCAACGAATCAGTAAAATGGCCCATTTATGGCCCCAAATGTACGTACATGGTGCTGTCCTTGATTGATCTGGCGAATTATAATATTGGCCCATTCGTTTGACTCAATCACGCCACCCTGCACAGAATAAGTATAAATGAACAGGTGAATCCAAGCAAATTCCAGGCCTCACCAACTGCCCAAGTGTCGCTGACTGCCGTTTGAAGAACATTAAGTTAGAAGAAGTCAACGATACCATCGGCTAATCTTATTTTCATTTTTTATATTTTTTATTTGAGAGTACACCTCAAAATCACAACTACTCCCTGGGTTCGGCGTGAAGCTACCGACTGTTACGTCGAACCCAGGACCGCCAGCTACCAACGCTAGCAGAATCTTTATTTTTCAGCATCTACCGGCTACTTTACTATACTAACAACATATTTTAAACTACATTTTAGCCAACTGCGGGGCTCGCAAAGTCCAGAGCTCCGCGACAGTTTACGATTCAAGGACCAGAATATGATGAACACTCGCATTGCGCGACAAACGAGCCGAACCTTCTTGAAAATGAACTTGGGCCCCTTCCACATGAAAGCCAATACCTTGACCCATTTTCAGTTTACCCGCCATGCCTCGCGTCCGCTGAGCAGTCTCCATTTGGTCCTTTTGATTATACTACTCCGACCCAGCAGTTGTCGTCTTTAGACGGCAACTTCAATTTAATTCATCATGAAGGGTCTACATGCGACTCCTACCTTGACTTAAACAGTCTAGACCCTTCATACCTCAACAACCCGTCTCAATTTAATATTTTCCACCCCTCCGGCGTGGTCTTCGGTGACACTCTACAAGAGTGTAGTCTGGAACTAGATCCTACCTCTTCGATGCTAGACATTGCCAATTGTTGCAGCACCTTGCCCGAATCTGTTGAAATCTCGCCCACGCTGTGGCAGCAATGTAAATTATGCCCGAAGAAATGTGCAGATAGTATGGAACTAAAGTACCTCCACCTGTCATACGACTAAACACTTCACAAGGTCCTAATATTTGAACATAGGTTGCATCTCCAGTCATTTCATCCGTATCCTCCCTGCCGATGCGAGTGTGAGATCTGCTCAAAGCTCCCAGCCACTGATGCGCGCCAACCGGTCTGTAACAGTCTATGGTACAGTTGTGCTTGTGGCAAATTCAAACCCGGAGCAAGACGCCGATTCAAGAATCATATCAGAAGTTACAGGCGGCACCACTTCCAATGCTGCTGCGGGAAGGTCGACCGAGAAGACAAGTTTAACCGCGACCATGCCAACTGTTCAGGAGACCATTCCTATGTTTGCTGGCGTCCAGGAACGAAGCACTTTATAGAGTTTGACACCAAGGAGGAATTTGAACAACATTTCAACAAATGTTATCGAAGAAGAAGGGGAAGACCACGAAAGGACAATGCTTCTTAAACTCCCAGAAGTCGGGATATCGGGTGGATACAAGTGGCCAAGTATTGGAAGATGAGAAGTAGTGAGGGTTTGGATTGTGCAGAACCCAAAAGTACGGGGTATATTCTGTTTCAAGAAGGTTCGATTGCTCTAATCACACGTGAGCAAGCATACAAGCATACTTTCTGCATAGGAAAAGCTTACATGAACCTTGTCTTTTTTTATTTGGCGAGCGGGTTTTAAGGTATGACCTAGGGGCTCTACACCAAGATAATATCGCCAACATGATGGAAGGGCTGTCACCGAAACCCTGGGATAATGGGTTTTAGTGAGATGGTCTTTCATCTTGTTGTCGAGCCCCTTGGTCACACCTTAAAACCCGCTCGCCAACTGAAAGAAGACCTACCGTCATTGCAAATAAGTAATGAAAAAGACTATAATAACAGAGAAGCTTGAATTATGTTACTTTTGAGCTGTTGGAAGCAGGTGTTGGGGGCCATCATCGCAGCTATGGTTCTTCAAGATCACCATATACAAACAGACATGACTCACACAGACGGTTAAAAATAAATATTTTGCAGTATTAGAGTAGTTCAATATTTTTGAATAGCCACTGACCTTGCGTTATCTCAAAATTACATAGGGATATGTCGAACCTGCTGCCAATACATCCCACGCTAATTTTCCTCTTGATAGCTGCGTATTTTCGTCCTCGGATTAATTACGGGTAGAAAATTAGCCATGGCGATTCAAGATACCTGGTGACCGACTGTTGGTTGCGTAAGAATACAGCTGCGCCAAGCACTGGAAGCAGGGATTGTGCATACGCGAAGCACGGAGTAGCTTTGGATTGGATGCCACCGAACCGAATCAACAGCGCCGTATTATTACAAGCTGAGGGGTATTTGGGTTGCATTGGGCACTCGGTTTGTTGGAATAGGTATAAAGCTACAGCCATGCACTTTGCAAACTCTCTTTACTCATCAAAAATCGGGCAGGACGCAGTTACATCTGTCGTGAACATGTGTCCTCCAACCGAAACCACCCAGCGAATTGAGGCTGTAAGTAAGAGGTTTCCATTTAAACAATAATGTGTTTTCTACATCTCACAGGCCGTTCTATGCTTAATTCAACTTATATGCTGATTCTTCACAAGGATCCTAATCTATCCGGCGGAAATGATGCCGATTCCGCGGCTGATGTGGAGAGGTGCGGTAAATTCTGAATAGCTTTATCGAGCCCCCACAGTACAGAAACACTGATAGTTTCAATTTTGCAAAGCTTGCGGGAGTCTACTGGATCGCTTTCGTCAAGTATTTGGGAGTATCGCAGCATTCAGGGACGAAGATTTCAGTCATCCAAGACCACCGAGTATTGGTATGTAGCCAAATTACATCCGCATTTCCCATCTAGCGGAGCTGATGTCATATCTTAGGGCACCAAATGACGAACAGCACATTGAAGCTTTTGATGTCGCGTATGATGCCGCTTTCCATTTTGCTTTTCCTTCACAATATGTAGATTATGCAAAGTCTGACCATAAACAGACATCAATGGCTTACAATGATGCTGGACGACGAGCTTTATGCCGCGCCGATAGGAGATAACCCACAGGTAAGAGCACCGGCTCAAGGTGTAATGGTTTTCTAACTCAAAGTTAGCGTATTCTGGATGTTGGAACTGGAACAGGCATTTGGGCCATGTTAGTATTCCGCCGCGCTGACATCTATTCACACCTACTGACGGAATTAGCGACATGGCAGACAAGTTCCCTTCCGCTGAGGTTATTGGTACGGATATATCGCCTACGCAACCTTCATGGGTGCCGCCAAATTTGAGTTTCCAAATCGATGATGCACAGCTTGCTTGGACGTTTGAACCGGAAACCTTTGACTTCATTCACATCAGGTACATGCATGGTGCCATCGACAACTGGCAGAATTTGTATCATCAAATGTTCAAGTTCTTGAAGCCGGGCGGGTGGTACCAACACATCGAGCCGGACATTGAATTACGTTGCGACAATCCTGCTTGTGTGGCTGAGAATGAGTATGTGTGGACCAGTCGGTTTCTGGAAGGGAGAGAAAGGGCTAACATTGCTATTCAAGGACCTTTAAGCAATGGGCTCAGCTTTTCTACGACGCAGGGGACAAGTTTGGCCGAACGTTTAGCATCACCGACGGAACTATGGAAAAGTCTGCCCAAGAAGCCGGGTTTGTTAACATCACCAAAAAAGTCATCACAATCCCGCACAGTCCCTGGCCAAAAGACAAAAGACTCAAGGAACAAGGCCAGTTCGTAGGTCTATATATGGACCTAAGTCTAGATGGTTTTGCCCTGTATCCCATTGGACAGGTCCTGGGATGGACCCTTGAAGAGGTTCAAGTACTTGTGGCGAAGATGCGTTCTGCTATTTGCAATCCAAAGAACCTGACCAATAGCGACATGTATGTGTTCGAATTCTTCCATCATGCGGCGTTTGAAGCTAATATTTGCATTCTATTAGGCACGTCGTGTATGGACAAAAACCCTCAAAGCCCCAAGAGCCCGTGGAGTCGTAACGAAGGAATCATTATCATAGTCGTGTTATCCCCAAAAGTACCACTTACGGTAATATCAATAAGAAAGTTGGTAGTCACATGCTTCTTCTTTTCAATGATGAAAGTATGGGTGCCAGCAACAGAGGCGACAAATGGACTACAGATCCTCTAGGCGCATTGCAGCAAGTATACCAATTTAGTAATGCTCCAAGTTGCAGTACTACTCCTACTTCATAGTTGATGCTCAACAATTAATTTATTCATCAAAGCATCCAATCGTTACATCTACGTGCCACCACCAATGTCAAGCCTCTGGATCTTGGCCAATTTAGATCGCTTGGAACAATTCTTCTCATCTCAAACTTGGTCTTTCAGGGTCACACAAACAGCAAACTTGCCAAAATTTTACTGGAGTGCTTAACTTCAACAATGACCTCACTGCATCTTGTACACTAACATATTATTCCTATAAAAGTGTAGAAAATGGGCTCATTTACCTTGCTAAGGAATGTAAGTGACTTTAATATCTTCGGTACATTTTCTGGGATGCTGACCACAAATTTTGAGATGACGCTATAGGGAATCCTTTTGACAACCAAGGCGTAGGATGTGATATGATTTGTGAGCGTTGTCAACTTAACTAGTAGTTTCGGCAACCGACTGGAAATGTAAAAATATGTTCCCGATATCGTTAGAACTCGACGCAGACTTCGATGACTACTTGTAAGTTGTAATACTTGGTCTATTGTATCTTATATGAAAACTTTCGAATGGATAGTTAGTTATGCTAAGATACTACCCGGCCAGTTGATGGTGTGCCACGGCCAAGGACAAAGCACTGAAGAACGAGGCAGAACCATTCTTCATCAAGCATTTATTTGTAAATAAAAAATCAACCGTGGGCTCAACCAGGCAGTAGACCTAGGAACACCTTTATAGTGCAACCGTTTTTTGAATACAACCAGTGGCATTGCAAATGCAGCCCCGTGCCATACAACTAACTTTACTCTTCGAGGCAGAACAACATTGAGATGCCCTCATGAAAACTGAGATAGAAAACTCAGTAATTAAACCCAATAGTTATTTATATATTTTATGAGGCATTATGTTTTGTTCGGTTTATCTGTCGTAAGGTCTCAGGGATGCGCTTGTTCTCTTGTAACCCCTCAATCGCTAATGCCTCGGCTCGAATCGCATCGGCTGAAAATATGCCTCATTAGCGACAGAGTTTAAAGACGCCATCATGGCAGCATAAAACCATCCCTATTTTATGACATTTTCCCAAAAATCCATCGCCAAAATGCCCGACTACGCCTTCCAGTACTTCAAGATCACAGCTCCACGACAGTATGTCGCCCACGTCGAAATCAATCGGCCCGACAAGATGAATGCCTTCATCGAGCCGTATGTGACATGTTCTCCATAAATGAGACAATACGGAAAGCTAACAAAACAGAATGTGGCACGAGCTGAAGGTCGTCTTTGATCGCCTCTCTGATGACCCCATGGTGCGCGTAGTCATATTTTCGGGCGCTGGCGAAAAGGCCTTCTCAGCGGGACTCGATGTTCAAATGGCATCCCAGAAGGGATCCATGTTCAACCCGCTCCCCGAAGAAGCCGCCGATGGCGCGAGGCAGTCTTTCAAAGTTCGAAAATGGGCTTTGAAATTCCAAGATTGTGTTAGCAGCATCGAGCGATGTGAAAAACGTGAGTATTGGCCCTTTCCAAAATTTCAGCCGCGGCTAAACTGACGACCCGGGGTCCCGTAAGCGGTGATCTGCGTGCTTCATGGAATATCGTTTGGTCTTGCACTGGACATGGCTACATGTGCCGATCTGAGAGTATGTTCTTCGGACACTGCTTTTAGCGTCAAGGAAGTCGACATTGGTATAGCAAGCGATGTTGGAACGTTGGCGCGTCTTCCTAAAATCGTCCCATTTTACGGCTGGGTCAAGGACGTTTGCCTTACCGCGAGGACATTTGGACCTCAGGAAGCCCTGAAAGTCGGCTTTGTGAATGAGGTACTCCCCGGGAAGGCCGAAGCAATACAGAAGGCGGTCGAAATGGCAGAAGCCATTGCAAGCAAGAGTCCTGTTGCTGTTCAAGGAACCAAGAACTTTCTGGACTGGTGCCGGGATCATGATATCCCGTCCGGTAGGTCCCACCCCTTTCACTTTCACCCTTTTAGCTGACGGCGTCTTTCTACATAGGATTGACATACATGGCGGTTTGTAATGGTGGAGCACTGAACACGCCAGACGTCACCTCCTCGCTCAGTGCATCTCGTGGGAAGAGAAAGACTCCGATTTACGAGAAATTATAATCGTTCCCCAACACATGTGGTTTTTGTGCAGTGGAAAGGTCATAAAACCAATTCGAAGCAATGCACGGGAACCGTCTGTCAGCTTGCAGCATTTACTATTGTAGCCGACAACGCATCTAGGATTGGCGGCCAAGCTCTTTGTTTTGGCAACCCCAATGAGATTACTTGACCATTGACAGTCAATACTTAATTCATTCTGGAGATTTTCTTAAGCCTTGTAAATACACGCGGACATTGAAAAGGAGCAAGGTGGGCAATTTTGGCCTGTCACGGGAGCCATAAAGATATGTTGTAGGATGATTGTTGATTCCTCTATCCATCTCCCGTGATTGCAGGTTTTATAGGGCCTTCCCTCGCATTGGCCGCATCACCTCATGAGGATAGGTGGATAATATTCTCTTCGAATGCTACTCATGATTCTATGTATGCAACTCCAATTTTCTGAAATACGAGATGTTTGCACTGAAAAATACAATTAGACATGGTTGCGATCGGCCAATATAGGTGTGGCAACAAGCTTACCAAAACTCCCCAAAGACCAATGATTGTGCCATTGCGTACGCGCAAACTTTCCACAAAGAAATCTTCTTCTTTGAGATCTGCTGCTGCATCTGGCGGTATCTGCATTTTTCTTCCGTGATTGGTATGAATCTGCAACGTTATTAGAGCTGAACATATGTTTCCACGCTAACTCACTATCAAAGAAAATGTGAATCCACAATCTTCATATAACGCATCCAACCCAGTAATGCGCTCGCCGTTCCGAGAATCCAAGGTGAATTCGTATGATCGTGGTTCACAGGTTTCTGGTCCAGGAATTTTCCCCAGCAAGATCGATTTATTTCCATTTACATTTTGTCCATAGTGGAATTCGATGCCCCAAATATGAGTGCGGTCACCGCCAAGACCAAAAGACGTTCTATCAGTAGTCCAAATGGAAAGGTGGGTGAGAAACGGAAGATATTGGCCGTTGACACCACCAAATAAACACAATGAGCGCGGGATGTGTTCTTCTTGCACAGAAAGCCTTTTATCAGTGCCACCCAAGAAGCTAATGTTGGGTTCCGGTAGCTCAGGATACCATAGGCTGGATACTTTTGAACTTGTGGCGTTTGCATCTCTGATATGACACTCTGTTATAGAATCTTTGATGGATATGGAAACTAATTTGAGCGCCTGGCCATGTTAGTAAACGCTGGAATGTGTGATATATCTAATGGAATACGTACATCGAATCCTACTTTGATCTCTTGTACGGTTTGGCCAGAAGATGTTATCATTTTTTTGGGCACTCTTTGATGATCCCCAATCCAGTTCGACGTTATTCCTCCCGCGTATACCAACGCAAGCCCACGTATGCCTCGACTATCCGCTGCAACCAGGAAGCCTACGAGTGATCGAAAAGATGCAGGAGGGGCAGCAGGCCAGGTGACCTGCCGATCACTTTGCGAAACGTGATAGCCAAGTTGTGCCATTAAGCCATTTCCTTTGGTGAACCGTAAACCAGATACGTAAGATCGGTTATTGAGTCGCACAGATGAAATTTGGACATCCGATAAAGGGCTCACAATTGCCACAGTACTATCATATAAAGGCCTTGAACCATGCCGGAACAAAGTGTTGAGATAGCACAGAGCGGATTTTGCAGTGCACCACCCAGGAAGATTGCATGTTGTCTTTGGGTCGATAGCAGATGAGTGAGCTGGGTTGTAGGACTTTTGAGCATCAACCGCCGCTGTGGTTAAATCGCCCAGGCCAGAGGCTAGCTTCCAGATACGTTTTCGGTTTCTCATAGCTGGTAACGATTCCAATCTCTTGACTTTGTCAAAAATAGTTTTCCATTGTCCTTGTTTAACCTTGGAAGAGGCTATCTCAAAGACATAAGAAAACTCGTTTCCGAGCCAGAATCTTGACTGCCAAAATATATCAGGTAGTAATGTATTGGCCACGACCTTGGAGGAAAATCGCAAATTTCTGACATCTCTTGACTGGAGTCGAATCAGGATTTCGATAAGAATTTCGGAAGGTAAAAGCCCAAACAGGTCATTTGTGGTTGGGGCAGTGATGGCCACTTTCCTGGGCTGATCTCCTTGTTGACCTCCACCAACGCATGATAGCTCCAGCGTTAATTCCGGAATATTTACCGGGTCGCAAAGATACTCGTTGCCTATCAGGCAGTCGTTTAGTAATCTTCCTTCCTCGCCCGGAAATAAGGATTTGATGTCTGCATCATATTTGACAATTCCACCATAATCATGTCCCCAATTCATCACACCAAGCTGAATAGGATGGGATCTACAAAGCCTAAAAAGAGCCTGGATTGCGGATTCCGTGTCCAGATGGGCGTAATTAGCCAACAGAATATCCCAACAATGGACATGGAAGGGGTAGCCCCAAACGGGTCTAGGTATAATAGGCGGCCTAGGTGGATACTTTTCACCAAATTGGGACCTCATAAGGCGAATTTGAACCCAGTTATCGTCGACAGTGGACTCTGATACATCAATGTGGATTGATGTATCAAGCGGAATAATATCATCAAACTGCCGGCGTCGACCGGTTTGGGAAATTCGGGCCATATCCCAGTCCTCGAGGGTTGTATAAACTGACTCGGGTCAGAAGACAAACTTGAAAACAATAGAAGCATATGCTTACTAGCTCGGAATTCACGAAGCCATTGCGGAAGATCAGCCGACTCGTCAATGGGGGCACCGCACAAAGGGCACAATATCGTGAATATCGGCATACTTGAAAAACTTGAAAATGTAGATGATCAAGTTTGGTGAAAGAATTTACAAGGCATTTATGTTTGTGTTTTCACGGCAGCAAAGTGAATTCAACCAAACGAAAATGACTTGAATGGCGGCCTAAGGCATCAAGCAGTAGGATTGCAGGGTGGTAACTAAATCTTGGATGCTGATTGAATGCGTACTCGTTGGCGCTAGTGGAGCCATCACGAGGCGCTTAAACAAATCCGTCCAACATAATTCCATCAACGACAAGAACCAACAGAAACTAAAAATGGTCTATTCTCTTATATCATGTGATACTGTCATTATCAGCGAGTCTCTTTATGTAAAAGAAAAACATCATTCCTCTATTTTTACCATTCATGTGTGGCGGGCGGGTAGATACTTTGCGAGGACGCTCCTGAACTAGAATATTTCGAGATAAATATGAATGCAAGAATCCAGCATGGCACTTTCAATTTTGACTTACATACTATTTCCATCTACCAATATTTATCTGGCAGTCACATTTATCTCTTTGAAAATATTATCCGCTACTACCTGCTCACAACACCACCAACGAAGCTATATTATCGTCAATTACAATGGTGTTTCGTCTCCCACCCCAAGAAGACACTGCTGGCACAGTGAGTACATCATTGATCAATTCAAATAATGCACTACATATCCTCTTTCAACTACTACCATGTGCACTATTCTATTTTCGTCTATTTTACTGCATCCCTTCAATTCGATAGTTATCTTTGATTAGCTTTCATTCAAGGAGGGGTCTGAACCTTTAATGTCATATCACTTCCAGATTATCATCGATCAAAACTAACATTAGTCAAACAAAGTATCTAGACGCTTTGCCATATCTTTCGAGCATGATTCAAAATCGCCTCGTTCCTGGGAGCCATGAGGGCGAGACCGCACGTGTATGGGATGACATCCTGCACAGTGTGTTTACGGGCATTTAGAATTACTCAACAGGTCCAGAGATGTCACTGGGAGGTGGAAGAGCTGATATTTAATGGCTCACATTGTCATTGATGAAAAGTTTCGTGAGAAAGAATTTCTCATTGTGGAATGCAAGGCTGTTGGGCTGGATGGCCAAGATGATGTATGGGCTCGTGGAGTTGAGCAGTTGATTTAATACCTGGGAGGTATTCATGGTAACCATCAAATTTATGGCGCGGTTTCAATTGGAAAGGTGGTTCGTTTCTAACAATGGGATAGAAATTCCACTAAGTTTTATGAATTTGGGGATGGCAAGGTTCTTTAGAGAATTGATATTCATAGTAACAGCTATTGATATTTGTAGTAATAAGGTCACGTGTAGCCCGGAAAATAAATATTCTAAGAAAAATCCTTGTATTTGCTTAGCAAAAGATTAGCTTAAAAATAAATTCTCCTTTATATTATTATAGATAGTAGCATAAGATTGCTATTGACTGCAGCAAAAGGCTACCATTGACTACATCAGAAGGTTGCTACTGACTACAGCAGAAGGCTACTATTAACTGCAGCAGAAGGCTATTGCTAGCCGCAGTGGAAGGCTACTATTAATTGTAGCGGAAGGCTGCTACTAACCGTTTTTGGTTAGCCTTTGTAATTATTAAGGAGAGAAAAGGAAATAATGTTTCTTTTTAAGAGAAATTATTAGCTATATGTGACCTTGTTATTACGAATTTTAATAGCTGTTACTATGAATATCAATTCTCGTTCTTTATATTGATCGATAATGCCAAACTGTGATGCATAATTTACTGCATTTCAAGAACAACCATTCTTAAGGAGGAAGCAGTTAGTAAACACTTTGTGCATAGGTCAGGTCAGGTAAATGAAACTTAATCATCATGATTCAACATTGTCATTGCCATTTTCCTGCAATCGTTAGATCCCGCTAGATTACCCCAACACAGTGAATCAACGTTTAACAATCCCTCCAAGTTCCAAAGCAGCGGTTACAACTAGAGTGCATTTAGGTAATGCCATCTTTACACTTACGCCGTAGCCAATTGCTTCACCGGGCGGCGTAGATGAACCGTGTATCCACACGTTGATGGCCAGATACAACCACGTAGGTCGAGGCTGTGCCGTAATGCAACCGGGCAGCCAGTTCGATAATGAGTGCCTATACAGACTTGAAAGCTGATAGCCTGGAATATTGTCATACCTAGGCCTTTCCATCAGAGATTTATAACAGACCTGCTGGTAAAAGGTACACACGCGCCAAATGTGTGCTCAAAAGTCGAATACGGCATTCAATCATAGGCCACTTATTAACCTAGCAAAAGAAGAAATTCGTGTAATCCGTTTCGACCCACGCGATAGCAAAAGCTTTCACTGCTCCCTTGAGCATGTCAGTGTCAATAGTCGCCCCACGTACCACGTACTTTCATACAAGCGGGGTTGAAAACTGGTAGCCGAGTCTTGATGGTTATCGATCTCAATGCTTTGAGGTCTGGGAAAACCTAGCGGCTTTTTGGTGGCACATCCTGACATGAGAAGACCTGGTCAATATTACATACAATAGCTCAGAAATACACCTCTGGATCGGTCAGATTTGTGTTGACCAGGATAATATACAAGAGTGTAGTTACTAGGGAGAGTTAATAACGCAAATATATAAGCAAGCTGAAAGTGTCACAGTGTGGTTGGGCCCGGAGGAAGATAATACATGGTACGTCGTTGACTCCATCCAAATGCAGTACGCATCAAGGGACAAGAGAGCCCATAAGGCGATCACTTCCTTCTTCAAAAGGCCGTATTGGAGCTGTATATGGTTTGTCCTTCTAGCAAGATCTATTACGGTGGTTTGTGGATATTCAACATTGAACTGGTCTAACCTGGTCGTGTTCGTTTCCAATGACACAACAGAGATGGTTCCGTCACATGGGAGGTCTCTGTTGGCTTCGAGTTTGATACGAGTTGATTACTACAATGGCCCTTACTTCATTATGCTCATGTTGGGTGTCACCATTCGGGTATAATCACTCTTTACCTAAAGAGTACAAAGCGAGTCCCGACGAGATTACAGAAACTCTCTTTAGACTCGCCAAGGATATGGGAATGCCCAAGAACGCATTGGATAATGAGTTCCGCTAATACGCATGATCGAATAAGATTTTCTGTCGATGCGTGTGATTTTATTGGTCTCTGGGCCATATTTTACTCTCAGATGTGCGTTTTATGGTCTATCTCTAGACATATACATCAACAAGACTAATCCACTGAACCTTCGCGTTGCTAATTGAATTAGTGTACGCGGTGGCTGAGAAGAGGAAGGGACCTTAGCCCGGCTTAGTCAACCCAGCTGGTAAAGCATAAATAATGAACCTGAAATAGGTGGTAGGTAGTTTCACAGTCTGGTTGTAGTAAAGGAATGCAGATGCACAGTGACAATTCATAATGCAATAACTAATGCTTACCTCTCCATTTTACAGATCCAGATATATCCTTGTTGGATGAAACCGGTTGCTTTCGTTCATTGAAGGTTTTCGAATGTCATAGTTGCCCCATAGTGCACATGGCTGTCCCTGAGTCCGACTAGCGCCGTAAAAACAAGTGGCTGTGCCAGTAGCACCTTCATCCGACTCGAAGATGAAGCGGGGTAACGGAAATGCCTGCCTAGCAATATTTATTTTCACAACGTTCTTCTCAACTGCTCGGCTTATACTTGGCGATTGTAAACCCATTGTGTTGGCTATAAAAACAAGGCTCAAGTTCCCTGTTAATACATTCCGAATCCTAGAACACTCGACCATTACTCAACAGCCATGCCTGTAATTATCAAACCTTCACCTGACAAGGTTGGCCATAATAATGACCCCTTCGTCGATGATGGAGCTGCTTTGTTTAGCACTGCCTCCAAGGCCTGGACCATTGACTTGCCTCCTGACGAGCTAGAATTTATGGAAACCAACAAAGAGATTGGCAAAGAAGGCCGTCGGATTATCCGGACATCCTTCGACAATATTACGAGAAACCGCGTGGTCCCTTATACCAATGGTTTTGTCAAGGGAATTATCCGTGCTTTCAACCAGGACTTACATCTTGTTCTTCGACCTGATGACTTGTGGTTGGCCATTCTGTCTCAATTCAGCATGTACATCAACGGCCACGGCGAAGAAATGCGTTCATTCTTTGTGGAACATGACAACAAGGCAAAGATTTCAGTTGACATTCAACCTAATTCCATATCTGATGCGGACTTGGATGTAGTGGCGAGGAGCTTTGTCGATCGAGTTCAAGATCACGTTATTGACCCAGAGCTAAAAGAATGGATGATTACTTCCTTTACGACAACAACCCCCAATGACACCGCCGTGGCATCCTTTGTCATGCTAGGTTCGCTCCAGCATTACTTCGAGTATGAGTGTATCATGGGCTGCGGGTTTCCCTCTGTTACCCTGCTAGGCGAAAAGCTAGATTGGGAGGCAATCGTTGCCCGAATCGGAAAGCTGGAGAGATACGGCGAAGAGGTATCAAAATGGGCACGTTTATTGCTGCCCATCGCGAAGAATATGGTGCGCTCCTTTGAGGAGCCGGAAGCAACAGAAACCAAGGACTTTTGGCTTCGCGTCTGTTATGAAGCTGGGAGGGACGGTTCAGGGTGTTGCGCAACACTCTCTGGTTGGATAACGGCCTTTTGCTTCTGGAATGAAGAAGGCAGACGCAACTACGATTTTACTGATGGCGACCTGAAAAAGGAATCCCAATTTTCGGGAATTCCGGTCAAGGATCGATGCCGCCTCGTGCTGGACGAGATATCATACCCAGTGATGAGCCCAAGTGCAATCCCATCTGCACTAATCTGTGTACCCATCACAGTCAAGGACTTTGCTTCATTGACGACGTACCAAACAACAATCATAACGGGCCATGTGGGAGTAACGGCAACGAAGGAGAACAGTACTGTGCAGCCTTTGTCCGGATGGTGGATGCTTGAGGACTCGTCTGAACCTCTTGATATTTAAGGAAAGTCTGCTACTATGACAGATATTTAAGAAGCTACAATAACAACATCTTGAGAGGTTACTACAATAAATGTTGAGCACGATTTTACCAAAATGGTTTGTGATGGCCATGCCGCATTCGGTTCGTGGTTTAAACAATGCCAAGGCCTCATTTGGGCCGCCCTTTGGTCAAGGGCGGCATTCATAGCCATATCTCAAGAAGTGGCCTGGATCAATTTGATCAATGTTAAATACGGTCGTAATTATGTTGCTACAGCCAGCTATATTAATGGTTGATCACAGATCAAAATCACTTTAGAAGTAAAATTCAAACGCCAAACATCCAAACTGCAAGCTGCTCTCATACTTTGCGCCCAGTCCACTTCTCCCTACTGCTCTTCATATCTGTCGCCATACTTAATCGTCCTCGCCTGATGTTGGGCTGTACTCTGGATTAGGGTTTGGGCCGGAGCAGGAATTACCAGCAATGAGATCAATGGCCGAATCACCGTTGGATGGGGTGGCCTCAGTGCTCATTGTAAGTCGGCCTGATGAGCTAGTGCAGAAATGTGATAGTGTATTGTCCATGCCAGCCACAGTGCATGATAAAGCACTGCCTCTATAGGGCGTCTCGCAAACGACATATTTGAGGCCACTGTCGTTTTCAAAATTGGAAGACGTCGCCCCATAAACCATGTGCTGATTTGGGTCATAGGCGACATAAAAGTCACTGACCATCAGGTGCTTTGAGGCATCAAGCTTGAAGGTCAATGCATAATTGCTGCTGCTAAACGAAATTTCCTCGTTTGTTTCAGTACCGCCGAGTAGCAGGCCGTCAAAGAAGGTGCCCGAGCTTTTGCCCTTCAGGGAGAAGGTTGAAAGTTCTGGAGATGAAGTTGATGTAGCACTAGAGGCAGTTGCCGCGGTACGGTCTTTGGTAGTGATTGATGTTGCCGTGATGGGCCCGGTAGTATCCGCAGTGGTCACCGTGGCAAGTGTCGTGGGAAGAGCTGCGGAAGTATCGGTAGGGGTCTCAGTAGGGGTGTCGGATAGATTCAGTACAGGAGTCTTGTCATAAAATGTTGGTCTCGCTGCCAGAATGAGAATTGGGGTCTCGTCGTAAAAGGTTGGTCTCGCTGCCAGATTGAGAACTGGGGTCTCGTCGTAAAAGGTTGGTCTCGCTGCCAGATTGAGAACTGGGGTCTCGTCGTAAAAGGTTGGTGTCTCTGCAGCGGCGGTGGAAGTTGTTGCGAGAGTCTCGGCAGGCATTTTGGCGGCACTCTCTGCTGTGGTCTCAGATAGAGTTAGCACGGGAGTCATGTCGTAAAACGTTGGCGTTGCTGCCAGTATGAGCATTGGAGTCTCGTTGTAAAACGTGGGCGTCTCTGCAGGAATAACGGGACCCCCAGCTGTGCTATCAACGGAAGATTCCTTAGGAGTCTCTGTTAAAGTCGGTACCGGAGTTTTATTGTAAAATGTCGGCGTTGTTGCTATAGCCTCAGGACTCTTTTCGGGGCTCTCTCCAGGAGTCTCGGCAGAGGCTTCCACTGAGGTCTCTGACAGAGTTAATACTGGCGTTTTGTTGTAAAATGTTGGTGTTGTTTCAGGAGTCTCAACGGGAGTTTCTACAGAGGTTGTGGAACTCTCGTCTAGACCCCCGAAAAGAGTCTCAATCGGGATGTTTAATAGAGTAACCACCGGGGTCTTGTTGTAGAATGTTGGCGTGGTTCCAGGAGTCTCATTGTGCGCCTCTGCAGAGGTTGTAGAACTCTCGGTTGGGATGTTTGAAAGAGTCAATACTGGAGTTTTGTTGTAAAATGTTGGAGTTACTCCAGGAGTTTCGTTGGATATTTCTGCATAGGTTGTTGAACTCTCCACTGGGGTCTCCAATAGAGTCAGATCTGGAGTCTTTGCATAAGGTGTCGATGTCTCTCCAGGAGCCTCAGGTGCCTCTGGGGCTGTCTCCCCACTAGCCTCGCCACTTTCATAGGGTCTTGTAGTGGCAGTTATTGCACCAGCTGCTTTTTTGACAGAATCTGTGGCAGTGGATTCAGTCGCAGTAACCACCGTAATAATAATGCCAGAGCGATCTGTGACGGTCATGACAGTCGCACCAATCTTGGTATCCAGCCCTCCGGTTGTGGTGTCTGCACCAGTAGTTCCTGCACTGGTGCTGTCGACGTCCAGTACCACGGCTGCAGTTCCCATATTGAACTCTTCGATAGCTGTATTGCCAGGGCCTGATGTAGGCTGCGCGCTCCCAATGCTGTCCTCGCCATTGCGCCTCGCGGTGGTGTCCACGGCAGTATTGGTGGTGCTCTTCGCAGCGCCATACGGAATAGAGGTCGAGCTGAGGTTGTCTGAGAGGGTGGTGCTGATTGAGTATGCTGAATTGCGAGTGTTTGGCCTGCAAGGACTCGCAAAGATGAACGATGCGACAGCCAAAAGGCTGAGGCAAGTGGATGGAAGACGCATTGCTAGGCAAATTCTCTATCCCCGTTAAAGAATGCGGTATAAAGAGCGCGATGCAAATGTGTGGAATCAAAATTTGGAAGAAAAAATAAAAATAAAAAGAACGCAGTACCGTAAGAAAAACCTGGGCACGAAGCCGTGAAAGAATGACCAGCTTGACAGAGCCAATTGAGATTCAAGTGCAGACAAAAGCGATTTTGTACTTTTCGCTCCCTACGTCCCGAAATGATGGTCCTCAAAGCTCAGACTACATGTTGGCTTGCCAGGACGAGGGTACAGTCGTAGCTCGCTCTACTGGTCTAGCTCAAGTTCGACCCCCAGCATCATAGTCTCGCGAAGAGATCTTTCCAACGGAGAGGGCCAGTCGGCGCGATTCCATGATGAACTGGAAAGAGGAAGCCAGGCCAATCGGTAAGCCCGGCTTGAAGATGTGAAACCGATGCAAAGATTGTGGAATCGCGACAACCAGGTGGAGCTCATAAATTACCCCAACTGATTTCAAGGGGTTACTTGCCAACGCCATCGCCGACCTTAGTCTTGGCTGCCCAGTATTCAACCCTGCAGATGTAAGGCGTGGCTGAAAGAATGTCATGGGGTTGGCTGCTTGGGCCAACGGCCAGGGCACTACTGGGCACTATAATCAGCCATCCCCGAAGTAAATCAAATACAGCGCTACTGAACAAGCCTCGCCCGCCATGGCCACACTTCATTTCAATTCAGGACCATCTGCCCAATGCACGCCAGCGAATTGGAATACAAAAATAACTGAAAGATGGTCGCAATTACAAACCGAAAAAAATAGGAAAGACGAAGCCACAACTAACTGTGGCATTATTTCATTTCTTTGTATTGCTTCTCTCTGCTGCTACCTGCCTACAATACAACAATCTGTTAGAGGAAAAACACAGTGGCATTATAACAGCATACAACTCTACTCAAGAGATAGTATCGGCTCACTAAGGCATTCAGAGACTTCAACAAACCTGAGCCCACCATCTCGCATTCAGCCATGACACCTAAACCCGCTACACTACTGCAATACCACGGACGGAAATAGAGAATTTCTCTCGCACAGGCTTTTTAGCACTTCCGACTAGATAGTGCCATCCACGAACCCACGACATGAAATTGAATCAATAACAAAGCCACTCCTCCAGCCTACCTCATCAATTATCGTACAATTTTCCTTACTTAGGCTTCTTGTTCAAGAATATGGGAATCTACTGAAAACTGGTATGCCGTATATTTCCTATTTTGACGTTTTACCTCTGCTTCCACTTGAAACTGTCATATGCACACTTCTCCCTTCGGTATTCCAGGCCAACTGTCATCAAAGCTTAACATTATACCATCCAGCCCATCCAGCTTCTAGTGCTGAAACCTTGAATTGTCTATTGCTTTATAGTCTATGCTTCAATACATAACACAGCCCAAACCGCTCCGTGTGTATTATCATACCCAGTGTCCATTTTTGAGGTGGTTTGTATCTCAGCAAACATATAAATGTCACAGTCGACAACTTGAGCAATGCCCCTGGCCTAATACATAACCTTACTGTATTCAGTATAGGCCATCGCCAAAGCAAGGACTTCACCGTCAACACCAGTCAAAGTGGTGCAAATTGGCTGCAGTACGCCAAAAATAAATCCGACCGAGCGTCGCGTAACTCTCCTACTAGCGCTGGGATCTTCACAGGGATCTCATTCTACTACATGCGCAAACCTACACCAGAATGAAACAGCAGCCGCATTATCCATTTCTTCGCCAAATATTAACAAACATTTGATGAGAGCTAGCCATTGTACGGTGGAATGTCGGTCCTAGCCGACGCTTTCAAAGCCAATCACGCATTAGCTAGCAACCCAGAGCTTACCGCCGCCCATGGTCTCAACGCCAGAATTTCCAATGGTTCTTTCCATATGAATGGTTATTTCGATTTCGATTTCTTTGTATTATTTCTATCTACTATTTAGCTATAATATAATAATCTTTTAGAGGAAAAACCTCGTGCTTAGGTTACCATCAGTATCAAAACCTCTAGGAGATCTATATCCCTAAGTTACATCCGCTCTCTGACGTGGAGTAAGCTACTAGGGTCAGCGTTTAACGTGGCTAGCCAAAATTTGGCTTTGGGTGCTGCCGGATTCGAACTGACTTAGTTTTTCCCCGACCAAGGTTCCTAATCTTGGTCGCTGACTTAACCGTACCAGCAGTGCAGCCAACACACCACCAGCATGAATGGTTATTATCGAGATACAGAGGCAGAATTGCACGCCCTGGACCTCAAAAGTTGGGTTCCGGGTGAATTTGTCGCTAGTGAAAAGACTAGTATCTCTTGGGTTGAGGCATTGTCGGCTCAACACTCAAACCAGTCCTACTTTTATTCACGAGATACTATTCTCACTCATTACAATATCCCCTCGAATGAATGTATCGATAATCTATTTAGCCACTTGCAAACCTCGGAAACTGGGGCCATAAATTGGTCAGCTAAGTTCGATCTTCAAGATGGAGCGGCCAACTCGAAACCATACAATGCCACTGCATACCCTCACAGGAATTCTGTCTGCTACTTCAACGGCATGGTCTACACTGAGGGATCTACTACAGACATAACACATGATTGTGTAGACAATGCTATATTGGAAGTTTAAAGGGGTAAACCTGGTGGGTACCTGTCATACTTGGCTACTCCCGCTGTTGGGGTGGCACTACATGTCTTCCATGTTGCGATGTTCAAGACAATAGGGTCACTATATGACTCCTATAGCCTGTGATACTTTTGGTTGGAATTATAACCTTGCATCATTGGGCTTGGATCTAGTGTGGCTTGTTTGCATCTCTTTCTCCTAGGCCGGGTGTCGTCTTGGCTAGGCTCTTCTGGGTGCGTAATGTAAGGTTAATAACTAGTTAGTATATTTCCCCTTAGCCTGCCTTCAAAACTAAATTAGGGTTTAAAGTAGTATTTATTAGTCCTAAAATCCACAGTTGTACAGACTCATCATCAGAAACTAGTGTAAGACTACATGAATGGTGGAGATTGAACCCTAACCCTAACCCTAAAGAGCAACACAACGTCTATTATAGGACACCCTTTCTCAGACAAGTAACACCATATTAACTGTAATTCTGTTCTAGATTAGCGAGGCTTTGAGTTTTGGGTGCTTTAAACTATAGATTGGATATACATTTGATTCTTCGAATAAAATCAATTCTGATAGTCTATTGGCTTAACAGTCTTGGTTCTGAAGCGCTATCGCTTGGTATTTACTCAATCCAACAAGCGATTTTCATAAATATATTCCCATATTACTATAAAGCATAAAAAATGTCAATGTTTAGACAGCTGTGGACTATCAAACTAATATTTTGTGTTATAACCATGTCCTAATTTATAATTTGCTGTATACTTCAGTGGATCCGAGGCCTTTGCCTTGGCCCAGGCATCGTTAACGTGGCATTCCTTTTCTTTGGACCTTGCACTCAGTTCAAAAGGAAACCGTTTGGGCTGTGTATTGAAGCCGGAGGTATAGTCATATTCGGGCGGTATAATTTCGTTTCCATTGGCATCCATCTTACGGCTAATTCTACATGCCCAAGCGATCCGCGCAGTGAGAATGTAAAGGGATCGTTCAGCAATGTTCATACCAGGGCATACCCGGCGGCCAAATCCAAAAGATGAATAATTCTGCAATGTCGGGAACTTGGTTAGGGGATCTTTGAAAGTTGGGAACTCCGGCTTCAACCATCGGTCCGGATTGAACGTGTCCGGCTCAGGATACAAATGTGGATCACGGTGGATGGCCCTAAAATGCTTCGTTAGTTGGGGTAATATAGCAGCCATCCTAAGCATTGCCTCTTACCACTGATTAGCATGAACATTAGTCCCCCGGGGAAAGAAATACCCTTCATAGACATCATCTTTGATGAGTTGATGAGGGACGCCTGTTTCCTCCCGAATGTTACATCAGCTGGTCACTTCCTGTATTCTTAGACTTGAAAGCCAAACGCACCTCCAGCTGTGACAGGCCTCCAGCGAAGGACTTCTTTAATCACAGCACGACATACAGGAAGGTTAAGCATATCCTCAAACTCTGGCATTCGATCTGGGCAGACTCGATCGACTTCCTGCCAGAGCCTCTGTGGCTGGTAAGTCGCGTGCCAACACTAGAATATGTAAATCCGGGGGCATACCTCTTGCCATTGTGGATAAAGAGTCAATGCCAAAACGAGAGACATAATAGCCGCCGCCGTTGTTCCACTTCCTGCTTCAAATAGTGTTCCAATTACATATGCAGCTTCATCATCACTAATCCCGTGGGCTTCCTTCTCTTCCAGCCATATATTGACGAAAGAAGGAGCAGCTGTACCAGCGTCTCTCTCGGCTTGGACGTCCTTTATTAATGTTCGAAAGAAGTCCAGTTCAGCCTTGTGCAGTTCTCGACCTTCCTTTTTGAAAGGGGCCAAGCACTCAGGCAGGTATCGTAGGAACGGCAGGGTATCAACGAGATAGGCCCCAGGAGATGCGATTCTCTCCAATTCGTGTGTGACTTGAAGAGCCTTTCTCGCATGCTCTTCTTCACCTGTAACTATCATCTTGCCGTATCCAACGCGAAAGATGACTCCACCAGCGTAACGTTCAAACCAGAGCTCATATCTTGATGGGTCCCTAATGAGATCGTACAACATTCTCTTCGACTCGAGACTCTGTGCAGGCTGATATGAGTTTGCCATGTTCGTCATTGTTAGCCGATGCATAAGCTTCCGCCCGCGCCGCCATTGCTCTGTTGGGTGTACCACATTAGCTACAATATTCTGCCAAAACTCAAGGCGTTAACACCACTGATATTCGCGATTCAATTCTCACCGTTGTAGCCTTGAAGCAAAGGACGAAGATTGTCCGAGAGCAAATCCCCTGCCATTACCAACTGCTCACGCGACGAGTAGAGTGTGCCTCTTTCTCGGAGCAGGTCATTGGCAATACATTCAGTTGAAACGACAATGTTCTCTCGTCCAAAGATATTAAAGCGCACAATTGGGCCATATTCGTCCGTCCAATTTTTGAATTTTAGCCAGGAATGGAATGGGGGTATTTGAAGCATATTCCCCAATACAGGAAGACCTTTTGGCCCAGGGGGGAGTTTGGTTCCGGATGGGATTCGTCGACGTTTCTCCATGTTGTTGTAAATAAGCTGTGATGCAAGCATCAAAATCCCGATTATGGGTAGAAATTTGAGTAGGAATGACATTCGTACAGGTTGTGCGTAATCTCAAATTTGAGAGTGATGATTCCTGAGATTACAATTTGTCAAGTATGTAACAGTGGTGTATATTGCAACGATTCTGCGAAGAATTACGAAGATATTATATATTTCCCCTTAGTCGTAATAATGCAAAATCAGTGAGAACATCGATAGTTTTGTATCATCTACCATTCGCATCCTCCAGTGTTGATCGGCATGGACAGGGCTTATTCGGCATTGCGGGGGAGTAATCGGCTCCTCCACACCCGACGTCAATCTTTGATAATGACGCCAATCAGCAAATTGAAATTGGCATTTGAAGAAGCTTTAAAGTGGACCCGTCTACCGGTTGCATTATTACTAACAGCTTATAAAATCTTACCAATTTCATTCTTCAGAGTGGACAGTATTTCGAAGTCTAGCGCGGTTTCGGTTCTAAAGATTGAGTGACTTAGCAACGATTCATTAGTGGCAGAGAAGAATGCGCAAGTAAAGGGTACCATGGCATGGCGAAACTTGCCCCTGAGTTCTTTTCTTCTCCCTCTTATGTTAATTTATTTTTAGTCCCAGATACAATCTGCAGCATGAAAAACATGCGGGCGTTGAGGTAATTGAGACCGGGTCTTCCCAACTCGTTGTCGTAGAGTATGTTATTTTGGTACAAATTCCTAAGGATTATCAGCTATGGCACCGAACCCTAGTCAATACAATATTCAGTGGTCACTCACTAACGGAATGCTATCACCCTTGAAATAGAAATTTGCTGACGCGTTGCATACCAAGTGGACATGTAGAAACACCGTGTCGATCGTTGAATGGCTGGATTTAGGTGCATTAGTAAGCCTATTCGAAGATCAACTTTGAAAAAGAAAACGAAGGATTTAAACAGATGCGCACAGGGATCATACACTGCGCTTCCTATTCTTAAAATGGAAGCATGGTGCTATTAATAACAACAGTATCTATTATTTTATCTATGAAACGGCTAACAGAGACTACACGCCTTAAGAAAGACCACATAAGCTCATGTTTTGCAACTGGCAACATATTCTACATTATTCAAAGCCACAAAAGCGCCTTGCAAGTCATCTATTTATACATACTGCACCAATATTAAAATTCAATGGTTTTGTGAAATAATTGCTGCAGCCTGCTCTGCTACAGCATAGGTTGCGACCTGTAGATTGGCGCTGATAGTCATGGGGTACAATGATGCATCTGCGGCACGCAGGTTTGCTACGTCCTTGACGCGAAGGTTGGAATCGATCACTTTGCCCATAGATGCAGTTCCCATAAGTTAATAACATCCGGCGTGAACGATTAGCCTCATGGGATACTGAATGCTTCATTATAGTTTACTCAGCCGGTTGATTACTGGATCCTGGCATCAATCTCGTCGTCTGATGGGCTTAAGGTTAGTGGGTTCGAGTTCGCCTCCCCTGGGATAATGTCTCGGCCGACAACCGTCTTGTTACTGGTCAGTAAGTAGCTAAATATAGTGGCGTAATGCCTCTCTCAGAGCATATCGATCAACTGCGGTGCCCAGGAAGTTTGGTTTGATGATCGAGATCTAGAAGTTATAGGCTCTAGGGCTTACTAACTAAGCCACTAGACCTCCCGGGCTTATAACTGTCACAAAAGACGAACGTCTCTTGTGGGACCAGTAAACCCTGTATATATAGTTGCAACAGAAATTATGGATTAAACAGCCGCTAAAGCAATTAATTGTTATAATTGTAGCGTTCGTTTTGAGGCGTTCAGTATACACAAAGCCTCTCCAGCCTAATGGGAATTCGTTTTCAAATGTGACTGAATTCTGCAATATACAAGGCTCTCACAACTATTACGGCAACCGACTATTTACTTGCATCATCATATTGTGAACTGTTACAAAGTAGGGCCTGCCTCCAATGAGAAATTTTCCAAGATAATGTGTATTTTCACCAGTAACCTGTCTAATGAAAACTCATCAAATGAAAACTTCATTTCAATGCTGCCCATACACTCTATTTGCTCTTTCCATCGGAATAAAAGGTAACATCCCAGTGGTTTCCCTCGTCCTTATCATGGTTAGCTATCAGGGGTTGATATTGAAAATTCAATGACAACTTACGCAGTAAATGTTACCAGAAGCCGCCTTCCATTGGGGATAACCATCACCACGGTTGGCAATCTTCTTGAATGTGTTCTTAATATAAGAGTTCAGACCAGCAGTCTTTTTAAAGTCCAGCTTGTAACCGTTTGAGTGAGAGTATGAGCCCTTGGCGTGGCCAACCTCGGTGCCGCCAGTGATAACAATGCTGCAGGCACAAGCCTTCTTCAGACTGATGGCACCAGCAACGGTAACGGCATTGATCTTGTCATAGGATGTGCATTTAGGGTTGCTACGGCTTGTGCAGGCGCCGGAAGAATAGGAGGTGATACTGACGGCCCTGAGACGAGACTGGGCCTCAACCTGGGACATTTTTGAAACGGCCGTGACACCAGAAGCGGCTGTGAAGGCAATGAGAAGGAGTGAGAACTAGGCGGTTTATTAGTACTCCGGCGGTTTCAAGCAGTGGAGCGACAAGAAATCCAACCTTCATGATGGATGAGTAAAAAGGAAAAAAAGAAAAAGAAAAAGATTGAATGATTCAAAACCAATGCACCGCAGTTTGATGAAGAACTCCAGCATCCATCTCGTCGTGGACTAAGTTTAGCCTTTAAACACTTCTTTCCTGGTGAGGCGTAGGTAATTTCACGTGAATGCGCACTGGTCGAAAAGATGCGGTAAACGCTATGTTCTGTAAGATCGGATAAACTACAGAATACCATTGGTGAAATTATGGGCAGCTGAAAGATTCGATCATGATGAAACCGCCATCCCTGCGCGAGCAGGGGTGGACCAGAGCAGCTGAGCATCGCCCATAAACGGCGGCTGCGCATTGTCTGCGGGCCGCTGGCTACTGTATAGCGTGTTAAATTAGCAAAGGACCCCTTGAGCGCCCCCATGGAACGTCCGCGTTGAGCCATCGGCTTCAGCTAGAAACATGATTTGGCTGAGGCTGGCTGATGGGTAATGGTATTCTTAATTTGGAGTAGACAGATCTTGCTGTTATTTCCATGCGCGCTCACGCCGTAGTAAATGCAGACTCACGATTGAGTGCGCCCGACAAGGACAACATGAAACTCATCCCCCTTTGCTTGCTATGAAAATCGCTTCGCCCCTCTCGTGATCTTTCTTCTTCATACCTCACTCAAACTTGATATTGATTTATCTTATTCCCGGTCCACCCATCCCAACCCAAATAGGTGGTTGACGGGACAATTGCTGACCGACTGATTAGACCATATTCAGTTTTCTTGGGATCTCACCTATGACATGATGTCATCCACGGCAACTATTTATGTGTTGCGGGAAAATATTGCACCGGCCATGTTCTCAGCATGGCTGCTGCCTTTGTCTATTGCGCCGTTGAAATGCATCATGGTCATTTTACAAGACATGTCGCTCTGAAGCAGCCTGAGACCCAAATCCGACTATTTGGTGCCTATTCCAACCATAGAAGTCGATGCCGACAGCATCAGGAAACTAGTGTACCGTAGGTCTCCCATTGTGACTCCTATATTCGGAAACCCTTACTGGGGCTTCATAGTCACTATACGACCTGGAATCATCGAATGCAAAATCAGAATGTTTGGGTCGCAATATAATGACTGATTTGAATTACTCAAGTGACGTTCAAATAGGCCATGTTGAACCAGCGGCAATGGCTAGAAACAAAGAACCCTACTCTATCTCGGAAGCTCGTAACTTTCCCGTCGGGTTTATAACATACATTCTCATCAGTGTGACGGGGCCGGGGAATCTTTCTGATACATCTAGGTTCATGAAACTGAGGTCAAGGGCGAGCCGGATGAGCTGCAATATCCACCAAAAGCATTTGAATTTGCATTGGCGGCAGCGCAGCGCGTATCCAAGGAAACCACCTTCATATCATAAAATGCAGTTTTTAAAGAGTAGTCTAGGGTAGCATTTGAGAATCATGGTGGATGTCTTCTCTGCAGTAGGAGTCAAAAAGAATTATAGTCTCTCAATGGTTTCGCGCGTAGTGGCTACTAGGGGGGGGAGAGCACTGGCCTCTCAGTTCTTCAAGTATCCAAATGTTTGTGACGAACCTGGGCGCTCTGATTCAAGCCTGTGCGCGTGATCTGAGTCATTAATGATCCGCGCTGCCCTGGTACACAATCACACCTGCTTACGCTTCGTCTTTCTAAGGGCAGGAAGACTTTTATAAGTAATAAAAGAATTTAGACAGGACAACGTTATTGTGATTTTCAAGCTAGATTTAAATGGATGCTACACTTTTTTCCCTAGCCGTGTCAAATATTCGAGCAATACACACCCAAGCCCCCTTCACTACAATTTTAGTGCGCCAAACCACTCTCACAAGCAGTAAATCTAGCACTGATTTTATTAGCCAACCCGCACACAGCCAAGTGGTTCGCTGCTCAAGTAGTCCTTGGCAAAACACATCTCGGCTCTTTCAGGGAAATGTGCTAGGGCGAGCTGGATGTGCTTGGTGAGGTGAGTCGCGTGCAGGGGTTATGCGTTGGCTAAGATTATTTACCCCCGCACAGCAGTATTTTCTTATCACGGTTGGGGTCAGGTAAAAGCATTCGGTGCTCAGGGTGGTCTAGGGTGGCTCACGAGAGGTCCCATATCAACCAGTCACAAAAACATTCCTCAAAGTCTAAGTTGATCGATTGTTTGTGGTGTTTTTGGCTTTAGTCTCACGGGTCTCACATCAAAACAATCTTAAACCAAAGTGTCCGGATTAAGAAACATGAAGACGCCAAGGATGTGTGTGAATTGTGTGACAACATAAGTCAACCCTGTGCGTGATGATAAAATTGTTTCCCGGCCCGACTATTCAATTAAGAGCCGTAGTTTTAGGCCCCATCTTACATAAAGAGCCGTGTTTCGCCCTGAATTATCTGTGTCGTGACGACCGAATAGTGACGACCGCTAAACCCTAGCCAAAAGACGCTGGCACTTGGGTTTGGATTGAGACATGGCCGTTGCCACATACAGACATATGAATTTAACTTAGCTGTATGAATAAAAGGACAGAATGTGCAATTTCTCAGCAAATAGAAATTTGGTTCTCTCGAGATGTAAGAGTCTGCCCTACTATCTACCTTCAACCCTATAATTAAGCACACACATAGCTTGCTTGTGGCTCAGCCAAGGAAGACTGTCACCCTCCCCAAAATGGATTACACCAGCAACGTCACATCCCCTCCTCAAGGGTGGAGCCTCTCACCCAACCATACCTTCACCAGGCCCCTTGACGAAGTCGAAACCTGGTTCTCCATTACCGGGGCCCAGAATGTAGCTTTAGACCGAGATGCAGTCGCCATAGCATTAGGACTGAAGCTGAAGCTCCCGGGCACTGTGGTCGATCCTGTGCCCTATCTTCGGAGAGCCTGGCTGGTACTATGGTACAAACATCCCATGCTGAGCGCGAAATATCCGTCAGAGTTGTCCCAGGAAAAAGCGCATCGACAACCCGTCACCATAGGACCCTTGAGCTCGGCTGAATGGGCTCAAACATTTGTGGTTCAAAACGACGATCTCAATCTATACGACAATACAGACAACGTTACTAACCACAGAAACTCGCACATGATGCCGACTCTCCACTGGTTTCCCATTGCTTCGGAGTTATTTATTAGACTAGCACACCGAAGAATCGACGGGTTTGGTTTGTTAAAGCTTGGCAATACCATGATGAGGATTCTCGCATCGGTAATTCATCTTGGCCTTGATGCAGACATCAGTAGCTATGATTCCGATGTTCAACATCCCACTTTAAACCCTGGCGTTTCTCGTGGGTTTGATGACGAAACCAGTCACTCTGAAGCAGCTTCTATCCAGAAGGTCGTCAAATCTCTAAATGACGACTGGGGAAGGACCTTGGCGGGCCCGTCACTACCTTTGCGAAAGGGGTCCGAAAATAGATATCCTACACGTTCACATCGTTTGTGTTATGAGTTTGGAACAGACATGTCAAAAGCTATTCACAAGAGCTGTAAGGATCAGGGCATAAGCATAGCCGCCGCTTTACACACAAGCCTTATTCGTGTCATTCTCTCATCTCCACATGACGACATGTCGGGGGATATGGCAGTCTCCATCATTACGGATCTGCGCAAGTTCCTCCACTCTTGTTACTTCACTCCGGAGCACACGGTCGGGGTAAATACAAGCTATGTGCCATTCTGCATCAACGATATTAAGCGCACTGATATTAGCTTTGCCCAGCTTGCTGGCAAGGTGGCCGACATCTATGCCTGTGATTTGACAACTTTTTTCAAAGATGACAAGGGAAAACCTTTGCAGCTCATGAAAGTCCTAAGGGGGTTACTTGGCGTTGAAGAATCACTCCCTGGTGCGTCTGAAACTGACAGTCCTGCCGTTGTCTCTCCGATCAAGACGTCGCTTCTTAGCAGCGTGGGATTGTTTGAAAGGCATATACAGCGAGATTACGAGGTTACCAAGGGCGGAAATGACAAGATTGAGATTGAGGACAGCTATATTGGGTTTGATATGGCACTGCCGTGGCTAATGTTCCATGCGTATACATTTAGGGACACATTAAGAGTGCAGGTAAGCTATAATGAGAGCTACTACGACAAGGGATTTTTGCGTATAATTCTGGAAAGTATTAAGAGGGAGCTTGTGATGGGATTAAATATTAAGCCGACGAAATTGTAGGGTTGGGAATAGTAAGAAGACTAGATACCAGAGGAATGAATCTTGTAGAAATGTTATTAGGCCTGCTGTTATAGCCAAGTTACCGAGGTATAAAACTAGTGATTAAGAAGTCGATTTATTTTATACCTTCCAAAAGTATAAAACATAATATCTTTAATATCTTTGTAGTGTTTCTATCTACTATCTAGCTATAGTATAATAATCTATTAGAGGAAAATCTATATACTTAGGTAATTAATAATTATAAATAAACGCACTTTTAATTTCCTAGATATTTAAAATCTAGCCTAGATTACCAATTTTCCTTGACTTTTTAGACTATCTTATATAATATTTATTAGTAATCTCTATATTTCTTTTTAGCCTTACTTCTATTATTATAATTCTTAATAAATCTTATAGTATTTATAATCCTTTCTAGCCACTAATTATACTAGCTATTTAATAATTGTAAATAAACGCACTTTTAATTTCCTAGATATTTAAAATCTAGCCTAGACTACCAATTTTCCATAACTTTTTAGCAACCTCTACATTTCTTTTTAGCCCTACTTTTATTATTATAGTTCTTAATAAACCTTATAATATCTATAGTCCTTTTTAGGTATTAATTATACTAGCTATTATTAATATCTTCTAAGAACCTCTCTTTTTTTAGCTCTATATCCTTAAATTACCTAAACTATATTTATTTATTATTTTATTAACCTTTATATACTCCTTTTTATAAAGTTGATTGTTCTGTTGGTCAGGGCGAAAAGAGACCAACACCATAGTTGTTTAAACACTAATTGTATCCGCTCCCAGAATTGCCTGGTCGAGCCTCCTGCTTATATTTTAACCAAACATAAATATACTCCTTTTAAATAAAGTCTTTATTATTAATATTAATATTATTTATTTAGAGTAATTAGAGCTTAAAATTAAGAACTTTTATCTTTTAAAATAATATAAGATTAATAATTTTAATCTTAGATAGTATAAATAGCTTATATTAAGGGAGAATCTATTTAAAGTATTTAATTAGGTTAGGAGAGTATTTAGTATAAAGCTTACTATTAGTATATTTTAAGATAGAAAGGTAAAATAGATTATAAAGAATATAATATTTAAAATATAATTTAGATTTAGTGTTAAAACGTTATTTGCCCTGCTAAATAGCGTGTGTTTTCGCATTTTAGCTATTAGTAATAGGGCTACTAAACAGCCTTGCCTAGACCTGGAAAAGGTATTATTCCGGATTATATAATATAATCCTAATACTAACTTCGGGCCTTATAGCCTTAGCTAGCTAGAAGAGATAGAGATAAATATAATAAGGACTCTCTTAGTAGTTATTAGACTTATAATTATAAAAATATTATAATAATCCTTAGAATAAATTTATATTAATTAGTCTAGGAATAGTTTATATTATTTCTTAGATTAGTAAGGTATTAAATAAAGAGATATAGCTTTAAGTAATTAATTAGGAAATTATTAGTAAAAATACTTATATACTAATTAGAATAATATTATAATTATTATTATTAATATATAAAAGATTAGTATAATAATTATTAATAAAGTTTTTTATATTTATTATATAGAAGATTTTTTCTTTTTATTTTATTTAAATAAAATAATCTTATTACTTAGATAGAAAAAGAGCTAAAAATACAAAGAAACCTTAAGCTAATTATAAATAAGATCTTTCTTTAAAAAATATAATTATATTATAAAAAGAGATTATCTAGAGATATTAAGGGAAAAGAGAAAGATACTAAGAATCTACCTTAATCTTAGATTACCTTAAATCTTTAGTTACCTTAGAAACTTAGGATTTATATTATAATCTTAATAGTAAAATAAATATATCTAGAGATATTTAAATAGTAATTTAATATTTTATTATTATATATAATAAAGTAGAATTTATAGGAAGAAAGTTATTTAAGATATATTAAGTATACTTTAAAGAAAAAAATAAAGTATATTAGAAAAAGATAGAAAGTATTTAATATACTAAAATATAAAATTACTTTCTTTTTAAAGGAATCTTCTTTAAGAAGAATAAAATATCTATTCTACTTAAACTTATATAAGCTCTTTAGCTTAAAGAATTTTATAAATAGACTATTAAGGAGATTAAAAATATAAAATAGAAGGTTAGAATATTTTTAATTCTATATAAAGATAAAAAGTTCCTTAAGAATATTACCTTAATAGAGGTATTTTAAATATTCTCCCTAAAGAAGAATAAAGAGGAGAAAATATATTAAATTTCCTTATTTTTACTAATTTGCTTAACTTTCTTAGCTCCCCTAAAAGAAAGGGAAAAACCCTATAATTAAGACCCCTATTACTAGGAAAAGATATTAGATAATATACCTAATATAAGGAAGCTTACTAACCTTAAGAAGCTTTATATAAAGAAAATAAAATATAAAAAAAAAGAATATAATATCTTTAAGAGTAAAGCTTATATTTTTTATATAATATATAAATAGACTAGTATTCCTTAAGTATAGTTTATAGGAGTATTCTTTATTATACTTAAAAGGAAGGCTACTATCTATTACTATAATAATATATATAACCTTTATAAGATTTTATTTTTTTATTAAATAGGAAGGATAATATAAAAGAAATATAAGAATAAAATAGTATATTAGAATTACCTTAGGAGGTAGTAAAAAGCCTTATTTATTAAGATACTCTAAAATAATAGGAAGTTATTATAAAAAGAGGTCCTAGAAAAGCTTTTTTTAGAACTAGAAAACCTTTAAAAGATAGTCCTTATACTTAATTAGAATAAAAATATACTATAAATATAAGTTATTAGTATTTATAATAATATTAAAGATTTTTTTTATTACCTCTAAAAACCCTTAAATACCTATAAAGGTATATACTACTAGCTTTAAGCTATACTAGGAAATATACTTATACTAAAGATAATAATAAAAGAAGTTTTTTAAAATAATAATTTAAACTAGTTTTAGACTAACTAAATATACTAAGGATAGACTAAAAGTTATTATTAGTACCCTTAAGTAAATAAGGATAATAGAGCTTAAACCTACCTTATATAACTAAGTTAGAAAATATACTATATTTATAAGAAGCTAGGCTATTAATTAAGAAATTATATTATAAAAAAGAGAAAGGAGTTATATTATAAGTTTAAGAGGAGCTATATTAATAAGGCATTTTTAATATTCCTAGCCTAATATAAAGGGCCTAATAATAACTTTAATAATAATAAATCCCTTACCTTTAATAAGGAGAAAGACTAAAAAGAAATAGGCAAAGCTTATTATAATAGTAATATATAATATACCTTTTTTATAGGCTTAGTAAAGATTAATATACCCCTTATTTTAAACTAACTTACTAATTAAATGATCTTATATTTTTTTACTAAGAGTAATCCCTTTAAGAAAAAGAAAATAAAACCTTATAAGCTAGTATTATAATTTTTCCTAAATAACTAATATTTAGTAATAATATTCTAAGGTATTATCCTTAATATAAGTACTATAAGCTTCTTAATTAGTAATTATAAGTATTTTATTATACTATAAAGAAATATTATTTTCTTTCTTAAGCTTAATATAAAGATAGTAGGAGAAGTAAGAATTATATTCAAAGGAGGAACCTTAATAGAGTTATTAGGCATAGCTATTATATTAATATCTTTTAGAATTATAATCTTTTATATTATACCTATAAATATCTTATTCTTTTTATTATTTTATAATATAAATTAATTAGGTATTTATTTTTATAATATTAAGGAATATTTAGAAAAAGATAATATTTAAATTTTAATAGTATATAAATAGGGGTACCCTTAGATATTTTTAAAGGTAAAAGAATTATTTGCTTAAAGTAATCTTACTAAGGTTAAATTATAATAAATTTATTATTATTTTAATTATCCCTCTATAAAGAGACTTTATAAGCTCTTAAATAGAGTAGGCTACCTAATTAAGTAAGAAGCTATTAAAAAACTTACTAAAGTATATAAAAAATACTAACTTTATATAAAATAGCCTACTTACTTTAAATTTACTATCTAAGATAATTATAACTTTAATTATTATATTATTACTAATACTTTCTACTTAAAAGATAGGCCTATTTTTTATATTATTAATTTAGCTATTATATTTAATATAGCCTATTTCCTTCCTAATAAATCTATAAAGATCCTTTAAAGAAATCTTAAGTTATATTAGATTAATATTTACTAAGGACTACTTAATTAGATTATTATAGATATTAAAATAAATTATATATTAAGAGAGTTATACTAAGAGATAGGAATTATAAGTATCTTTATTAATATAGTGCCTATTAAAGCCTATAATTTAATTAGTAAGATTAAATAATACTATAAACCCCTTTATAGGGCTTATAAGATAATTTAAAAAGAAGACCTTTCCCTTAGAATTAATAAGGCCCTTTAATCTATAGTAAAGGCAATTAATAATATAGCTAGACCTAATAATCTTATCCTAACCCTCCTAGTATTTAGAGTATACCCTTAAATAATATAGAAATTACCCCTTTTATTAGGAATAATAAAGTGGATAGAAGCTATTTAAAAAGTAATAGTAGAAGTATACTACCTCTATAATAAAAGGAGAATAAATAAGGCCCTAGCTACTTATAATAGCCCTAATACTTTAGTAATTATTAACCTCTTATTAAAATTAATAATATATATTTAGAGAGAGAAAGAAGGCTAAACTAGCCTATATATACTTATTACTAATAATAAAAAAATCTATATAATTAAAGGTATAAAAGGACTTATAAATTTTTATTTAATAATAATTAAATTATATTATAAAGACCCTAAGGCATAGAGCAAAGTAAAAGAGGAGAATAAAAAGCTACCTTTTTATTCTTTTAATTATAAATCCTAATCTTAGTCCTTAAAGAATAAAAGTATAGCTTTACCCTTAATAGAGTAAGCTATAAGAATACCTAAGGAGGAAATTAGTAATACTCCTCTATAGTCTTTAATAATATAAAAGAGAAAAAGAGACTACCTAAGAAAGAATCCTATTATAATTAATAAAGTACCTTCTATATAAAAATAAAGGAGAGGATAATCTTAAAAGAATCTTATTTTACCTTTTATAATATATATTATTAAGTAATTTAAATCTAAAATTAACTATAAAAAGTTATTTTTTTTTACTAAAAAGAAATCTAATTTAGACCTAGTAATCTAAATATATAAAAAAGATATAATCTTTATACTAGGAAGACTATTTAAAAGATTAATAAAGAAGGAGATTAAAGGTTTAATTAAGAAAGATATATTTAAATTTATCCTTTATAATAAAAAATACTATAAAGAAATTAAAGTCTTTAAATTATAAATTATTAATAAGATAAAAGGAAAAATATTTAATAAACCCTATAAAAAGTTAAGACTAGTAATCTAAGGCTATACTAATAAAGGGAAGAAAGTTATTTTTACTTAGTTACTAATAATTTAATAATATAGCTAATAGCTAATCCTAATCCTAATCCCTTTACTCCTAAATAGAGATATTTTCTTATAGTTAAGAGATATTACCTAGGCCTATATATAGTTATAGATTAGGCTAAACTAAATTATTCTTACTTAGCTTTTAGAAAGTATTAGAGATAATTACCCTTAGAATATTATTATAAGAATTATAATACTATTTTATAATATCCCTAAAGCTAAAATATATTAGTAGATAATATATAATAAATATTATAAAAAAAAGCTTAAGATAATTATATTAATCTTTAACCTATACTTATTAATCTTATTAAAAGAAAAAAAAGGCTTTATTATTATTAGAATATAAACTAATAATATAATTAGAATATTTAATAAGAAGTTCTTATAAAAGGAGAAAAAAAAGTTTTAAAAAGTATTATTTAAAGCTAAGCTAAAGGAAAAGTTATTAAAAGAGAATCCCCTTACCTTTAATAGAGCTATTATAACCCTTAAGGAAGGTAATACTATTACTATTTACTAAAAGGGCTAAGGGAAGAAGATTAAGATAGTTAAAGCTAAGGAACCTAAGCTTATAAAGTAATAGTATATTAAATAATAAGCATAAGGAGCCTATATAGCTTTAATTTACTAACCTAAAATATACTATAACTTATTAATTACTATATAATACTAGGAGCCTAGTATAGCCTAAGTAAAAGCTCTAAATAAAAGGCTTAAATAATAAAAGAATAACCTTAACTATAGCCTTATTTTTTTTTTTTTTTTTTTTTTTTTTTTTTAAAAAAAAAAAAAAAAATATTTTTTTTTTTTTTTAAAAAAATAAAAAAAAAAAAAAAAAAAAAAATAAAAATAAAAAATAAAAAAATTAAAAAAAAAAATAAAAAAAAACCAGCTATACTTTTTTTCATTTCAAATTTTTACCAAAAAAAAAAACAAAAAAAAACAAAATATACATAAAACAACAATCATATATATATTATTTATT
>JAHVYB010000163.1:0-94756 GCA_020623695.1 Calonectria henricotiae
AACGAGCACAAACGCCACACAACACAACACCACCGGGGAAAAAAAAAAGCCAAACCAAGGAACACACCGAAACAGGTGTCGAAGTTTAAAGAATGGTGTGAAAGAAACCCCCACAGCGAAACGGGTGCAAAAGCCCAACCTCCCCCCCCTAATGTCGCCCCCGGGGCCGGCCAGTTAAAACAATTCCCCTGGGTGGGGAACAAAAGATAGGGGGCTTGTAGTGCCGACCACCACCAAGATGAGAAAAAACCCCCCCCCCCCCCCCCCAAAAAAAAAAAACTACTACTACTACTACTACTACATCCTCTGAGCTGGAACAAAAAAAAAAAGAAACGAAAGGCAGGTTACTACAGGGTGCGCCATTGATTGAAGTGAGCAAAAGTACAACACAGCCCGAAGTGGTTATAATCGATGGATTCACGAATAGATTTGACATGGGGGTTGCCCAACACGCATAATATAGTAAGCAACAGATGTAGAAGGCTGTGGGTGAAACGACATGAAAATATCGTGTTAAGAGAGAGCTCTTGTTATTCATCGGGAACCCGAAACACTGTCACCGCCAGGCCCTGTCAGGCTATAATGGACCCTTTGCCTATGTAGTTCCAGGGACGTGGAGCCAGCCGCCATATTGCCGCCAGCCCAGAGCTGAGACTGGCGGTGATGAAGGGTATCTCTCCTCTGGTGGTGGTGGTGGTTTCGAGCAAGGGCCCCAAACTGGGAAATTGGGCATCACGAATAGGCCCACGCCAGTCTCTGGGGTCTCCCTGACTCGCTGCTAACGACCCTAGAAATGGCCCACCCGCACCCAACCCGCTGGGCCGTCAGCCCCCAACAACAGAATGCCGGAAAGCCTACCGACTCCACAGATGCAAACTAAAGTGAGGAAGAGTTTCCAAAGAGGGCCTTGGAATGAAGATTTGCTTGCCCCGACAGGTGGCCCCGTCCCATCAACACCAAGGATAGGGCTGTCACCAGTAATATATGCATCCTTGCTCTCAATGAGAGCACCCTCCATCCGTACGAACTGCTCGGTACAATTCAAGTTTTGGCATTACTGGTGCAGGGGGTGTCAGAATGAGGTACGACGTGCAGCGCAACGGTGTCCAAACGGTATGTCTTCCCCTTCCATTGCATCCGAGGGATCCACGCGCTCCGCACAGGGCATTACCAGAACGGTCAGTCATCATATCCAACTCCTTCATTCTTGGAGATTAATCAACAGCTGCTGACTGTCATCATTGTGAATGTCGGGAGGTCCTTGGCAGCGCGGTGGAGGGTGCAGCGCATCCGTTCCTATTTTACGCGTAGGTCTTTACTCTCTGACACACCCCAGGTACCATGTATAGTGATATACATGTACGCATGTCGTGCAGCAACAGCAGGGTCTCTCATCCAGACTGGCCTTTTATGGCCTAAATACCGACGGCGTGGGCAGACACACAAGGTGCTTGCTGATGCAGCGATAGATCTCCCTTGCCATCCAATGCGCTGTGAATGTCGCCGTCGGTGAAGCCCAAGACGTCAACGGTGCTGCATTATGCGAAGTTGCCGCCCCGATGCCGAGGTCGACGGCTCGCCGACAGGGCCGCAGAACGACAAGGCTCACCGCCAGCCGGGCACAGCGCCAAGGAGTCGCGTCAGCCGTGACTCCGCAGCCTCGAAAAAGCTCCTGTCGTCATCGGAGAAGGGGTGGGCGCTTGGCTCTGTCCAATGGCGTGCCACAGTGGCATAGCTTCCAACCTCCGGGTGCCTTTCCCTGGGTTCCGGCCCTAGCGACTGTGATAGTGTGTGCCGGTACCTATTAAGTCTTGTGCTACGAGGAGGCTACCTGTCTGGGAACCCGTCGCATGGCGCCCCACCAGAGGGGAGCAGCCGAGTGGATGAGTAGTCGTCTCGGGTGGATGGACCAGGGGAAAAGGGGCCGCGGACGAGTGTCCCGGTGGACTGGGTTGATCTGATTGCGTCCCGTCAGTATGGGCTCTGGAATGACGGATACATTACCGGTCCTCCGCCTATCAAAAACGGTGGAGGAAAAAAATAGGGAAAAAGAAAAAAGAAACCACACAAAGACAGTCTAGGCGGGCGCATTCCCAAAAAGAAAACAAAGTAGCTACAGAGGGTTAGAGTTTCAAATGTTGCAAGCACCTCATCATGACACTATCCTGTCAAATCAATCATGTAATGATAGGACTATTTGTGAACCCGAGTACCTTCTCACCAGCGCTTCGCTTGGCAGAAATAGGACCGGGGGCGAGCAACGGATTGATGCTCAGATCATTCTGATGCATCAATCGATGCATGGCCACGGCTGCCTCTGTGCTCCCCTCCATTCCCCCCGCCGCCTCAGGGCTGGAGGTGTAGGCGAGAGGCCAGCCCGCACGTCCGCAAGACGCCTGAAAATGGCAATTTGAGAGGATCCATTCATCATCTCGTGTTGATTGCCCTGCTCAGCGCCCCGCCAGCCTTCGGCGCAGACCGTTGACCATCGACATTGGATACGTAGGCGCTACGTAGGCTCACTGACCATAATTCCCCGGGGATGACGGGTGCTAAGTTCCTAGGGTACCAGTTGACGGGCTCGCACCAGCGCCGAATCCAGGGCTCCAATGTTCCATCCACAGTCGACGCGCTCCAGTCCAAGGCTTCTGGGGCCGGGAGCCGGGGGAGGACCTGGACGGACTCGCACGCCAGCTGAGGAGCCCCGCGAGCGGGCGCATACCTTGGAGAAGTACTGTAATGAGCTACGAGGGCCTACAGGGGTTGTCAGACTGACCGCTGGTCGCCCCATCTTTTCTCGCATTCTCGAAGGTTTCGAAAAGGGGGCCAGGGTGTGGTTGGACGAGTGGAGAAGCTTGAGGGGCCCGATGATAAAAGAGGGAGGGTGCGGGATGCCAAAAATGAGGGGGGGTTGAGGTATAAGGCGGCCATGGATTCAATTGCAGCTTGTCACTAACGAGTACCGGCCGCGTAGTCGCGGGAGAGCTATCCTTCTTCGTCTCGCTCGCTTTCGTGTCATCAGTCTCAAGCTGTGGGAGCTGAGCTGAGGTCAGTACTGCAGGGGCGGCGCGATCCCGTGATACGCAGCAATTTTCCATCACGGGGAATGGCGCTTGGCTTATCCGGACGAATTGGGTGATACGCGGCCGAGCAAGACTCACACAACTCATTCCACACACAACTAACACGTACACAACTAACAGCATGACACACAACACATCCTCCCACACTTGACACATTGGTGCGGTGACTTTCGGTCTTCTTTTCTTCTTTTATTTTTTTCTTTTTTCTTCTCTCTCTGACTCCTCTAAAGCGAGGGATACATCGAGCGCCCCCTCTTCAACGTTTCTTTTTCCTATGCGCCACCGCTCCCTGATCATCCTGACGTCTACCACGCCCAACCCTGATCGACGCAAAGCATGGCCTAGATCCCTGGACAGGAGACAAGACATGCTCCTTAGAAACTTTGAGCTCGGATCCTTCGAGGTCTTGCGTGCCCGTTGTACTTTTTTTTCCTTTCTTTTTTGCCAGCTTCTCCTGCACCCATCTGCATATGGTTTCCTGAGGGGGACAAGGGCTGATCCAGATCACTGGGTCTCATTACGCCCGTTCTCCTGTCCCAGAGGGGCCGCACGCCACGTCGACGAATCCAGGCAGTTGATCGGCCCCAATCTGACCTCTCTGCAGCCTTATTTCTGGTCCAGGGTCCGATTGTGTGCGAACACCCCCGATTGCCTGTTTCGGTGAGCTGGCTCACCGGTCTCTCGGGAGGGACCCTCACCGGGTACTGCGAATGTTCATGTCTCGAATGACCCCGGGATGAGCAGCCCTGTTCTATCATGGCCCCATGCCGTCGATCCCCAGCAACAAATGCGACCAGATACCAATCCAGCCGAAATGTGCCAAATCCATCGAAAGAAACGCTCACCTCGTCGCGCGCTCGGATCTCCCATTGCCCCTCTGCCAGCCGCACTGCACAGTTGTCAAATTCATTACACGTCTTGGGTTCGCAGTTCATCCGCCAGTTCCCTCGAGAGAAGGCCGCGTCCCTTTTTTTTTTGTTTTTTGTTTTTTGCGACATCAAAACACGATGACCTGTCACATCTATTCCCGGACCTAGGGCTGATCGGTGATAACAGGGGTCGCTGCATCTTTGTAACCGACCACCCAATCTAAATTCGTCCAACACATGCCCATGGTTTAGGCACGGAGCTGAGTCCCTTTCAACCCTGGCAACCAATGTGCCTTCATGATTGATGACCACCAGACTCGGGTTGACCGTGCCGTCTGCAGGATAGCGCTTTGATGTTTGCAAATTCCCGAAGGATTCGCCGGCAGCAGTTTGGTACGCCGCTGCCTTACGTACATCAATATCAACTCATCGCAGGTTGACGTTGATGGCGTTGACTTGTGGTTAGTGGATATGCAAGGGATCCAAAGAGGTTATCTCGCGTCAAGACATGCGACGTAACACAAATGGCCAACATGCGATTTTTAGACGCGCCTCCAACCCCGGAAGCGGTATACAACTTGGGAGAGGGGGTGGGTTCCAGCTTACCCTGCCTGTCCCCAGCTTTTTGGAGCTGGCGAGCAATTGATGCTACCGCTTCCCTCCAATACTACTCGTCCTTTTTCCAGCTCTTGCCATGCCCCCTCCAAAATCAAACGCCACTGGGGGGGCACCGAAATTCTCCAATAGGCGGCCCTAAGACAGGCGCAAGGGATTACCAAGACAATGTTTGTGCACATGTGATGGCACAAAGCTCCTCCGCTGTCACAAGATTGCCATGATTGGTTGACAAAGGGTTAAACAGATGGCGCACGTTCAAGTCTCCTTGGTGCGCCATCTCGATCGGAAAACAGATGATTGTCTTAACACAATGAGACTTTGCCGCCACAAAGAAAACACCACAATATGGCGCCTAGCGCGGTCATGATTTTTTTTTTTTGGGGGGGGGGGAGGGTAGCCTTTGGTTCCACCCCCTATCGGTTCTAATAAGAAACGTCACGGGCAGATGAATCACTATTGGCAAGTTATCTCAGAGGATGAGACAACACGAAACTATCCCAACGAGGGGGGAGGGGGGCCCTGTGGCGAAGCAGCATTTGCCCTCGGCGACCAGGTTTCAAGGTTAGTGGTTCCTTTACCCAACTTGGCACTGCACACAACAACGATGGACTCATATCCCGGATAGGCTGGCAAGAGCAGAGGCCAAAAGGCACGAAAAAGACACCCATACAATCACATTCCTTGGGAGGCTTGGTCATCCCACCCCGCAAGGTCTAGGACTATCAATAGATCTACGGTCAGCTAAGTCTTGTTTTAGACATCACCGCCGAGGTATGATACTTAGCGTACAGTGGTAACATGGTCAGTCAACTCGGAAGCCTTGCGCCAAGGAGCTCACAGTTGACTTCCTATTTCATCAAGTTGCGCAAGCCCAGGCCAATAGCGGCATCTCCCCCACCAATGTTTCAACCGCCATCGTAGTCCTCACCACATCCCCGGCTTTGTTAAGGGGGAGAGGGGCTTGAACGACTTGTTTGGTACCCACGACTCCAGAACGGCAATGGCGACGTGGGAAAAGGAGCCTTCCCGTCGGGGTGGGACGGTTGGGAAACCAGCCGCCGTATCCGGAAGGGGGGCCTGGTCTCATCCCGGGCTCTGCGCCATGTTCCATGACCATAAACCAGTCTCGGGATACCGCAAGAGTGCTCTGCTGTGCTTCTCAGCCATCAATCCCTTGATCAAGTCGGCCATGCCAGACCATGTTCATGTATAGCAGCAGGGTTCTATAGCATACGAGTGCGGGCAGGTCAGGTCAGGTGGTCTGTCGCTCGCATCCCCGACTCGATCGGATGAACCCTGGATTGATCCATTGATTCCCCCCCTCCCTGAGGGCGTCCCCCCGAGGGGAATGCGGGGGGGCTGCCGCGAACCTGGTTGTTTGGATCTCCAAGGAGCAGAAGGAGCAGCTCATGATGTGCGCCGTGCCCCGTTTGGAGAATGAGAGTGAGATGCCTGGTCAGCCTTGCATGCACAATGCACGTACGGGCAAGCCACGACATGCAGGGCTTCAAATTAGTTGGTACCCTATCTCGTGCTGTGGGTGCACTGCGCCGGTTACAGTAGTAAGGCTATGTGAGATGCCGACATGAAACCCCATCCCCGTCCCCGTTCAAGGGATCGGGAAGCATGATGGCCTTGATTAGGATTAACGTGTCTTACAACTGTAGACTTGCACGGCCCGAATGAGGCCAGCCAAAACAAAAACAAAAAAAAAACCCAATGGGCTCTTGAGTCTGCCACCTGACGCGTGTCTGAGCGCCCGGGAAGGATTGGCCGCGATCCGGGCCGTTAGTGTTGCCTGCTTCTGGGTTTCGTCCAATCTGACTCAGAGTATGGCCGCATTGACAATGACGGCTGCATGACGAGATGACGCTGGATACCCTGTATGTGTGCGTCGTGACCCAGCCGGAGAAAAAGATCCTAGTAGCCTCGCTGCCTCGCTCACCTAAGAGCTCCGACTGCGTGGAACCCGCCCTTGTACAACATGAACCTGCATGGAGGCTGTCGGATGGGTGCACTGGGGATGCAGCACGGAATCCGGCGAGAATGGTGAGGCTTAGGTTCTGATGACAACTATTGATGCGTGATGCCACAAACTGATATCGCAGCGTGCTCGCTTCGAAGCACGTTGTCAGGGTTGCCTGCAGATCGTGCCCCGCCTCGTAATCTGACCAAACGAAAAGAGGGAGGCGGTGTCTCGCTCACTTTGCTATGAGACGTTCGGCGTTATATTTTTATGTATTGTTATCATCATCGTTGTATCGGAGGTGCTACGGACAACAGGTTGAGCGATGACACCGGTGTGGGGTCGCTACGGTCCCATGCTGAAAACAAGACGGTGGGCGCTGTTAAATAATAATAATAAAATTAAATAAAAATTAATAACGGTGCTGGTACTGCTACTACTGGCAATGACAGACAGACAGCGCGGCCTGTCCTGGCCTGCCCTGGCTCACACAGCAGCGGTGGCGGACGGGCAGTGCGTCCTGTGACACAAAAACTGTACGAGGCACACTGTCCGGGCCGGCCCACCACCCTTCGAAGCGAGATAGCAGGCATCCGTCGCCTGGATCAGGCGACCTGCACTGTCATGCGAAATCGCTGTATCTTGGCCTAACGGAACCAAGCAACAACGTCAGGCCTCACAAGCCTCAACGCGAAAAGTCGCCCGACCACTGCTGTACCCCGTATCCCCATTTCCCCAACACGGCCAGCGCCCGTTTCCCCCGAAGCTTCAGCCACCCGGATCGCCCCGACATTAGCCATGGCCGGAAAGAAGGGAGGCGAAAACAGCAAAAAGGCTGCGGGCAACGCTCGTAAGGCTGATGCTGCCGCCCAGAAGGCCACCGCTGACGATTCTCGCCGAGAGGTTGCCGAGGATGAGAAGTGGCAGAAGGGTGCGAAAAACAACTCAAAGAAGTGAGCCGCCGTGAGACACGAGCCCCGTCATGCAGAGCTGACACCCATCAAGGGAGGCCGAGGCCACCAAGAAAGCTGAGGCTGCACGAAAGAAGGCTGAAAAGGATGCTCTGGTGGCCGAGGATGATGCCAACACCCCCGGCAAGGGCCCCAAGAAGTCAAAGGCTCCCGTCAAGAAGTCGCGCGGCCTCGACCTCTCCCAGCTCGATGACGACAAGCCCGCCGCCCTCAGCGCAACCGGTATCGACAACGCCCTCGATGCGCTGTCGCTCACCACCGGCGGCGACGACGGAAAGGTCGATCGACACCCCGAGAGGCGCTTCCCGGCTGCCTACGCAAAGTACGAGGAGCGTCGCCTCCAGGAGATGAAGCAGGACGGCAGCGGAACCGGCCTGCGACAGGAGCAGCGCAAGCAGAGGATCAGGAAGGAGTTTGAGAAGCACCCGGACAACCCCTTCAACCAGGTCACGGCCTCGTACAACGCCTCGAGGGACGACATCCAGCAGCTCAAGGACCAGGAGAAGTCCAAGATCGAGAAACGCCTCGGAAACTAGGTTTTCTTTTTGGAGATGGTCGCGCGCCCGCAAGGTTTTTTGCTTGACAACGAGGAGGGGTTTTACGGACAAGGTCGACATTAAAAAGGCTATCACAACGGGAGGCATATTTTACTTTTGAGTTAGACGACTGCTGGCTAGTATCCAGCCATCTAAAGAGAATATATATATTTTTTCTCTTGGGACTAAAATATCGCAAAGCAAAATGCGGTTTTTATTATTATTAAATAAATAACTCCCATCATGTCATGATTCTCCATGGTTGCACATCGCGTGTAACCCCGCCATGCGACCCCGCCATCGGCCCTTGGCTTGGATATCTGTCCGGCAGAATGGTAGACCGCCCTCGTCACCGCCTAATGATATCTGAGGCATCTGTATGCAACCATGTCAAGCAATCGCCAACAGCTGCGTGTCTATCGAGCGTGTCTGGTTTTGTTTATCGCATCGCAGTAGAACCAAGGCGGGAATGGATTCACTCAAGGCCGGGATTCTGCCGTCCCTATGCAAGCAGCAGCTGTACTCCGAGTTGTCCGTGCCGACCCCTTTCCGTATCCTACTCCCACCCTATACCACTATGCTAATGGGAGGAACAGCGCCGGGCTTAAACAAGCCCGTCTCGAGGGTGTTTTTGTTAGCTTGGCCCCAGGGAATCCTACAATGTGGTCTGGTGTTTTATTTGTGCGTGATGGTGAGTATGGTTAATCGTCGCAAAGCCCTCAATGTTGATACAAGCCTTCAGGCCCTTACGCTCCCGCCGTCCTCAGATTCCAAATATCGTTTCCCGACTCCTACCCTCAATTTCCACCACTAGTCACTTTTTCGACCGACATGTTCCATCCCCTCATCACACCTCTGACGACGTACATGTACACAACCGACATCCAAGACAGCGGAACCGTGAGTGCGTCAGATCAAGAACGACTGCCTCCTGGTGGGTTTAGTCTGCGCCACGGCTTCCCACAATGGTTCGGACGAGGCAGACGAAACATCGGAACACCTAGGCAAACCGGCGACCAACGGGTTGCAACCCCCACGCCGGGGCAGGATGATATCAGCAACACAAGCACACCGGCGTCCAAGGCTTCGCCGGGGGAGGGGATACCGGCTTATATGCAGACGGGCAAGAGAGGTGTATCTGCATATGAGATTCTTCGATACATTCGAGATGCTTTCAACTCTGAGCAGGTGCTGGACACTCTACCATTGGAAGCAGCGGGTAACCCCGGAGCTTGGCATGCCTGGCGAACCCATCGTCGAGCCGCCGGGAAATTACCTGAGGAGCCCGCGACAACAGAGGATGCCGAGAAACAAGACGGAGAGAATGTACAGGGCTCCGAGAACGACTCAGACAACAGAGCGTCACCCACTGGCTCAAGACATCCCGGGGAATGGAACTGGGATGGTGTCTGGGAAGATAGGGTCAAAAAGGGCATTGCGGCGAGCTTGTCCGAGCCTGTCCTCTACGGCTCGGTGACCACGCCGGATGATTTGGTGAGTATACACACTCCAACTGGCACGGGAGTTGAAAAAAAAGACGTTATTCTAACAATGAAAAGCTGCGGTTTCTGGCCATGGAGGACAATGACGTGGAGTCAGTCAAGGAGAATATCCGACGCACCCTGGGGAGTGCATCATGAGACTTGGTGGAGGTTTCTGCCCTGGGTGGGGGGTTTCTTTCCTTGACCCCGTGGCTCTTGTCAGGCGAGAAACTGCAATCACCGCGGTGGGTGGCAATGTCTGAGTTGGGCCGGCGTGGCTCGTGTCACGACTACCTGATCCCCGACTGCCGAGTTGCACTTTGCCCAACGCCAGGTTGTTATTGCTCGAGTTTGTCACTTTGCAGCAACGAGGCTGCTGATACCCATTAGAATTTTTGCCTTTCGTAGCTAATACATCGACTGCTCTTTTGCCATTCATCAAAACTTGGTGTGTTGCATTACTCATACTCTAGAACACTGTTAAACGCCACACGTTGCCAACGCAATCATCATTTTCTGGTTCGGCCCCCGATATCAGCTCCGGTAACAATACGACATATCATATCTCAACTCGCCGTCCTTGCTTGCAGTAGCGCTCTGGTCTTGTTTCTCCTCTTGTTGAATTGCTGCAGCACGGTTGTTTCATCACATCCATTTCGAATCCAAGTCGAATCATAAACTGCCAGAGCCTCAACAACTCTTGCGGAACTCGATCCAGACCGTCACTCGGTGGCGCCTGGTATGCAACCGTGCTGGATCTTTTTAGGACCAGGACTTCGAGGAATCAAAATCTCGCGATCGTCGACTTTTGTTCACACCCTCCCCCCTCAGCCATGTCGTCGAGGAAATGTGAGGCGCTGCCTCCTCTCACAGAGCTCCACGCCAACAAGCAACAGAGGACTCGTGACAAACCAAGCCCCTTGCGAATAGTCAAGGACGACGTACGCTGCGGGGATGTGACGTCCGCGTGCGCGGCCGAGTTGACTGCGAACGGCGCTAGGGGTGGGCTCGGCCTTCGAGGCTGGTCTGGAGTGCCCTCTGCCCCAAAGCGCAGAAGATCCGATGAGGTCCATCCAGCCGCAGGAAAGGAGAATTATGCCGTTGATCGTAAATCTGTACTTTATTACGGGTTAGATTATGAATCTCCTAGCGCCACACAATATGCTAAGTCTTGGGTGTGGGATGATAGCCCACCTCATCCCCAGATTCAAGCTGGATCTGCACCCTTGATTGTGAAGAAAACGCGCCGAGGACGCATTGATGATCAAGGTCAAGAAAAGGGCTCGTACGGTGGATATCAATCTGCTGCTACGTTTTCGGCTGGCTGTGGTATCCGTCGGGCGCCAAAACTGCGTGCCCCTATATCCAATCCCTACAGTACACTAGCAGACGTCTCATGGCAGTTCGCTGCCGGCCAAAGTCAACCATTCCCGCTCAGCCTCCTTGCCCCAGCGGAGGCTCCCAAAGTTCAGCACCGGCTGGGACCGGCATATGTGTTGACCCCTCATGTCGAGGTCACGTCAGAGATTGCCGCTCTCGAGAATGGACAACATACCTAGTGGGTGGCCATCGAAGTCTCTGGACGGCTATCACCAGTTGTAGGGGCCCACGGGCGGTCAGGGACTTGCATGGGGCCAGCCATTGACCAAGATCAAGGTTTGTGCAGTGAATGGACATCCCCAAGCGTTTGGGCGAACGGTGTTGTTGACAACTTCTCTAGGGGGCCAGTTTGAATTTGGGAATCTGTACGACCTCAACGTCGAGGTTTTGCCTACAGGAAATTCATCCGTTCTGCAAGTGTTGCGAAAACAGACTTTCCCAATGTAGGTTGGCCGACCCTTGACAAGACCGCCAGGGTGGGCTGGCTGACGAACAGGGTCCAGCACCATTGGTGTGGGATCGAGAATCCTTATTTTAGCCCAGATCCGAATCGATCTCGATCAGACATCCCGGATTCGGAAATCGCGGTATAAGTACGCCCGAAAAAACCCAGATGAGTTGATCGAAGACCTTACGGCGGAATTAGGGGGTTGTGAGGTGGGGTACTCGCACATTCGACTCTCATATCGTCACACGGCCTTTCCCACTCTCACAGCCTCAGACGTACTCGGCTGGGGCAGTGGTGTGTCTAGCGTGCAGAGCAGGATCGATACAGTAGCGACGGCATCTATCAAACTCCACAACTCTCTCTCGCTGTGGTCCCCTCGTCCAGTGCAGGCGCCAAGGTCCCTGCTGTTGCTTATCCGACGACACTGGGGTGTAGAGAGAGCGACAGAGGCGATGCGACGTATGGCGGACTGTGGTGATACCTCATGCACACTCGCCAAGACCAACCCTTCAACCTCGATTGAAGTATGCTCTCAAATCAACGCGGAACATGATGCGCATCAGTTTTCCATACCGGCAAGTTCCGCTCACAAGGCACCACCCGTACCCCTAAGAAGGACGAGCCTTTGTGGGAGCGTGCGGGCCCGAGACATGGCGGTGGCCAGAGACTTGGTGAACAAAGCAGAGCATGTGACGTCTAAACAACTGCCGACATTATCGTCGCAGGAGCCATCATCTCCCAACCCGCATCGGGCAGAAAACGACAAGGAGCTTTCGGCCGGCGCAACCAAAAAGTTGCCGGACGGCATGCGACCCAAGTCTCCGGCAACGGCTGAACAAGACGCTCGCCTTCCCGGGGGCGGGCTGTGGAAGAGGCGGTCGCTCGGGGCCGAGACTCTGGGGGGTTTACTCTCAGCAAAGGCTGATGGAACGATAGCGGCTCGGGAGCAAGAGGCTAGTAAGGGCGGGCCAGTGGTATAGGAGGCACCAGCTCCCGTCAGGGTCAAGAAGGATGCAGGTCGATGGGGATGGGGCACCTGGTTTTAACAGGGCGGAAACAATGATTGGCTTTGACTTTGGCCTTGCAGAACATTTCGATAAATTATTTCATGTCTACTCTAGTTCGTCCCTCCAGGGAATTGATACCTGAGCGCCCTTTCGCGCAACTGTCACAGCGGCAGCCTTGTTCGCCGCGGCGACGGCAGCGTCAATATCGAAGTTGCCCCCCTTGGCTGCCACGACAGCAAGTGCATATGAACCAACAAACGTGTCGCCGGCAGCAGTCGTGTCGACGACGGACGTTTTAGTGGCTGGAAGCAACGCGCTCTTACCATCCTTGTTGGCAAAGTAGACACCGCGACCACCTAGTGTGATGATGACGTTCTCAACACCACGCTGGAGAAAGACTTTTCCAGTATGAACCAGACCATCCAAAGTGTCGAGATCTGACTCGGAGCAACCAGAAAGAATAGCGGCCTCCGTTTCGTTGACAACTAAATGGGCAAGGCCATCGTACGCATCAGCAGGCAGCGGTTGAGCTGGAGCAGGGTTCAAGAGGACCGGAATGCCGGCGGCCTTAGCGGCCTTCAGTGCTTGCATAACAGTGTCAAAGGGAATTTCGAGCTGCATGATTAGTAGGTCAAGGCGGGGATCCGGCAAGGTCTCGAACTCTTGGGGATGGAGAGAGTGGTTGGACTCTGGGGATAGGATGATGCGGTTTTGACCAGTGGGCTCATCAACGACGATGATGGCAAGACCAGTGTTTCCGTCCTTTCGAACGGCAACGCCGTCAACATTGACCCCATAAGACCGAAGGCTGTCGAGGAGAAGGGTCCCGTAGCTATCGGCGCCAACGGCACCCACCATGGATACAATGGCGTAGGGTTGCGATAGGTCAGATGCGCGGGAAAGCTTGCCGCATGCGACTGCCTGGTTGGCGCCTTTGCCGCCAGGGGAGGTTGCGAAGCTGCTGGACGTCATGGTCTCTCCAGGAAGGGGATGGTGCGAGACGTAAGAGACCAGGTCCATATTGAGGGACCCCAGAATGGAGATTCGCGGAGCATCGGAGGAAGCCATAATGGGTGGATAACAGACTGGGCAATGGATCGACAAGGGGAGATTGCGACTGTGATGGCTGGAAAAGATGGCGTTTTGTGTGACAGGGAATGATATCTGATGATTTGCCGCCTTGACTAGAGAGTCCTTAGCTGCGCCAGCTAAGTCGGAGTGCCGGGACTGGGATGGGGGAGGCCAGGTGAGACCCGAGGAGACCAACGGGGAGCACTGATGATCGTGCCCAAAGTACTTTGTATCCGTAGCAGTCACTCGTAGGGTACAGGAAGACGAGAGAGCAGCAAAGAATGAGGCCAATTGCGTGGGGCCAACTTTGACTGACGTCGACGCAAGGACACGGGATCGGGGAAGGCGAGACGACTCAGAAGCTGGTTTGGGTTTCTCTGTCTTGTGTGTTTGTGCGTCTGTTTGTGCGCCTGTTTGTGCGCCTGTACCTGTGCACTTCCCTGCTCTCTTTTCCTTCTTCTTTCTTTCTTTTTGCTGGTTGTTTGTCTTGTGACGAGGCTGCGGATCAAGTCTGAGAGCCGCGAGACAGCGGCGGGACCTTATGTGCGGTGAAGGAATTGGTCGCGTCGCCACTCGGCTCGGGTATGTCGAGTGTGTCAAGTGTGGCGGGGCATGAGGGGGTTGTTTCGGAGAAAGGAGCTCTTGGAGCTTTGGATGTTGGACCCTTTTGGGCTACGGGAAACCCCACCAAAGTATGTACGTACCACCCACCGCGAATTGGTACCATGGTTTAAGCTGGACACCATTGAAAAAAAGAAAGAAAAAAGAAAGAAAAAAGCCAGGGTCTCGAAATGACAGGGGAGGGTGCCGACCCAACGGACCTTAGGACGAGGATCTGTATAGTAGATGATCCAATTGGATCTGAGGCGATCCCGACCCACAATGCACTGACCATGACCTAGAGGAACGACAACTCAATGCGACAGGATTGCGAGATGTGGGAAAAGGAAATAGATTCAGTTGGAAACAATGGCCTCGGACAAGGACAATATATAGGTAGTTGTCTGCCATCACATGCATGCGCTACCAAGCGAATTAGTGTGTAGAAGTAGGTGAGAATATTCTGTACTTGGTAGGATCACTCGAGATATGTTTTACAGGTAGTGTCCATATTAACATTGCATGCCAATGTCACACTGCTACTGCCACATTGCTGCGCTGCCACCCACGCACAGCATGCAAGAGCGGGCGGGCATGCAATGCACAGCCGCCAACTAAAAAAGCGCGATCCAGGACCATGAGGAGCGCTGCCAACTCCTGCAAGTTCATGGTGGCATCGTCATTGCTTTTTCTCCCCCTCCCTCTCTCGCTTGCGTTTTCTTTTTGTTCCGCTCTCTCGCACTTGTCCCCGCTTCTTTTCTTACTTGTGTACGGTACGGAATAAGGTAGGTACGCATACTCACATATCACATGGCCCCCTGCTTGGGAGCCGTGTCCCCGTCGCCATCCGCTTCCCCTACATTTACCTTTTCTTTTGTGTGGGCTCTTCCCCCTGCTCTCTCCCAGTGATGCCCGATTCGACCTCTCAGCAGAGCAAACTGTTTCACAGTGATCCCCTGATGGCGCACAAGCTTGTTTGCTAACTTGTTAGTGTCATGGGTTGACCTTACAGTCGGGAACAAAAAAGAAAGCAATAACGGGGGGCGGAAGCTGACCCTAGCTTGGTCGGTCGGTGGGGGAAAAAACGATTACTTATTGGAAAAACTCGGCTTGTTTTCTAGAAGCATTCTCTTGGTGTTTGGGAAGAAGGGAAAGTTTGCGGATCAAGGTGTCAAATATCGGGGTCAAATTTGGCGAGCGAAAGTGTCATGGGTGAAATTGTGAGAGGGAGGCCCAGACAGGGTTTCTGAGCAGGAGAAAGAAGAAGAAAAACCAACTGAAAGGATTCCGCCTCTCTTACTGATCAACTCCGCTCCTATAAAAGTTTATTTGTTTATTCATTAATTGTTCTAATTCATATTTTTATTTTTATCTGGCTTCGTGCCTGGCGCACCACGTGGGAAATGTCAGGGAGCAAGCAGGTGGTCAGTCAGTCATACACGGTGACTGACCTCCCCTAATTTTTCTTCTCTCCCTGTGCATAGGTAGCTTAGTGCCATCAGCCTCTTATTTCTTTTCTTCTCGACATCTCTTCTTCATGCACACAGACTTATTAGTGGGTTCTCCTTACAACGGCATTTCGGTCGGTCCACTCATTCTCGACATGTCGGTCAACAAGAAAACATTAAACTAGCGCACAGTCCAAGTTACGAAGTGATTAGCTGCCATCTCGACCTGCGGGAGCCAGGTCTGGGGCTTCTTGTCTGAACGCTCGGAACTAAAGTTGGCCGCAAACCCGCGCCTGGGCCACCTGTCACATTTTCCTTAGTGGTCTGTGTGCGATGGATGCTCAACATGAATGGGGTCTTGTCCTCCCAATCCAAGGGGTCCTATTGCGGAAGCGACATCGACCAACAATGGACAAGAACGCCGACCATATCGAGAGTCGGGCCGCATGATTGAAGCTCCATGATCAACGGCCCACAGATCCGCCTTCTTCAGCCCACGCCAGTCCTAACTTTTGGTACATAACTGCTGAAGCACATGGCACTTCCACTCTGTCCCACTGTCCCACTATCCCACTATCCCACTATCCTACTGTCCCACCCACACCCACACCTACACCCACACCTGGCCCCCTCGCAACAACGAAGTAGAAACATGACGCAGGGTGATGAGGAGGAAGTGAGAGTACGAGAGGTGGGGAGGGGACTAACGCGAAGTCCCGAACTAACGAGGCGACTTGACTTTAGCCCTGCTTCCTGGTTTAGCGCGGACCCTCCTCTTCGTCCCTGTCCAATTCTGCGGCTTTCCGTCATGTCGGCGGTGGGCATTCAGAGCCGGCCCAATTGCTCCACGAGAGCCCCAGATTGGCCAAACAGCATTGCGGTTCTCCATCATGGTAAATCGGAGCCATGTCAGTTTCCCTATCTTTTTGAACTCCACCACGAGCCCATCTTGGACACACCCCTAGGCCCCCTTGTGGTCCCTCCTATCGCACTTTCTATGTGGCCCTGCGAATCGCCCAAACGGCCCCAAGTGGTCCCCAAATGTGCCAGATGACCCCCGGGCAGCTTCCAGACGGCTTTCATCTTGCTGTCTATGCATAGTCTAGCTAGCACATCCGCAAAATCGTGCCTCAATCTCTGCCATGGCATCCCACATCCACGTAACTTTAGTGCCGGTAGCAAATGTCGGTCATGACATGAGCCGACCCCTCCCTTATTCGACGTCTGTCTGCCCAAGCTGGGAGACACGTAGCTGACTAGGCATGTCGCTGATACTTTTGATGTAGTTGTGACCTCGTGATTTGCAGCAGAATTTGTCCACTGACCGTGAGACAAGCGACTCCCTGCGCGCATAGACTCCTCGCAAGTCCGAGCGAATGGTCTATTGTACGTCTTTGACCTGAGGACCCTGGTGGCTCTGCCTGCCTCAATTATGAGTCGCGCGTTAAAATTTGTATGCAATCGAGGCACCCAGAGACAGGCAGGGAGGTAAACGGCTAACGTAGTCGCGAGAGAAGTAAGGGCCAACCCAGCAGCCAACGAAGCCATCTCCGTCACCATTCAAATTGAAGGTTCCCGCCTCTCGCCTCAATTCTTTTCTGTCCCCCCTCCCATGCTTCTCTCGTATCTTTAGCCAGCTTCCTTTAGCCCCTTGTGGTTCTCATCAACCTTTTTTTTTTCTTTCTCTCTTTCGGTCTTAAACTTCCCGAGTTCTGTGCGTCCTTATAACTCCACAACTCCTGCCAACTCACCTCCTGGTCCCGGCAACTCTCTCAAACTCTCCCTGCAACCCACAAGCAGTCTTCCCTGTCATGGAACTCATATTCTCCAAAGCCCTTGTCGAATTGGGCATTATCATCTGCATCGTAATCCTCGCCCTAGCGCATTGGCGATCAAAATCTTCGCTCCCGCTTCCCCCTGGTCCCCCTGGAGAGTTCCTGCTGGGCCATGCCCGTGTGATTCCCCAGGACAACACTGCTGCAGCATATGCAAAATGGTCGAGGGAGTATGGTAAGAGCCCCCGTGAGTCCAAGTGGCGGTTCGTGGTGTCTCTAACTTTCTCGTGAATCAAAGACTCGGATATCATTCATGTCAAGTCACTGGGTCGCTCCATTGTCGTCCTTAACAGCGCTGATGCAGCAAGAGACATCCTCGAAAGGAAGGGTGCCAACTACTGTGATCGTCCGAGATTTACTCTTTTAGAGGTGTAAGTCTTTCCCCTCGCCATTTCAGAGTTGCGGGTAGCTCATACGTTGTGCCTTGATGTAGCATGGGTTGGGGAAAGACCCTTACCTTTCTCCCTTTTGGAGAGCGCTGGCAGATGCACCGAAAGTTGCTCCAGACTTCGTTTAGCAACACAAATGTTCGAAAGTGGCACAAACTTCAGATAACAGAAGCCCGCCGCACTGTTCGCAATATTCTGGGGACCCCCAACGGTTGGGAGACATCCCTTCGAAGACTCGCCGTGGCAATTGTCCTCCAGGTGAGCTATGGGACCGACGTCCCCCATGACAACGATCCGTACATCCAGATTGCCAATGACGCCATGTACGCAACTGGAAACGGCGGTGCCCCAGCCAACAGTATTGTTGACCTAATCCCACCAGGTAAGATGAGACCCTGTTTGGTTTTGAACCCCCATATTCGTCATGCTGGGCGAGGATTGAGTGTGTGCTTGATTCTGACGACTCTTGCAGCTCGGCACCTTCCAGATTGGCTCGTGCGGGATTGGGCGCTTCGATTTGCACGGCAGTGGCGTTGGGCTATCCAGAAGCTTCACGACGTGCCATTTGCTGATGCGCAAGCGGAATATGTAAGTCTACATCGGCTGGGAATTTTTAGTCTCATGGCTCGTGCTTGCACCCTGGGAATTGTGATAAGTCATGAGAGCAAGAAATGAGACAGATGCTGATGATGCCAAGGATTCTTCTGTCCGGGACAACACATCATTGGCACACCAGCTGCTCAACATGTACAAGACCAACGAGGCGCTTGGAAACAAACAAGAATGGACACTAGACGATATAAAGGGGGCGGCAGGTGCCGTCTTCATCGCGGGGGCTGACACGGTAAGCCAACCAAGGAAGAGTCCAATTGATTTTGATTACTCAACAACAAGCGCATAGACTTGGGCGACGTGTGTGATTTTTATTCTCAACATGGTCCTTCACCCAGAAATCCAAAAGAAGGCTCGGGACCAACTGGATTCAGTTATTGGCCCCGACAGGCTCCCGGAGTTTTCAGACAGGGGCTCCTTGCCATACATCGAACACATTGTCCAGGAAGTCTACCGGTATGTTTTTTTGTTTTGTTTTTGACGCGCAACCGTTTGAACTTTTATCCCCGATTTCTGGAGTTTGGACTAAACATGCATCCATAGCTGGTCACCCTTGGCGCCACTAGGTAAGCACCTTCAGTCCCAAACCCTGACGCGGACACCTGCTTATGCCTGTGTGTGACATTAGGCATCCCCCACAAATCTCTTCAGGACGATGTCTACCAAGGCATGTTTATCCCTAAAGGTATGTTTCCGTAACTCGCATAAATGATGAATAAGCCGCAATGACTCACGCTTTGTCCTAGGGTAAGAATCCTCATGAGTCGGTGTCTTCGAAACGACGTGGATGAGTCTGATAAGTCCCAGAACTGTGGTGTATGCCAACGCTTATGCCATGGCGCATGATGAGCGCATCTACCACTCGCCCCACGAATTCAACCCCGATCGATATGAACCACAGGCAAACGGTGGGCCTGGGGAGCCATTCCCAGTTGGGAACTTCGGGTTTGGGCGCCGGTACGTGTTTGGGGTCTGGGAGGGGCTGGAACTGAAGACTTGACGAGGCTTCATCCAGCCCTTTGTGTTCACATCCTCTCCCCAAAGCCATGTATTGTAATGTACAAGGCAGCGCTGACTTTTGAGGACCTTAGGGTTTGTGTCGGCAGGTTTCTTGCTGACAACAGCGTTTGGATCATGGTTGCCACCATGCTTGCCACACTCGAGTTCCGGAAGAAGCTGGATCCAACTGGAAACCCCATAGAACCCACAGTGAAGTTCACCAACGGTGGCACCTGGTACGTCTGAAGCCTTCAGCCCCCCGCGGAAAATCTCCACCTGAACAATACAGCTTGCATTTGTCAGTGACGATAGTTAATTACCCTTGCTGACTGAGCTGTGTGGCCGAAAAATAGTCATCCGGAGCACTTTGAGTGCGATATCAGGGCCAGGAGTCTCAAGGCGGGGGCACTGGTGGGAGGAGCCAACTAAACTAAACTAGGGCACGGTATGGAGTACAGTAGGCGCATGTAAAGGCAAAGATAAAACGGGCTGTTTGGTTGGGTTTGGGTGTCGTTGGTTAGCTCAACCCTCTGCCGATTGAATCCTGGCGACTTGGCGAGGGATAAGCTGACTGGCTCCTGTGCTTGAAATAGGCGGGTCCTGACTCAAGCAGCAAATCTGGTGTTTGGTCTACGGAGTAATGGTAGAGCCGGGGGGGGGGGTTGTTAACAGTCAATCAACTCTTTTCTTTGATTGCGACGTATCCTGCACAGCTAGCCGTAGAACGATGGTACCTGGCTAATTAATTCCCGCGACTGGATTCAAAAGCTGGTTGGCTTCCCACCGGCCTTGGAAACGGGACCCTTTTTTGCGCTTTTCGTTTTGTTTCCTCTTTTTTTTTTTTTTCTCACATTCAGTTTTTTTTTATCGGTTTTCGTTTGTCTGTCTCATATCCAGGAGATGAAAAAAGCAACTTAGCTCATGTTACACACCGGCAAGTGGAAACTTAGCGGGTGGCAAACTAGTCTGAAGGTCATTGCCATGTGGCGGACACACTAGGCAGAGATGGCAGTGCCAACAAAGCACCATCAAGGCTAATAGATAGTGAGAAGAGTAGTGTCCCCGTTCGTCTAGAGTTCTCTTAGGTCAGAAACTGGCTTTCCCATTGCATCTGCTGCATGCCGGCAGAGATCACCAAGCCGGCATTTTCACATTAATCACGCCCATTTTGTGGATTGCTCCCTCGCGGCTGTGGGCCAAAGCTCTGAGGATTAATAGAACCCTCGCTTTTAATATTGAAGAACTAACCCTGTGTATCCAATATGGAAAAGTCGGGCTTGGTCTCTTTATTCTTTAAATCAGGATTGTCATCGGTTTCAGTTTCTTGTAATGGATGAGCAGTAAATGCCATGACCATGGTTAGAAGAGAGGGCCCGCGTATTAGCTTGGCATTCGTTTCGTCTGGTCTGTATCATGCCATGTAAATGACCGGATCTGCATTGTTTGTCTCCCTTCGTGTTCTCCTAAGTGGTAATTCGGCACAGCCCAACCAGGAAGCCGATCGGCAAACCAAAGAATTTGCTACGTCTCACGTCAAGCCGATGTCAAGTCAATATGAATCGGCTCAGCAAGGGAGGGAGTAAAAAAAAAAAAAAGCCGCCCCAATCACTGTCGCATCATAAATCAGATTGTTGTGCTGCCGGCCCAAGTGCCCATGTGACGTTCTTCGCATTTTTTCCCCCTCCCCGGTTTGCGTAAAACCACATGCAGCATGTAAATCGCGCACGAGTACTAGATCCGAGGATATGAGAACTCTAGACGGGAGAGTTGAAGCCATGTCCGAGCGAACCTTCGATTGTGCAGCTTGATTAACCCACTTGCCGTCTCTCTCTCACTCCCTTGGCGCGATACAATAAGATCGGAATCGTATTAACGCACCCACTCTTCGCATCACTCTCCGAAGTAGGCACGCCGTCGGCGCAAGACGTGGAGTAGCGGACTAGGGTCCGCTATATGAATTCAGCGAGTAGCAACCCAATGCTTGTTCGCGGATCACCTTTCTAGTTCCGTACGCGCGACTTCTCCGTCCAAGGAGACGTGGAGTTGTGCGACAACCCCTTCTACCGGCAGTTTGTCATGGTCGGGGCAAGACAGACACCCCACTCTAGACCCGCAAATATTGACGAGGAACCTGGTGCACACACGGATGATTGAGCCTAGTTTGCTTGAGGCATCCCGCACTAGGGCAAGGAAGGCCCTTGTAGCATGCTCATTGTAATAAAGTCCTCAGCTGCATGGCGCCCAAGAACAGCATCGCGGCCTTATAATGCCCTCAAATTCGCATCCATCGGTCCCACACGACTACGGCTGCGATCCGGGCCGCAGCGCCCTGGAACTTCAGCCTAGGTTGCGGCGTGGCGATCATGCTGCCAAATTGGACTGCTGGCTGGACCTCGGGATGAATGCAAGGAGTTGGGGTTGGGGGGGTCGAGGTCGCACTAACTGACCTAAGTCTTTGTTTGTCGGTGTGAGATTGTTAGTGGTACATGTCGAGGTACCATGATCGCTGACGGTTCTTGCGCCTTAGATTCGGGCACAAGTACCCTCACCGGTTGCCAACAACCAGCAGGATGCCAAGTGGCTGTCTGATTGCATACCTCGTGCGCAGTGGCTGGAAACCGCTAAGCTGTATACTGGACAAAATGTGTGCCATGAACATGACATATCAATAAGGGGTCTCAGATGCAGGGTATGGTCTCGGTCTCGATCCCCGATGAATGACACCACACCTTGGCGGAACGACCCAGAAATCATACACTGGCCGAGCTAGCTTGGTAGATACGCCCAAAGCACAACGAATGTGACATTCTGAGCTCAAAGAGTTCAGCGCGGTGGGAACTGTTACCCAATGCGCTTTTTGACGACAAGGGCCCATCGTTCTTGTGACCACCGCCCATGTTGTGATAAAAGGCTCATATCAGTTCCCGTCATCAAACTCCACTACTTCTTCATCGCCAATTTTATAGGAACCTCGTTGGTGACCAAGGTATCAGCCAACTAAATTGTGGCGCAATTTATCACCATGAAATCTCAGACTGAGTATTCCCACAATGACCTCGAGGCGAACATAGAGAATGGATCCCGGCCGCTTGACCGAGGACTATCCTCCGAGATTGTGCAAAGTAGGGGAGATGGCGACGACGTTCGCAGTGAAGCTTCTGAGGTGAAAGGTGTATTGGATGCCTCGAGGTGGTATCGAAAACTCCTCAACTTCGGCGTCGAGGAGAATGGAGTTAAGCCTGTCCCACGAGAACGGCAGATAGAGACGGCCTATAACAACTTGTTCACGGTCTGGTTCACGGATCTTCTCTGTGTTTTGCCGTAAGTTGGTTCAAACCCCGCAGTTATGAAAGCGTGCTCAGCTATGCCAGCCTGCCGACAGGTGCACTGGGAACGGCCGTGTATGGACTAAAGCTCCGAGACGTATCTTTAATAATTCTCTTTTTCAACATACTCACATGCATTCCGCCCGCATTTATCGCGATCGGGGGCGTTCAGACGGGAATGCGCCAAATGATCCAAGCACGGTACTCGTTTGGGTAAATATTACTTTATTTGCCTCCCATCTCAGAGTAACCAAACCTGATGCTGATGAACCCAACCCTAGAGCCTTTTTTGTAATGATACCTATTCTCTTCAATGCGGGAACAGTGACTGGTTTCACACTTGTCGGATCCATTGTTAGTGGACAAGCCATTGCAGCCATCAATGAAGATGCACATATCAGTGTAAGTGTCGGTATCGTAATCGTTTGCATACTGAGCTTTGTGACTGCGTTTTTGGGGTATCGAGCTATACATGTCTGGCAAAGGTGGCAGTGGGTACCTAACTTGATTGCCATTGTCATCGCTTTGGGCTGCGGAGGTAAGCATTTGGCCAACCAGGCTGAGGCAGGTCCAGCCACAGCCAAGGGCGTTATTGGGTACGGTAGCCTGATGGCCGGATACTTCATGACCTTTGGTGGCACGGCCTCTGATTTTACTATTTACCATAGCCCAAATGTTTCCAAGTAAGCAACTTTGGGCAATATGTAACTTGGATTCCCTTGCGCTGACAAACCTCCAGGTGGAAAGTTTTCACCTATGTGTACCTGGGTCTCTTGACCCCTTCCACACCTCTCCTCGTTCTCGGAGCGGCGATAGGAGGTGCCATACCAAACGTCGAATCCTGGCAAACGGCATGGGATTCATACGGAATTGGGGGTGTCTTGGCAGAAATGCTTCGGCCAGCCGGTGGCTTCGGAAAGTTTGTCCTCGTAATCCTGGCTTTGAGTGTTATCGGTAACACGGCTTTGTCCAATTATTCTGTTGGCCTAAACTTGCAGATGCTTCTTCCGGTTTTTGCAAAGATCCCTCGAGTAATCTTTATCATTATCACAATGGCTATAATGATACCTATGGCCATCTATGCCGCAAACGAATGGGCAACCTCTCTTGAAAATTTTCTGGCCCTCATCGGATACTGGGCTGGGTGCTTCGATGCTGTTGTCATTGAGGAGCTCGTGGTCTTTCGGAAAATGGACTATACAACATATGACCCGCGAATTTGGAACAAATGGCGGCGTCTTCCTCCAGGTTTCGCAGCTATCGGGGCCTCACTCGTTAGTCTTGCGTTGGTGGTTCCTGCTATGGATACAACGTGGTATTCGGGTCCAATTGGTATCAAAATTGGTGATATCGGATTTGAATCGGCTTTCGTCGTGACGGCTATCGCGTACTATCCATTGCGTCGTTTAGAGATCATGTGGACGGGGCGTGTTTAAGAGGTGGTTCAATATCGGATCGGCAGTCAAACTTGGGGGGAATTGGATGCAAAACCATAATGGCAACCAAGGTATTGATGTAACGTCGGTCCACATTGAGGGTTTGACACATTCGATGATATACCCGGTATAATTGGTCGAAAGCAAAGGAATGAGGGAATGATGGGGGTTTTTTTTAAATTTTTTTTTAAGTGATTAGGGGCGGGAGATCAAGATATTTATAAAAGCGGTCCCCGACACTAGGTATGCAGCTTGCCACATAAGACAACGTCCTCGCCAAAGGGATGCCATGACACATCCGATAGCCTCGCAGCCGGAATGGGAGTCCCAGCGGAGTCTTGGAGACGATCTGGAGATACGACAACGCCCCCTTTGCCGAGCCAAGTGGGTGCAATCGTAACTATGACGGAGTCAACTAAGGTGTGGCATTCTGGGTTGAGCAAAGAATTGATGATCTGGCCACCCCCCTCAACCATTACACTTGACAAGCCCTCTCCAAGCAATACGCCAAATAAGATGCGCCAATCAAAACGCAGCCTCCCATCGGGACCAGTAGATGTGGCTGGTACCGATATATACTTTCCACCATGTTGTTCAAGTAGAGACACATTCGCGGCAGGCAAGGACTGTGCCTCCACCCCGGTCAGGACGAAGGGGGCTAGCCCATTGCCCATTCGGGCGACTTCAAAGACCTTATCCGAGGATTTAGGAGTCCAACGGAGATGGGGGTCGATAATGATGGGACGGGGCTGGTTTGCAGCGCCGGCGATGCGGCAGTTGAGAGCAGGCGAATCGGCTAAGAGAGTGGATACCCCAATGAGAATGGCGGCATGGCGTGAGCGGATATAGTGGGTCATCGCTTTTGATCCGGACCCAGAGAGCCGGGTCCTGACACCTGGAGCCAGGGACAACGATGAGTCAAGCGAAGTAGCAAAAGTGAGTGTGACAAACGGCCGTAATGGCGAGCGTGGTAGTTGTGACGGCGGCAGATGGGGTTCGAGGAGCCCGGCCGACTCAGCGGCGAAAGTAAGGGAATCAGCCATGCTGTTGGAGGGGAGGGCAAAAAAGGGAGTTCCGTTGAGAAGGAAATAGATGGAAGGAGAAGACGCGACTGCTGTTAATGCGCATGTGCGGTTCCTGATTGAAACCGATCCTTTGTATGACTGGCCAAGAGAGGTTCGTACTGGTGTTCAGGAAGATGCCGGCGGCAACTCGGGTGTAGGCGGCCACGTCCCGGCTGAGCAACAACAGCGCAAGCGATCTTGGTGAAGCGGGCCTTGTGCAGCGAGAGAGAGTCGTCCGGGACAACTAGTCGGAGACCAATGCGGGTCTAAGTGAGGTGGCTGGCACTGACACTGAGATGTCTTGTCCGTGATGTTTTAAAAGGGGAAACCTCGGTACTGGCCGTCCAGAGGGAGGAGAGAAAAGTCGGTGATTGGGATTAGTGGATGGGAAAATAGAAATCAGTGCTGAATTACCATTACCGAATTTTGTCGCCCGCAGTCGCGTCGGGGGGGTAGGCGGGTCCTACCTGCTTGGGTGGTGTAGGTGCGACCCCACTGCCAAGTCGCACAGCTGAATGCCGAGATCCATCCTCGCCAAGCACCCTTCAACCTGCTACCCTTGTTGGCAGTCATTAGAACAACACACTCCTCCACATTTACCTAGCTGTCCACATCATTCATGGTCGAGAAAGAGAGCATCCTATCAGCATGATCCGATGGCATTCTGGTGCTTCAAGTGTCACCACGTTATGACTATTCGCCTCAAGGCCGGATCTTTCCGTCAAGCCGCTTCGACTGAGGCCGTTCAGCTTATCCTCCCCTGTCAACGCTCCCACACTCGTATCCAGAGCCGACACTGCGCTAGCAACCGTTCCCCGGCGTGTCGTTTGTTACAGTATCATCCATTCTTTTGCCAAGGAAACACGCCTACAACTCAAGCTGTTTTATGTCCAACGACTCGAATCCACCCAAAGACCTATCATACTCGCAGTCTATTGCAAAGCACCTCGATATACCCTGGCTTGTGGCTGGGACTAGTCCCTCCCTCGTACAAATACAAGCTCGCATTTTCAACCACTGACTCCGACGAGGCTCCATCCGCCCTCCTTGTTCTAATTTTTTCAATCGAGGCCCGGCTCTATGCGCGATCATCAACTCCATGCCGCAATCCAACTACATCTTCTCGGCGCCTTCTGACGATAAGAAAAGCCCCCTCCTTGCCAAGATAGGCATGCCGCAGGACACCCTCAACCGGCCATAACTTTTCCCACGATGGTAGGTGATTGAATTGTGGCTATCAACTCCTCCATTCTGCTTTGTCGGCGTATTGCTTGTCATGAAAATTTCAGAGTTATTCATGACATGACAAATGGAGCCCTGGATCGGTTAGCAAGCTAAGTTACACCTACGTGGCAAGTCCCCTCTATTATCCCCACGAGTAGCCACAATACGGCATGCATCCGATCTCTTCTCCACATTTCGTTATTATCGCTGTAAGCATGAAGTTCACCGACCGCCAGACGTTCCGCCCTAAGTGCGGGTCCGGGTCACTCCAACTTGGCGGTGGTCCTTGTCTCAAGCTTCTAACAACATGTTCCCTTCAATATGTAGTCTATCACAATTACATCAGTCATTTTTTGTTTGTTTCAAAACCGAAAGAGAGTTGGGGCGGGACATCGATGTATTTGACCTCGACGCGTAACATCAAGTGCCAAGCTATCCAGCCCTTCCGTAAGTGAGGGGAGAAAGCACATGCGTCGTATCGACCCTGAATTGGGAAATTGACAACATATCCAGTTCCCGAAGCCCACCAAGCTTGGCCGCAGCGCCTAACTGTCTCGATAATTGTCTGTCTGGCTCCCAATAAAAAATACTGGGGAAATAGAGATATCTGTCGTTCAATCATTCCCGTGCGAGAGAGCCGAATCCTAACTAGACGTTGAGTTCTAGCTCCACAATCAGACCATCCGGATACTCTTATTTACACGTACAACGCATTAATTTACTGTCTGTAAAGATGTTAATAATAGTTATAGTTTGCACGAGGCCAGCAGCGTATCGTTTGCCGGCGAGGGTAACGGGAAAGGCCCGTCACATCGCACATTTACGACGCTCGTCGAAGTCCTCCTCCGTGCCTGCAGATCACCTACCCAAGGCGGGAGTTGAAAGATTAGAGACAAACAGTGGGGGCCAAGTATGGGTTTGCCCTGCGAAATTTGCTTTACCTGCTCTGGGGGCGGGAAGTTTCTTTTCTTAGCTTTGCCTAACCGCTCCGCAGACCGATCGGATAGGATCGACTTGAGGGGTGTCCCCGTTGCAATCGGCACCGCGCGAATGCATGCCCAGAGGCTTACATGCGCCCACCAGGTCTGATCTCGCGGGCAGAAGCATTTTCAAAGTACATGGCGGTACCAAGTGCAAAGTCACAGTTCACCAGGGGCTTTAGTGCAGCCAGCCTGCAAAAGTTTATATCGCGATCGGCAGCAGGAGCATGCATACGTGTGTGCCTGTGGTGTGGCCCATTACCTGGGACGAGGTAGCATGGAAATAATAGCCAAGAAATGGAAGTTCCTGAATTAACCTTCAGCCAGGCCCAATGTGTCCTCGGTGTGCTGCACAATCAAAACGCTACAGACCTGAGGCCGTATTTCACCAGGGTCGACTGGGTTGAAGCTAAACTACCGCTGCAAATCCGGAGCTGGAGCCATGGAAACTGCTAGCGGCCTTCCCTATTTGGAGATACCACGGGAACCACAGTTAGGGGTTACTGTGCTTCTCCTGAAATCCAGCGGACATTCAATGCCATCTCTAATCAGCAATCCAACTTTTCCTACGCATGTCGGTTTATTCTAACACATAATTGTGCTAAGGGCAGTTGCCTTCAGACCTGTGACAAGATTGAGAGCCCAAAAGTTCAGATTTAACTTGGGATATTGTTTCTCGTTCTATCTCCGGAAATCATCATCATCATCATGGGGACTCTCATCGAGACGCCTTTGAAGCCTTTTTATCGGGCAATGGATTTCCATCATTATCAAACTCCGCCCACTGAAAGAAGCCGCAACTCTCCCGGTCCGGAACAGTGCTCCCATAGCACATCCAAAAGTATCTACCAAAATTCTCCTTCTTTTTTTGCACAACACGCAAGACACATGGTGCCTTGCAAGGGCATTTTGGCGTATTCTTTGGGTGCATATTTTCGCGGTAGTCTCGGTATGTAATATTTATTCGTATGGCTCCTGCAATGGGATGTGGATCAATCGACGGGGCAGCCGAGATACAATGTTTCCATTCCTCTTGCATCTCTGCGTGCATTACAAGTAGAGAGTTGTGGGGCAGATGGATGGATATCTGGCCCCCAGGATCAATGTCTTCTGTGGATTTATTGTCGTTATCCTTCGGCATCACTCTGCGGACTCGAAACTCGCGGGCAACGCCGAGTGACAGGGAACCGATAACAGGTCGGGGTCCAAGATAGGTAAGTCGATCGCTGTGCCAGCCCACACTTTCTTGGGGTCCGTTGTAGCAGTTGACAAAAGCTGCATTCGGGACCCATTGGTTTGGTGGTTGGTATAGTAGCTTTTTGCCGCCGGGGTATCGAGACTTTATCCGATTCTGAACCTCAGCGTTAACTGTTTCTTGCACCTTGGGCTTGACCTTTGCGAGTTGGGGGGTGATCCGGCGAATATCCTGCGAAGTGCTAAATCAGATATGGTCGACGGCATCAATTCGTTGATCGCACACACCGTTAGCTTGGTCCCATTGTAATGATATTCGGTCTTCTGCCGTCTGATTTCATTGTAGCTCTCGACATAGAAACTCGATGTATGGGGGCTTGAAACAACATTATCAAACATCTGGAAGGGGACTTTCTCAAACGATTTTGACTCCCCCAGCAGCTCCTTAAGAAGATCGTTTGCCTCATCTGGGGGGAGGAAGTTATGAACAATGGTGCAAGGCGTGTGCTCTGCAATATCTTCTGGGTCGTATAGGTGTAGAGTGCTGCCTTTCTTCGACTTGAACCTTTTTGTTCCTGGTGCCGTGGAATCTTTGGATGCCGTGTACCGTTTCAGGGATTGTTGGTATCCAATAACTTTCCCACCCTTCGCTCGTTGAGAGGGGAGTCTAAGTGAGGCGGATGCTTCAGAAACAGATCCATCGTGGGCAAGTAGGATGTCAAGGAGTGCTTCCTGGTCAAACGCAGGGTGCAGCGAAGACAAAATGGCCAGCTTGAATTCTGTTGGCTCCTCAGGTTCTGCCTCTGCCTTGTCTGTTGGCTCTGAGCTGCACTTGCGCTTGTAACACGTCAAGAATGACTCCATCATCTAGACGGCCAGACGTTTAAGAAGATTCTAGGATGCATTTCCCTCCGCGTTGGCAGCAGAAACTGCGACACGATTCCGGTGACAATTCGAAAACAACTTTAATCCGCCTGCTGATCAATTCGAGACCAAGCAAGGGCGCGGTGGCGTCTGCCTTCGTCAGCGCACAGACACGCGAGACCACGTGATACTGCTTCACGCAATGACCCCAGTTAGTGCATAATAATGGTTAGTTGCAAACAGAGAGCACCCCGCGGCTTGGCCCCAGGGCCGAGGCACATGCTAATGAGCTCCAAGCCGTCCTAAACTCAGTCAGCCAAGACAAGCCATGTTGGATTGCAAGCTCTACCATATTATAACAAGTTTTTAGTCGACGTGTCTGGCCTTTGGCGCCTTCTCTCCGGCACCATGGCTGCAATGCTCGAGTTCCGTACCCAAGGGTTCAACCCCTACGCCGTCAAGTACTCACCATACTACGACTCGCGCATTGCCGTCGCAGCCTCGGCCAACTTTGGCATTGTGGGCAATGGCCGAGTGTTTGCCCTGGGCTTGACGGCCCAGGGCGTTCAAGTCGAGAAGACGTACGCGCAATCCTCCTTTTAGACCTAGGTGCCCGTGCTACCGAGTAAATGCCATGATGGTCCCAAACTGATTGTGTGCCCCTCTTGCAGCTTCGATACCAATGATGCCCTTTACGATTTAGCTTGGTCTGAGGTCAACGAGAATCAGATGGCAGTTGCTTGCGGAGACGGATCACTGAAACTTTTTGACCTGGGGGTAAACGATTTTCCCATTATGAACTTCCACGAACACAAACGGGAGGCCTTCTCTGTGTCTTGGAACCCCGTCAACAAGGATACCTTTGTGTCGAGCTCATGGGATGGAACAGTCAAGATTGTCAGTCGAGCTACTAATTAGCCTGTCAATTATCATAACCACTAACATAAACAGTGGTCTCCTACACGAAACCATTCTCTAAAAACGCTGCCGATTGGAAACTGCACCTATAGCACGTCTTTCTGCCCCTCCAACCCTGCCCTCATCTCCGCCGTCTCTTCTGATTCCCACCTCCGAATCTTCGACCTCCGAACGCCGTCCTCGGCCAAATATCACCTCACCACTAGCATCCCCGTGCATGCACCAGGCGCGGGCCCCGCACCTCTTCCCGCTGGGCCTTTTCCCAATGCGCCGGCTGAGATTCTCACCCACGACTGGAATAAATACAGGGAAACCACGATTGCGACGGGCGGCGTTGATAGAGTCCTGCGCGTCTTTGATATTAGAAACCCTGCTGGCGGTCCATTATCCGTCATGCCTGGTCACGAATACGCGGTTCGTAGGTTGGCGTGGAGTCCTCACAAGAGTGACACCTTGATCAGTGCGAGTTACGACATGACGGTCCGCCTCTGGACAGACGGGTCTACAACCCAGAACCCGGCGTCTCCAGTACCCACCGTTGGCACACAGCTAGGCGTCATGAACCGTCATACAGAGTTCGTCACTGGGGTGGACTGGTGCCTGTTTGGTATGGGTGGTTGGGTAGCTACGGTAGGTTGGGATGAAAGGGTTCTGCTATGGGACGCCAATATGCTTATGGGCCCGCAAATGGTGTAAAGACTTGGAAAGGATAAGCTGGGGGGTTCTCGATGGGCGTTGAAGCCGAAGTTTCTTAGGCATTTTGTAATGTAGTCGGTTGGTGTTTTGAGGTGATAGCTCACACCGAATCGATTGTCGATGTGCCCGAACAAGCTATCCTCAAAATAAAATAATTATCCGCCTATATATTGACAAAACATCAATCGAAGATATAACCTGACATGATTGAATCAGAAAAAGATTGATTCGTCAGGTGTCTACAACATCTGTCTCCTAAGCAGATTTGTGACGAAGCATCTTCATCCTTGGGAATTACAACTTCGGCCGTGAGCGTGAGTGCTAATAGATGTATTACTCTAAAGAGTAGTGTTTAAATCATGATTCTAAAGTTGAGTTTCGTGGATCGTGGCCACATGGATATAACGTCGTGATACTAATTACATGCCGTGCCCCCCCCCCTTTTGTTTTAAGTCTATCTTACACGCCTATACCATACATGAAAGCCCAGTATAAGTACAATCCCCTCCCAGTAATAAAGTAGCAGTGATTCATTATTACATGTTGGTGTGAAAATGTGTGAGTATTGGATCGGCGTCCAGGCGGTCAGTCAAAGTAACTGATGTGTTACTTAAAAGCTGGCACCACCACGACCGCTACCGCCACCACGACCGCTACCGCCACCGCGACCGCCACGGTCACCACGCCAGCTACGGCCGCCCCCACGACCTCCGAAGCTGCCGCGGCCTCCGTCATCGCGGACGATGTTCTTTCGCATCATATCAAACTTATCTCCGGAATCGGAGTGGCGTGATCCGCGGTCATCGCGTCTGTCATCGCGCCTGTCATCACTGAAACGAGAACGGGGGACATCATCTGAAATGTTCATTCCGGGCGCACGGTTCAAGCCCATCAATGTTATCCACTTCCGTGAGACAGAGGGAGGGGATGGCCAGCCCCAACCCTGTACAGCCCAATCGTTAACGTCTTCGGCAAGAGCGATTTTGTCTGTCGCGGTGCCAAAGACAGAAGTGTACGTGTTCACCAACATGCCACGAGGAATAACACTGAAGAGACTCTTCATCTCGTCATGGGCCGGGGTCGATTCGCCACTCCCCAAATCGGTTTCAGAGCTCTCCAAGCTGCTGTCCTGCTTAATGGGCAGCCCTTTCAACATTTTCCTAGTAGCAGGGATAGAGGCATGGGGGATGATAAGCCAGCCCTCGCCCTCCTTGCCCTGGCGACCAGTTCGTCCCAGGCGGTGAATGTATGATTCTCGATCTCTGGGAGTATCGATTTGAATAACGTGGGTAACGTCAGGGAAATCCATGCCTCGGGCAGTAACGTCGGAAGACAAAAGGAGACCAGCCTTGGCAGAGCGGAACATATCAGCAGCCTTTTGTCGCTGGTTCTGCGACAACTTCGATTGCAAGACGTAGGAGGGAATACCACCAGAGCCCCGGCCGCGGTTACGGTCTCGCTGGTAGGCCAATTCGCCTGCAAGTTCAACTAGAGCCGTGGTGTTCAAGTACACGATACCCTTGAAAGGTCGGCCGTTGGGGTCAGACTTGAACTTGGCAACCTCGCGGTCAATGAGTTCAAACAATGAAGGGAAAATATTGCCCCAGCCGGTGACGGGAGCAATGTTCTGGGGGACATTGTCGTGGGTGAGAGATTCGTTCTCAGGGATAGTTTGGACAAACTCGAAATCATCAGGGCGAACCATGGTGCGGGCAAGGCGAATGACATTGTCGGGGATGGTTGCAGACACTAGCATAGTCTGCCGGACCTTCTCGGAAGGACTAGGCAGAGCAGAGGTGATTTCGTTAAGCTCCTTCTCGAATCCAACATCGAGCATGCGGTCAGCCTCATCCAAAACAAGCGCGGCCAGGTTTGGGGCACTGATGCCGCTTCGAGGATCTTGAAGCAAGTCATTCAATCGGCCAGGAGTGGCAACCAGGAGGTGGCAACCCTCTCGCCGGGTCCTGCTGAGCATGCCGCGCTTATCAGTGCCACCCACGGCGCATTGGACGACAAGGCCGGTGTTCTTAGTGATGCGACGAGCCTCAACGGCAATCTGTTCGGCAAGTTCTCGTGTAGGAGACAAAATGATTCCACGAATATCATCGGACCGAGCATTGTATTTGGCGCCCCTGCGGGCCAGAGATGGGTCTTCGGTGAGCATCCTCTGGAGCAGAGGGAGCAGGAAGGCAATGGTCTTTCCGGTACCGGTCTTGGCTTGAGCGACACTAAGTTTGTCAGTAAAGAAAACATAGACGGATAGCTAGAAGCGGGATGTTTACATGTCGGTACCCTTCAGAGCCGGGGTAATTGTTTTGGCCTGGACAGGCGTCATCTCACTATAGCCCATTCCATTGGTAATAGAAGTGACAAGGTTGGGATGAATTTCTTTCAAGTCGGCGAATCTGGTCACCTCATCCTCACTCGCAGGCGTGGAGGTTTCCTCGGTGGATGCAGGTTTTGATGCAGTTTCGGTGCTGTAGGCTCGCTGTATTGTTGCAATTCTGTTCAAAGGAGCAGCGATTGTCAGGGCGGGGGCAATCTGCCGTCCAGCGACAGGAAAGATGATTCGAGTTTGGGAGAGTAGTGTGGCCGTAGTAGCCGACCTGGCCGCGGTGGCACAGCGACGAAGGCTGTTTCTAAACATTGCGATGGGATACCAACCGCAGTTCCGGGCTATAAGATAGTTCTGGGGCAAAAGAAGAGAAAATGAAAGGGAAAAAAGGCAACAATGTAGACAGAGAGGGTGTAAGGTCTGAGAACGGGACGTCGCGTCGCCAGCAAATTGGGACTGAGATGAATTTTTTTTCGAGCCTAGGCCAGGACCAGTCTCAGTGCCCATGGCCCTATCTTATCGTTCAAGTGGGGCATTTAAACTGTGGGACTTCGCCACCAAGGCTAACTCAGTCACGTGGCACTTTAATGCTGCAGTGACTCGCAATTCTTGTTGGCTCATATCGTGGTTTGGGTTGTATGGCATCCCTCCAAACCCACCCGTCAACCAAAATGCGACGTCTTGAAGATAATGATGTTGTTGTTCTTCTCGTTAGCTCGTATAGTTATCTAAGGCTAGATTCATTCACATGAAAATTTGGGTCTATATCTCTATTATTTCCATCCAAAAGCAAAATGAAACCGTGTCGTCATAAAGCCATCAAGCGTTGCCGTTTCTCGCCCCAACAATTGAGAGGCCCTCACCAACCCCGTCTGAGATACCCTGCGTAACCCCATAAACAGTCCATATGACGGCTTCTACAAGCGCATGCCCAACTTTGCCGTCGTTCATCTGGCACATCGTCTCGGTCAACGAGGCGCTCTGCTTTCCAATTGAGTTCACAAAGTCCAGGCCATGACCGACAACTGTCTCAGACACCTTGTATTTTCGTTCCATGCGTGCAGCATATCTGAGCAGGTACATCAAGTAGGGCATGAGAAAACTGAGTACAAAGATCAGGTTCACCACCGTCATTTGCACTCCGCGGTGAAGAATGGACCTCGGTTGGCTTGGCGTCGGCAGGGACGGACGAGAGCCTCCCGTCTGGATCATGGCCAAGTTAGGTTTAACGATATCTTCGGGTAATGCAGATTGAATGCGACTCAATTCACAAGGATCGAGGTCTTGGGGGAGTGCCTTGAGAAGATAGGTGACCCCGTCGACGAAAGCCTTGCGCTCAAACAAGATGTCCTCCTCTGTCACTGCTGGCTTGCCTCCGTCAATGGAAATGTTTACAAGACTAGTGCCTATGAGATAATGTGGTTAGCTTGGCTGCAGACTGTTGGCCAGTACAGTCAGTGCGTGTTAACCATACCCTGTCTTGCAAACTTCCAATGGACGCCAGAGGCAGCGCGAGTAGCCTGTTCGTCTTCTGTGACTTCTGAATAGAGGACCCTGCTCATCGGCCGCGGGCATATCACCTTAGAATCGGGTTCGGGCTGGGCATCGTCTCGGTCCAGCACTTCAGTGACGAGCGGCTCCCGAGTCAAATTCGGGACGTCTGCCTCGGAGTATGGCCGAGGCTTTGTTTCCGAGACGAGCACGCCGTGTCGGAGAGTATGAAAGCTGATGCTGCGGCGAAGAAACCGAATAGGTCCCATGCCAGATTGCAGTGATGTGGGAAGCATGGCGACGACGCTTGAAATCCTGCTATCGGTAAAATGGTCGACCTTGATCCCGTCAAAGGGTGGGACAAAGCGTCTACGGCTGGAAGACATTCTCTCCGCGATGCGAAGCAGCGTCGCGGTCTAAGGCTTGTTTAATAAATCGAGAGGTGATGTTGACAAAAGAAGATCAGATGGGATGACGGCGAGCCCTTCTAGCGCTCCCACGACCAGACCATGATGTGAAGTCAAAGCAGCGGGATGATAAGCATGTGAAAAAGTTGCTCAATGGAAAAACCGATGGTGGTCAAGGCGTGTCGAAGGAATCACAGGAACAGACCCAGGCCGCCCAGCTTGGTTGAAAGGTGAGATAAGTTTGTAGGACAGGGGGGAAGGGTCCAGGCACGCAATCATCGGCTTGCTTTATCTCCTTTCCCCGGCCAGTGCTCGTGTCAGTGCCATCACGCATACATGCAACGCTCCGACAACGCCACGCCCCTGGGTTTGACATGTGAATGCCGCCCTAACAGAAAAAAAACTTGTTGGGTCCTTGAAACCCCTGCACCCATTGCCGATGCTAGTGATAAGCGCCTGTCTCCCAATGAGCTCCCAACGGGTGGAGACGCTCCATCTTCAAAACCACTCCACCATCTTCAACGTGCCTCGCACCCGTTGCACTCGCATCGCATGTATAAGAAAAAATAAAAACTCAGGCGGGCTGAATGTACCAAACCCAAATTCACCGTTTCATTCATTAATCCCGACTAGTGGCTAATGCCCTAGTCTAGGCCCATTCTCCATGCGCCGAACAAAGTGCTTTACCAATAAACTCGCCCCATCTATACCAACCAATGCACAATTTGCCGTTAGTGATGATGCCATCTTGATGCAGCATACAGTTAAGTCGCTCAACCATGCTCCAATATACCCAATTCCTTAGTCATTACCGCCCCGGAGCCTTTGGCAATTTTCCGTCGTATAAAATCCCGTTTTTGTGAAGCATTACATCATTTCGCGACTCATCTCATACGACCATCCTCCCTCTCGTCGCATCTTATCACGAGCCGCCATGTCCTTGCGGATGTCCTCCTCCGTCAGGCGATCAGCACCGCTCCAATTGGCACTCGAAGTTCGAGCACGAAATTTGTGAAACTTCTCCTTGCCTCTATTAAAGACTTCCTCCATATTCAAGGGTGCCGGAGGACCAAAGATGGCTGCAGGATCCATAGTCTCCTGTCGCATGAGAGCCCGACGAAGATCAGGTGAATCAGCCCAAGCGGCAACAGTCATACCGTTGGTTTCATCATCATCATCATCATCCTCATCATCAGTCTGGATCTCAGGAAGCTCAATCAACTCGCCGTTCTGGAAGCGGGGCGAAGATCGAAGAGCCGACTTGGGGGGCGGTTTGGCCATGCCAGGACGAGCTGGTGTCTTGAATGATTGTCCAGCAGCCGAATTAGGTGCGAATGGAATCGCGCCCTTCGAAATTTGCGCCATGTCCAAGGGGTGAGCCGTCTTTGTTTGACTCGTAAGCTGAGCAGTAACTGTGGCCTTGAATAGATCACGGGATGCACTTTGAGGCACGTTGGAGTATCCATTCTGGAAAATAGATTTTGCCTGTAGATCCTGATCATGGTTAGTTTTCGTTTTAATATGTAATATATATATAAATAGAAAAGAACCAAGTAAGATTAGGGTAAAAACATACCTTTTTAAAGCCACCAGATGGACGGACAGGTGGGCCCTTGATGTTAGGTGGGTGATCCATATCCAACTCGTCTGCAAACTCGTCGCTGGTTCGACGGCGCTTTGCGTCCTTGGCCTGATATTGCGGACCACCATAAGAAGGTGCATGTCGGGCTTGGCTCGCCTCACCGCTATCTTGACCCAGCGGTCGTTTGGACTTTGCGGTCGACAAAATAGCATTGACCGGCCGCCCGATATCTTCTTGAGATCTAAAAATGCCCGAATTGAGGCGAGATGGGGGGCGAGGAGGCTGGTTCTCGTCTCGCTGGGATGAAGATGACTGAGTATGGTCAGGAGGACCATTTGGCTGTGATCTCACAGCTGGAGGAGGCGCTCTGGTTTGCTTTGCTTTTTCAATAGCCGCTTGTCTCTGTGTGCTCTTCTTGGCCTCAACTTGCTCGCGCTCCTTTTGCTTCTGTTTCTCGGCCTCCATACGACGCTGCTCCTGTTTACGTTGTTCTTCTTGTGCTGCTGCCCTCTTCCGCTCAAACTCAGCCTTGGCATCACGTCGTCGCTGTGCCTCGCGATCGTCCTGCTCCTTCTTCTTCGCAGCAATATCCAGTGCCTTGGGGCGACCACTGTTGGAAGAAACAGAGCTCTTCATGCTATGCATTGACTGTTTGGACTGCGTGGGTGCTTTGCTGGCCTTGCTTGCTGGTTGCTGTGCCTGGGAGCTTGGATCCTGGAAACTGGTCGACATTGTGCTACTACCAGGATGGAACTGAGAGTGCTGAGAACCAGTGTTTACTCTGATTACAGTAGGAGTTGGTTTGGTCTTGGTCTGTGTCTCCTTTCCGGGCTTCACGGGTCTCCTCGTTTCCTTGTTGCGGTGGCTTTGGCCAGGTCCGACAGAGCGGGAGGCAGAAGGTGGAACCGTAGAGGGCGCTTCAGTCATGTCAACATCCTGATCTGCCGACTTGGAGATCGTTTCAGGCTGGGTCTTGGTCTTTCGAGGGCTAGCTCTGGTCGGTTTTGGTGTTTCTTTGGGAATAGGGTGCTCGTTGTCTTTTTTAGAGACAACCTGCTTTTCCATGGCAGCCACTCTCTGTTGCTCCTTGCTGAATGTACGAGCCTTTTCTCTTTCCTTCTCCCTGGCCTTCTCAAGCTTGTCCATTTGCTCAGCCATAAGCATTGCTTCTCGTTCTCGGCGTTTTTCCTCCTTTTCACGTTCAGCAGATGCCCGCGTGCGCCTTGGCATGAAACGTGTTGGACTCGCATCTCGCTGCATTGCGGGACTCTCCGATTCTAAACGCTGAGATTCAACACTTCCTTTCGGCTTGCTAGAGTCCGATGTGGTAGCATACGTGTCCAGTCGAGTTGTAGATGAAGACAGGATGGATGACTTTCCCTCAGCACTAATTGCAGCACTGCTGGCAAGAAGTCCTTTGGAGGTCTTCAAGATGGATGACAGTTTATTCTTGACTTGCTTCAATGGACTGTCACGGAGGTGTCGGGATGGTGATTTGTTCAGTGTGTGGGTGCGATCAGTTTCTGTAGCAATGGACGTAATGGGGACGGAAGCGATGGTCTTCAGAGGGCTGCCATCGCGATACTCTGAGGCAGCATGAATAACTGAAACCGATGCAGATTTTCCGTGACCAATCGTAGCAGGTTTTTGAGACATCATCTTCTGAGGTTGGCTTTCTGCATCGATGCCGGTAGCCATATCTTTATCATGGATCCCTTCCATCACATCGGTAGAATGGCTTTTAGGAAGAGCCGGGCGTTCAGGTGCAGAGGGCTCCATGGCAGGAGGATCAATCCAATCATCGTCATCATCCTCAGGAAATGCATCAGGGGTCGTCGCTGTAGGCTCCTGCTTTCTTAGAGACGGTGATCTTGGCTCCTGAGCCGATTGAGAGTTGATGGCAACATGTTGAGAGGAAGAACCATGAAGTGACTTGGAGGGTCTGCTACCATTGGGCTGCGACTTGCCGAGCATACTAATTTGATCCTGCAGCCTCTGTGTATATGTCTTGTTGTGGTGTACAGCGACATCCTTGGTGCATTGAGGATCTTGTGTGGTAGCTGTCGTGAAATCGTCCACATCCATCTCGTCCCTATCCTCATCATCGGATTTATCATGCCTTGTATAGTTTCCAAGGCTCTTCCCACCAGTGTGTCTGCCATAGTAACTCGTCCTGTTATGATCGAGATGGCTGGTTCTGGAAACTCTGGCCTTCCCAGCCGTGAGAGGCTCTCTAGCAGGCAAGGATGCAAAATTAAGACTGCTCTTTCGCATGGGAACAACTTGAATTGGGCTAGAAGTGTCGGAGGGGGATCGAGCTTCTCCGGGAGATGAATGGTCTGGTCGAGTCTCAACCTGCTCACTTTCTAGCTCTCCCTCTTCCTCTTGCTCCTCTTCGTCACTCTTGAAGGCTTCAGGTTGCTTCTTAGTCGGGGATGAAGGAGCCGCCGAAGTGTGACGCGAAGTGGGATCAGAGGCTACAGATTCAATAACCTCTATGTGCTCTTGATCCGCGACGTGCGGGGAAGTGGTTGCCGCGTCTGGCTCGGGCAAAGCACGTGTTGTTTGGTCTTCCTTGGTGAATGGTGATGTCTTTTCGGGTGAGTCCGAGGCGATGGTACGTGCGGGGCTTTTGGCAGGCAGCGGGTTTAGAATGCTCTGGTCAATATTGGAGATATCGTCACCGTCAACGAGATCAACATCCATTGAGGCGATATCCTGGCTTCCATAGTACCCCGAATCCTGTGTGGCTGGTTGAGGTAGGGTTGGCTTTGGAGAAGAAAACACGTTGCGACGAGGGGATGAACCCTTGACAGGGCTGGGTGATGTCGGTGGAAGTCGTGGAGATTGCGTCTGGCCGAGTTGTTGGGCCATGCGATTCGCGGTACTACTGGGTGTCGCGCCGAAAACATCAGAGAGAGGCTACACATGTTAGCATATCTATTCGGTTGTGCATGAGTAAAAGACTTACCACGCGAGGCTCGGGAGGTTGCACCTTGCGGGCAGTCCGGGGAGTCTTCCCACGAAGCTTGCCAGGCGTCTTAAAGGTTTCGGCGATGTTTCTACAAAAACAATTAGACAGTGTTTCCCACGTCAAACCCGAAATCGCTTACGTCTCATTTTCGTTAAAAATACCAGCCATGTGCTCGTTAAGCCAGTCAAACTCATTTCGAGCCGAGTAGGTGAACTCTTCAACTTCAGAGTCGGTGATCTGAAGGGCAGAAGCGCGTTCCTCAGAGACCCACGCCGCTGAACCAGCTTGGAGGCGCGGTCCTCGCATAGCCGCCATAGTGCCAAATTGATTTGTAAAAACACGCGGTCGAGTAGCCGAAGTCGACAATGTTGGTTTGTTGTTGATTATAAAGGCATCAGGGTTGTATACTGGGTTGTAATCGGTGTACCTAAAGAAGATGGGCGATCCGGTACTACTTAGTTGATAACATGAAGAGCTCAGGTAGGGCCAGAGCGGGCGGTTCGCATTCCAAGTCACAATGTTTTGATTGTGACCCAATTAGGTTAGTCCAAACCCCAGTTCATCCATGCCCTATCGATTCGCGTTTATGGAGTCCCCAGGTACGCACACGTGATGATGTCAGGCATCACGTGGTGATAACCACTTATCAGTATGCCCCCCATTTGTTTACTTTCGGGTCGCGTCGAAGTCGTCGTAAGCGACGAAACAAAGCACCAAGGAATCCCGCCGTTAAGACCTGAATTTGACCAAAATGAGGGTCATTGAAGTGATTATTGACGTAAGGAATCTCTTTCATACTGGGTCCTTCCATTTGACACATCTAATGTTTTTTATAGGGCTTTAAGTCGTACGCCGTGCGTACGGTAATTTCAGGATGGTAAATAAGCTCCCCTAACGGTCAAGGTGGCAGCAGTGACTAAAAATGTCTAGGGACGAGAGCTTCAATTCTATTACCGGCCTCAACGGAAGTGGCAAGTCGAATATTCTGGACTCCATTTGCTTCGTATTAGGTATCACCAATATGTCAACAGTGCGAGCGCAAAACCTTCAGGTACTTCAAATGTGACAACGGGCTTTTCTGCAGCATGCTAACCACCAGTTTGTAGGACTTGATCTACAAGCGCGGCCAAGCCGGTGTCACAAAGGCTAGCGTTACGATTGTATTCGATAATAGAGATACCAAAAAGTCCCCAATCGGCTTCGAAGAATATGCTACGATCAGCGTCACACGCCAAATTGTGCTGGGAGGTACATCGAAATATCTCATCAACGGACATCGTGCGCAACAACAGACAGTTCAAAACTTGTTTCAGTCGGTTCAGTTAAACATCAACAACCCCAATTTCCTCATCATGCAGGGTCGTATCACCAAGGTCCTAAACATGAAGGCTGTTGAGATTTTGGCCATGATTGAGGAAGCAGCCGGAACTAGAATGTTCGAGGATCGACGAGACAAGGCACTCAAAACGATGGCCAAGAAAGAAACAAAATTGGTGGAGCTCCGAGAGTTGCTCAAAGATGAGATCGAACCTAAACTCGAGAAGCTTCGAACTGAGAAGCGAGCGTTCTTGGACTTCCAGCAAACACAGAATGACCTAGAACGCCTTACGAGACTTGTTGTAGCGTACGACTACCTCCGTTGCCAGGAGAAGCTGACGCAGTCAGCGGCTGATCTTGAGGGGAAGAAGCAAAAACAACGAGATCTAGAGGAATCTGCGACACGTCTAAAAAGCGAAATTGCCAATCTCGAAGAGGATGTCAAAAGAGTCCGATCACAGCGAGACAAGGAACTTAGAAAGGGGGGTAAAGCGCAGGCATTGGAAGAAAACGCCAAAAAGCACTCCAATGAACTAGTGAGACTTGTCACGGTGCTAGACCTCAAGAATACGAGTCTAGCGGAAGAGAAGGAGAAGAAGACAGCGGTCGAGAAGACGGTGGCAGAATTGGAGGCTACGCTTCAGGAGAAGACGGGAGCATTTAAGAACACGAAAGCCAAGTATGATGCAGCAAAGGATGACCTCGAGCAGCAGAACAAAGACGCCGAGTCCAAAGAAGAGCTTCTCCAGACACTGCAAACCGGTGTTGCCTCCAAGGATGGCCAGGAAAATGGCTATCAGGGACAGCTCCAAGATGCAAAAGCCCGCGCTACTTCTGCTGCGACAGAGCAGGAGCAAGCAAAAATTAAAATTTCGCATCTGGAAAAGCGCATCAAGGAAGAAGAGCCCAGAGCCAAAAAAGCCAAGGAGCAAAACGCGGATCTGCTTCGTGATCTTGATGGCCTGAAGGTGCAGGCTCAAAGGTTAGAGAAGGAACTTGGCCGACTTGGGTTTGAACCAGGCCAGGAAGAAGACATGTATAAGCATGAGTCAAGCCTACAACAAACTGTTCGAAACCTTCGGCAGGAGTCAGACAAGCTCAAGCGCCAGGTCGCCAACATCGAGTTTAACTACGCCGATCCAGTTCCCGATTTCGATCGGTCAAAAGTCAAGGGGCTGGTTGCTCAGCTGTTTACATTGGACAAGGAGCATACGCAAGCTGGTACTGCACTGGAGATTTGTGCCGGAGGGCGTCTGTACAATGTTGTTGTCGACACCGAGGTAACAGGTACCCAACTTTTGCAACGAGGAAAACTCAGAAAGCGAGTTACTATTATCCCTCTCAACAAAATTGCTGCCTTCAAGGCTTCAGCCCAAACCATCGCTACGGCACAACAGATTGCTCCCGGTAAGGTTGATCTTGCCCTGTCCTTGGTCGGATACGACGACGACGTCTCCGCCGCCATGGAATATGTGTTCGGCAATACGCTCGTATGCGCGGATGCCGACACTGCCAAAAAGGTCACATTCGATCCCAACGTCAGGATGAGAAGCATTACCCTCGAAGGTGACGCATACGATCCGTCCGGCACACTGTCCGGTGGCAGTTCGCCTAACTCCAGTGGTGTTCTGGTCACTCTCCAAAAGCTCAACAGTCTTACCCGACAGCTAGGTGAAGCTGAGGCCGCTCTGAGAGAGCTTCAGATCAAAATAGCAAAGGAAAAGTCAAAGTTGGATCAAGCTCACCAGATCAAGCAAGACCTAGATCTGAAGAGTCACGAGATTAAGCTGGCGGAAGAGCAGATCAGCGGCAATTCTTCATCTTCCATTATTCAAGAGGTTGAGAACATGAAGAAGGCAATTGCTGGGCTGAAGGAGAGCATCACCGAGGCCAAGGCAAGACAGGCCAAGGCTGCAGCAGATGTCAAGACAATTGAGAAGGACATGAAAGATTTTGACAATAACAAAGATGCCAAACTAGTTGAGCTACAAAAGAGTCTTGACAGGCTTCGGGCAGGCCTTGGTAAGAATGCCACAGCGGTGAAGGCTCTACAAAAGGAGCTTCAGGGTGCTCAGCTCGACTCTGAGCAAGCTGGGGTCGATCTTTCAGCTGCCCGAGAGCAACTGCAAGAAGTCGAGGTTGGCATCAAGGCACAGCAAAAAGACATTGTAGACCTATTCAAGCAACAAGCAGAGCTCACCGAAACGCATGACGCCGTCCAAGCTGAGCTTGATGACGAACGTGCAAAACTTCACCTTTTCGACGACGAATTGCGAGCACTCGAGGATGCCATTCGGTCCAAGAACGCGCGCATTACTGAGGAAAGTCTCGAGAAGCAGAAGCTCGGTCATCTTGTTGACAAATTCCACAAGGAGCAGCAAGGAGCAGCGGACAATGTTGGCCATCTCGAAGAAGAGTATGAATGGATTCATGACGAAAAGGACAAGTTTGGTCGCAGTGGCACACCTTACGATTTCCAAAACAAAAACATTGGCGAGTGCAAAACTACACTCCGAAATCTGAGCGAGCGGTTCCAGGGAATGAAGAAGAAGATCAATCCCAAGGTCATGAACATGATTGACAGTGTCGAGAAGAAGGAAGTCTCACTCAAGCACATGATTAAGACGGTTATCCGCGACAAGCGAAAGATTGAGGAGACGATTGTGAGCCTGGACGACTACAAAAAGAAGGCACTACAGGAGACATGGGAAAAGGTCAACGGTGACTTCGGTCAAATCTTTTCCGAGTTGCTTCCCGGCGGCAGCTTCGCCAAATTAGACCCTCCGGAGGGCAAGACTATAAGCGACGGTCTTGAAGTCAAGGTTTGCCTTGGCAAGGTTTGGAAGCAGAGCCTGACCGAGTTGAGTGGAGGTCAGAGGTAAGGATCCCCTCGTCCATAGAGCCGATCAGTTTGATTGCACAAGCATGCTAACCAACCGGGAACACGCAGATCCCTTGTCGCATTGTCGCTTATTATGGCTCTGCTCCAGTTCAAGCCCGCGCCCATGTACATTCTGGACGAGGTCGACGCCGCGCTGGACTTGTCGCATACGCAAAATATCGGCCGCCTAATCAAGACGCGGTTCAAGGGCTCGCAGTTCATCGTCGTCAGTCTCAAGGACGGCATGTTCCAGAACGCCAACCGAATTTTCAGGACGCGGTTTAGCGAGGGCACCAGTGTGGTCCAGGCGTTGACGCCGGCTGATATGAAATAGAAATTGCCCTCAGGTTTTGGGGAAGCGCGAGTGCGTGCATGCGCGTGCTTTCATGAGATATGACGGAACGTTATGGCATGGCTTTCGTGTACGGGACATGGGAGCAGGCAAAGCATGGGGTTGGGCGCGGGTCGGTTGATGGTTTGGCAAGATAGCGATTGATTAACGTGTAATGAATCAACATGGATGATCGAGCATCTTTTGCTTGTTTTTGTTTTATATCAAATAACCTTTTATTTTTGCCCCAAAAAGAAGAAAAATGCATCCTCACTCAGGCGCCATGATTAGTCCAGGCTACTGTTTGATGTTGACACGCGAGCCGTGTTTCAAGACGTCTATGCACATGCCGACTTCGATGTAAGATACAAGCTCGTCAGGGTTGGTGGTTTGCGGGAACATGGGGCAAAGTTGCATGCCCAAGCATCCCGACATTGGGGCCCTCGCGTCAACGTTATGAAACTTCCTGAGCGCACGGTCCAGTTCTGTCTTGTGCCGGATGCCTGTTTCGGGATCAACATTGGGCAGCTTGCACCTAACCAAGAAATGTTAGTAGATTACAGGGCTAATTATCTCGCCATTTTCATTGCTCATTGAGCTGTGGTGGGGAAATTATAATTCTTTGTAATATGTTCCGGGCATGGACCTACCGAACGGTTCGGCACGCAACGTCCAACTGGCATTGCTCTTTCGTCGACGGGTGTTTGACATTAATGACCTTCCACGTCTCTTCCTCGTATTCTTCACTGCAGGAAACTATTTTGGAGGAAGGAAGTGAGTTTTTGTCTGGCTTCTAGGCCAAAGGCCAAGGTTCATTACGTACTGATGATATTTGCTCGAAATCTACGAGCGTCGAGCCCCTTCATCGCCTCATCCTTGAGGAGCAAGGAGTCAAGGTTTCGCATGCTTGTGAGGCTAAGCATGTGGAGCGGATACTGGGGTTGTCCGTTAATTACCTGAAAAGAGTTCCTTGTCAGTTGGTTGGCAAGACACTTACACTGTCTTGAAAAACTACACTGGCTTGATATTCCAGCACTGTCGTCGACTCCTCGCTTCTTTGGATGATCTCTCTCCGCCTCGATGGATCCCTTCTAAACAACCCCAGCCTATGTTTTGCCCCGAGGTATTGAGACAGCTCGGGCGGTATATCAGCTTGGACATTGAGTGCACGGGTAACATCTTTCCAAGTCTTGACGTCCACAAAAGTGTAGCCGCGATCCTTGATCTCCTGATTGGAGGGAAATGACACCGGAAGCATAAACTCCTTCTCGGGCACCGCGTGGAAGCCATGGCTAATCTTTGACACGATCCACTGTATCAGGCCTCGCAAGCCACGATCCATCCACGGGAACCTCAGCACGAGAAAGGCATCCTCCACTTTGCCCAACTGCCGACTAGTCTTTGCGGAGTCCGGGATCCAGAGATCAACACGAACAGTTGCCAAGAGGGGAAGCTGGCGTTGGGTCACAAATTCCCATAACGGGTTGGGCTGTTTGCTGTCTCCGGGAGATGAGGCATGGCCTGTGACGGGAGCGCGCAGCTGGGCAAACATGAACAAGCGGTCATGCTCGAGCCCCGTAGGCAGGATCTTGCATCGATCCAACTCTATTCCCTTGCACGATTTGACAGGATATATGCACAGGCTCTGGACCGTGGGCCGTTTGCCCGCTTGGGGACCGTGGACCGGCGACAGCTGCTGACGAAGGTTGGAGTGCCTCGGAGATAGTCCAACGCGAGAGTGGGTCTGGCCGAGGGCATCGCTGCGCTCGACCGGGACCGGCGGGAAAATAATGAAGACGGGGACGAAGAAGGCGATCAGGGTTGCGACGAAGAGGACGAGCGTGATGGCGTCGAACCGGACCAGCAGTTCGGATGCGAGGGTGCTCGAATTGGCGGCCCGCTGAACGAGAGTCGCGACATCATGGCCATGCGCTGCGAGCTCATTCTGCAGGCCCAGGCCAGGTCGAGACATAGCTAAGCTATCAACGGCACGGCAGTGCACACCAGTCGATTGGTGAACCTGCGGGTAGAGTCGAGTGTAGTGTAGCGTAGCGGTGGCGGAAAGACGGGATACGTGGGACCAGCCGCGGTATGTCTCTATTGCATACAACTCATTACCGTCTCGCTTGAAAACAAACCAAAAATTAGGCTAGCTGGGTTGGTGCGCTTTTTTTTTTTCTTTTTTTTTTCTCTCTCTTCTTCTTTTTCTTCTTCTCTGGTTTGGTTTTTTGCGAAAGCGAAGTGTCGTTAAGCTTCTCCCGTCTAGCCTCAGCAACTACTGCAGTCGATAGGGGTCCACTTTGTTCCAACGCCCTGCCGCCCCGTCTCCCCGTTCTTTCCCCATTGTCTGAGCGCTGCAGGGTGTGGCGCATTGGCCGTTTGGGAACTGCGTGATATGTGGCTAGGGTACGGCAGCATTTTGCACATCTGGTCTCGTTTCATTTCCTGACTACCTACATATGTGAAGCACCAGCGCATGCAATGTGACGGAGCGATGTAATGTTTAACTCCGCGGCAGCGTCCCGCCCCGGCATCATTGATTACACAGGTTCAGCCCTAATATGGGTTTTCCTGCAAAGTCATCATTTAGCCCACCCTCCACTTACACGCTGGGTCAAAACATGTGTCATCAAGTGTGGTGGGGTGGTTTGCTGATTCAGTTCACGCAAGATTTGTTTGAGGTTCGGTCGGGTACAGGGTAGTTTGGTCGAGGACTCCCGGGAACGGGTACGGGTACGGGGACGGGCAGCTGCAGCGATCTAGGATAGTCATCGCTGCGAAGTGTATCCACTATCGACAACCCTTCAGACGCACAAGTGAGGCACATACTCAGTTTGCGCTGGTCCCGTCTGTGTGTTTGCAACTACGCCGCCTGGCAACTCATGTCAAAGGCTGGTGGGGAGTAATATGCATGTAAGTCAGAAAAAAAGGATGGAAAAAAAAATAAAAACTAAAAACTCCCGTGCACCCAAGGAGCAAGCGGCAAAAAAACACGGCTGTGCGCGCGTGTACTGGATAGAAATTTAAGGTGCTCTACAGAATGGGCGGGGCTTGACACGCGGCACGCCATCATTAAGCAGCTCATCCAAACGATATTCCGTATTCCACGTTCCACCTTACCAGATCACAGATCACCCGTTCACACCGTGGTTTGTGCTACCCTCAACTCAGCTCGTTTCCGCGAGACGTCATGTAGCTACGTACTTTTTTCTACACAATCTTGAGGCCCTAGGCTCCGGGACTAAACGTGACTACCGGCGACGCTTGCCCCACTCTGCCAGTCTCAGTCCAAGGCCTGCAGAGAATACGTGTCAGTGTTCCTAATGGCAGTTGGAGGCGAGAAAGGGAAAGCAAAGGCCAAAATGTGTCCCAAAAAAACCCTAGCCTATGCTCCTATCCCGTTCTTAGGGGGGCGGCTCATGAACCCTGATACACGCCATGAACCGGTCTAGCCTCGAAGGCGGTCAAGTTGTTTTCCCGTTTCCCGGTAGGTTGCTCGTGGTTAGCCTGGCACGGCTCGCTAGAGATACATTACGTAGATGTCGGGCAACGCGTGGAACGGATTTTAGGGGAGCCGGTGTCACTTCAGCTGAGCTGGGGTAACGTCTTTTTTGGAACAAAGTATACCAAGACGAGAGAGAGCGGATGAGAGAGGAGAGGAGAGGGATTTTTTTTCTAAAAAAAAAAAAAACACCAAAAAACCGCCACTTCCCTCATCCCCGAAAAAAAGAAAAGCGAGTCAAGTAAGGCATCGATACTGACATCGTACGCTAGTTTATTAGCAAGTCCATACATAAATAGTCCTTTTCCTGGTTGTCCTACCAGATGAGATTTGGCATGGCATCGTGCTCCTCACGAATTCTACATTGATGGTTGATGATTGGTGGTAATTACCCACCCGCAATGTCAAGGCTCAAAGAGTGATCTGCCCGCTTTGAACGACCGGCCTGGAGCTGAATTGACATAGTGTCCATGCTCCTAGACGATCTGCTCTGGACGGACATTGAAAATGCAAACCACGTCCGATACGGGTGGTGGGATGCAAAGCCGGCAATATCGGGAGTGAGTCCCGCCACAGCGCCCAAGCCAGGCCGCAATCTGTACTCTCGCCGTGCTCCCTCTCAGCTCCGTGCAGAGAGAGACACATACGACATGCTCAGGCACCTACCTACTTGTTGCACTGTTCACCAAGAGGTCAACGATGAAAGTCCGTCCACACCACCATTTCCTGATTCCTCCCTCTTGCCCGTCAACTACTGACTCGTAATTCGGTGCTAGCGACGAAAGATATACTGTAATTTGTACATGTGTCGGCATGGCCGTCAACCTGCCCTGGTGGTGTGTAAGTTGGAGGGTGTTTGGAACACATTGACAGCGGTTAAGCAGAAAACACTGAACACTGCATGTTTGAGGGTACATAGCGTGCAGTACCGGTTCATGCCCGTTGTAACCTCACATGACCAGACCGCCGGCCGACCAAAAATAGGTCATTGGCGGGCAGACTACTGTAGCTCGCCCATTGGAATCAAGTTTGGGATGAGGGATGAACGTGGCGGCTCGGGCAAGGGTTTGCACTCACCCTCCGCTGGGGCGGAATGGCTGTTGGTGTGTGTAATGACTGTAATCGGGCCTGGATGACTGCGACCCACACACAACCATGGCGCCCAAGAGTACCACCCCGACTGGGCCGGTGGTGGCCACACACTCACCCACACATAATCTACGTCGTGACAAACACACGCGTGTGTACACCCCCATCTGTGTACAGGGCAGAGCTGATGCCACAGGAACACCAGACTTCCGCAGCGCCTAGTGGGCTGAGGTCACAGAACGGCCGAATCTGCGGCCAGGCGGGCGGACGGGTGGCCGTAGTGGTGCAGGGCAGATCCTGGGAAATTGGAGGATGGACAAAACAAGGCAAACCAAAGACAAGACGAAAAAAAAAGGGTTTGGTAGGCTCACATCCTCTCTCGCCTCAGCTCCGTTGGTGGGGCCGGCGGGCGGCATCTGTACCCCCTTCAACCTCGGCGAGCTTGAGCCACACTTGCTGTGTCACCCAATGGGCTCGTAGTATTTTCTGGACTCCTCACCGAACACTGTTCAAGTTGACACCAATGTATGTTATCGGTATGGGTAATCAGTTAAAACGAGTCCGGCGAAACAGCTGGACTGACAAGATTGTCAATGTGGACTAAACCACGCTGTGGTGGGGCGGTCACTGGAGATGATCTTTCTGACCAATATGTACCATCATGTGCCAGACATGAGGGTAATCAATATGCCGGTTGGCGAGGAGAAAGGCTTGTGATGGTAGTCCATGCTAGCGATAGCCGGCACCGAGCTGCCCAAGTTGCAATGGTGAGGAGCTTGGGTTCGGCGACCGGGGTTGGTATATCCATACAGGATTCAAGGGATGCCTACCCGTGGGGGAGAGGCTAGTTTCTCTTTGTGGCCCTGGCACCTTCGGAGAGGCTTTTTTTCTCTCGCTCTTTGGTAGAGGGGAAGAGGAGACAACTTAGACAGGATCCACCCCCAAGTAGTGAGCGGGGAGGACAATGATTACCTAGTTGCATTTGCATCTAGCCCGAACACCCACATATTCATCATCAATCATATATGCTGCCTCAACTCCAAACACTTGACTAGGATGTGTTAGAGCTGAGTCATCATAGGCTCAGGGAAAAAAAAAAGGAAAAAAAAAAAAGGTCGCCGAAATGGCCCAACAACTCTCAATACCAATCCTGTTGTTGCAGAACTATGAGGCTCTCAGGTTTTACTCACTCCTCGGTGGTCGGGGTCATCAATGTCGGGTTACGTATGCACCCGTTCTCACCGGCCCTGACTTCGCCCGCATGTCTCGCTCCACCGATACCCACATCGACCCCTCCACCCTCAGGGCTCAAACATAAGAGAAGGCTTCTAGACCGGTAGACCCCAGCTGGATCCTTGACCCCGGGGATGGGTTGATGCTAAGCAGGCCGTCAGATTTCCCATTCAGGCCAGCCAACAGCTGCATGTCCTGAGTTGGCTGCTTCAACTTGGTGGCGCCAGCGGGGCCTCTGGCATACCCTCCCTCTTTCTGGATGGCCAGGGCGCTTGCCGCCCCCATACCTAAGTAGGCGCCGGTGCCAACCTTTAGCACCTTTCTAAAGACGCGCTGGATGGCGTCTTGCTTCCTTGTCGGACCACTTCGACGTCCGCACGATGTCAAGGCTGCAAGTCGAACTTTGTCGACTACCGGGGTGGGCAATGGGATACGATGCCGCTCTTCCCCTCACCCCTGGGCCTTTGCAACGTATATAGCGGGTCGCGGCAAAGTGTGATGACGGCGACTAGATTTTCGCATTCGAACAGAGATTGAGCATTTGGGATGCAGAATGGAGAATGCAGATTGGCGCTCACCAGGGACATATTAAATGCACTTTTGTCAACACAGGGCGCATCGGACACACACCTCGGGAATCACCGCCCCTGCACAACTCCCCATCTGCCTTATTTATCCTACTCCCTGTCCTTCCCGCACTTATAGGTAGCTGCGGTAAGGGAGAAGAGCACGCTTTGTCCAGTACAGCATCCGTGCCAAACCTGGAGCAAAGGCAACACATCAAATGCCAAAGAAGGGAAGTGGTACTTCCAAGTTTGGTGTAGACTAGAATCAGCCTTCTGGGGAGAAATCTCCCTCCGCCGGGACAGTAACCGCGCTCTGGCGTCAACGCTTGGAGCGCAGCCTGACCCCCAGTGGCTCAGCACCAAAGGGATCTTCCCGGCTGTCATTGAATGCAACACACCTGAACGATACCCTTTTGAGATGAGGGACTAATCAACAGCATTCCCTACAACATACGTACCTGGCACAGGTCTGCCAGTCACGGGCCAAGCCGCCGGTACATCACCCGAATGAGCAGAGCAGCCGCCAAACACCATCACTGCATCTAGCCCAATGGAACATGTTCAGCATGCCCAACTGATAAACCCGCAAAAGGCATCTATATTCCTGCCGTTCAGCATGGGATTGGCTGCGCGGGCGACGGTGCCGCTGGGATATTGGACCGCATCCTCGTTGGCCATTTGGGGGTTTCCATGCATCTGCTGAACCGAGACCTGGCTCGTGAGGACACTGGCCTTACCACAGCTACCCAGGCGTCTTGCAACGGGGCCCTCTGAGTGGAGTCGAGTGTTGTTGGCTGGGCGCAGTTGGGCCGTCTTGTCGGGGGATATCAACATTGTCCGAACATGACTTGTCATCTTTGGCCCTGGGAGACAACTACTGCGCCGTGGTACGAAGTGGAAGGGGAACTACTACCTGGCACGTTGAGGTACTGGGGAGACGAACCACATCCAAGATATCGACCCGCCCAATCACTCCGCCGTCTTTTCGATGCCGCTTACATTGTTCTAGAATTGAGTTGGAATGGGAGGCTCCCGATCCGTGTAACAAAGCAAAGTGGTGGATGCCCTTGTTGGCGGACACATGTCTGTCGTGAGACGCTTGTTCGTTCAACTGGTTTGCCAATGAGCCATCGCCCAAGTCTCATCTAACGTAGGACCAAACACGTTGGACACGATTATGTGATACCACGTGAGATGAAACATATCAACGCAGGACAGGGAATTACTTTGAGCCTGCACATGCATACTGTATGTAGCCTTCAGGAGCCAAATGAGCGCACCGCCTCATGACCTCTAAAATGTTACGCATCGCATTGAGTTGCAGCAGCTTCTTACCAACCAGGGCCAGCCGCGGATGCAATCGATCGCGCGTCATCAACTCCCACACATGAGCTCGAGACATTGCCTGGCCGGAGCATTCGGGACTGGGATTAAATCATAGCTAACCACCGGACGGGGGGCGATGCTTGCTGCAGGGTCAAGCATAGTATGGTAAGCTGCGTCCTCAAATCTCCAACGCATCCCGTTTCTCATCTGGCCTGTGCTTCAGGTTGGCCCGAACTCTTCCTAGTGCTTAATTAAGCCCAGACCAGGCAGGCCGGGGATTGAGGATATAGCGGATGAGCATAGCCGATGTGCGGAAAGCATCTCTCCGATGTGAGGTATATGAAGTGAGCTCTCTGACTCTCTCTGTTGGGCCGACGAAAGACAGACAGCACCGGAAAATTCCGTGGTTCTGATTGCCTTCGGGCCTCCGTCTCCGGAAGCGCTCCGGTCCGGCCGAGCAGGAGCCCAGTACGAGGGTTGAAAACCGTGCAAATCCCAGGGTGGGCAACTTGGCGCTTTGCCGATGGCGCGCTGTTGGCATGGCGAGGCCCGCTCCATAGAGATTGTCAACTGTCGGGTCGAAGTCAAAAACGAAGCCACGGAGGCGCGGCGGTGCTGCTGGGTCGGGCCACGCGACGACCCACAAGAGAGCGCTGAGAGCGGTAATTGATCCAAGCGCCCAGGCGCCGTTTGCTGTGTGGGTGGTTGTCAGATGTTGGGATGGACCCATGGCCTGGGGCAGGTTGATCAAGGCTTTTTTCGAGCCATGTTCTGGTAATTCTCATGGGCCCTGTGCGGGCCCTATCAGATCGCCATCTATTCCATAATTGTGTTTCGGCTGGGGAGCCATGGACGGATGCCACACCAGGATACCCTGCCACACCAGGATGCCCTGCCACGCCGGCGTCCAGTTCTAACACCCTGGAATCATGGGAGGGGAAGGAGAAGAGGGAAGAGGCGTAGTGCAAAGCACTGTCCAAGAAGAGGCACTAGGATGGGACTGAGAACAATCAAGGATGTATGCGCATGTGTGTGTGTGTGCGATGGGCGTGTCGCCGTGTCATGGATGGAAGACAGCGTCTCAAAATTGGTTCACAAGGAGAATAGATCAGGATGAGACGAGGAAGGCACAAAAGAAAGAGAAAAAAAAGACAGGTAAAAAAAAAAACAATGGGAAAGGAAGCTGACAGTGACAGTATGTACCCTCAAAGTTTGCACCTACAACCCCGGCTGCCTGACTTGCTCTCCTTACGCCTTCCAACGCCCCTCCCACCCAAAGCGTTGCATCACCGCATGCAGCAGCAGCAACCCCTGGTCGCGGCCACTTCCAAGTAGTACTTGGTGCGTTTGGTGCTTCTGCAGATACAGCGTGTGTGGTGGTCGATGCCAAGCGCGGCCGCCGCAGCTGTGAGATGCCAAAAACAGGCACCATGGATGAACGAGTAACTACTCCGACCCCCGACAACGCCACAGCGGTTCTGATCCACCTGCCCCCGAGGTTCAGCTCTAGTCGGCCGTCGTTTTCACTTAGGCGGTCCAGTGGCGTGGCTGTCTAGAAAGGTCAAGGGGATGGACATTCGAGGGGGCGACTAACAGTTAGAGAACAAGGGATGTTTGGCGCCATCAGGTCCAGCCCTCCGGTTTGCTTTCCGCGGTCTTAAGCTCTTTCGGGATAGGTACCATTCTACTCAAGCCCAAAAGGCACTGCGGGTGCAGTCTCCATCTGCCATCCGGCGTCATCTTAGCAGGCTAGGCAGTTGAAGCTGGGTCTCGCTGCGTTCTCGATGGGGACATATCGTAGAATCGGAAGAGCGCTGGGAGTAGAAGCAGAAGAGCCGAGAGCCAACCATGGAAAATCACCACCTACCTCAGGTACCCTTGCTGGCTGCTAGGGTGTGTGCTCCTTCCCCCTCTAGTGCTCCCAGCGCATCAACCCTCCAACCCAGCCCCAGTCAAGCCGCCCCGCGCGCACTGCTGGAATAACATCATCCATCCATCCACTCCATGCCCCAATCTACTACATATCCTCCGCCGCGTGTTAGTTCAATTGTTCCTTTTATTCTTATTACTGATGCTCGGGCCACCGCTGTTTATTCGCTTTTGGGTCAAATTTGTCGTAACCACTTGATTTGTGCAGTTGTGTTGGCCGCTTGTCTTGCTCTCTACTTTAAAGCCATCCCTGGTCCATTTACTACTTGGCTAACAACACATAATAGCCATGGTCGCCTCCACCACCACCACCACCACCACCGCCAATACATCCTCTCCCACCGCAACAGAATAACAGCTTTTCAAAAGTACATAATCTGGTATCCAAAAAAGAATTTCCTCTCCACTATTGTTGACGCCTCCATTCTTGGTTTCGCCCCCCTCCTCGGCCGAGTTAGCCTCCCACACACACACCACACATGCACACATCCTCACATACTTCTTTTTCTTCAATTGACTGGCGCTTCTTCTTCCCGCGCTCTCTTCTTCTCAAATGACACACACCCGCACCCACTCACCCCCCCGGCAGACCCATCCCTCCCATCCGCCTCTGCAGAATCTCCAATCCGGATCCGCATCAACGACAAGCAGCAACGGCAGCACTTGAAAGTTACAGGGCCCTAGCTGCCGTCAACTCAGCAACACCACCTTCACCCAACTCCCCTCGCCTCACTCTGTTGCCACACCGTTACCTCCACTTGCAGACCACACGCAACTAGTGGCATTGTACGTTCAGCCGTTTGTCGTAGTCGTGTCGGATCATCAGAGAAGTCAGGGATAACATTTGGCTGGGCTCTCGAGACCCACGATCATCGGTTGACGCCCCGTCAGGTCTGCATGCGACAGCACTCTCCCGCAGAATACGACATCTCTGGCTCTTGTTCCCAGGGGTTCTGACCAGCCCGGATTGTCCCAACGTTGCCTTCGAAGACCACGCCGTCTCCATCGAAAGGCCTTGAATGGATGCCCCCTGATTAGTCCACGGCATCTCGCCCAACCTCTGTTTTACAAAGGATCCTTGGGCTGCTCCATCAACTATACCTCTCTCTGCCTCTGTCACGAAGTGACCACCTAATAACTCCACTGCTCAGCCGCCATACATGTATGTACCTGTTGGCAGTCGCCAACCCCTCTTCCTTGACAAGCATCCTGGAGCCCCCCACCAGTAACCATACAGTGCCCTTGCAACCCACGTTTCACTAAACCGCGGACATCTTGCCGCTTTCCTGGATCTATCCGCAAGCCCAAGGTGCTTGACAGAGTCGTCCCTGTAGACTGCTTTTTGGCACAAACCCTCTGGGCATCTCCGGACTGGGCCACACTCTGACATACTGATCCTCATCCACACTCCCCGTCCATCCCATTCCACTCCTTCCCCCTCCACGCCCTTACCACTCCGCCGGTTTTCTACAAGGGGGGTTGTCAGTACAGTATCGACTAGGGTTCAACGGTGGCCCTTGTCCGTCACTTCTACCGGCAGCAGGCAGAAATTGGCAGCTGGCCCCTGGAAATTCTCAACCCACCCCCGTCCATCTTGATTTTATCAGATACTTTTCTTCACGGCTGGCCCAGTTTGACCGGCGTCTTCGAATTCGTTTGATTTGATTTTGTTTCTTTGGAAAGCGCCGGGTCGGAAACGCGGAGCTGGTGTACAAACGACATCCCCAGCTCTTGCAAAACCACTCGCTCGAGGTTTCCGACGCAGGCTGCTCGTGGTTTGTGGTCTAAACAGTGCCACATTCTCGCTAAGCATGCAAATTACGCCCGCCGCCATTGATATTAGCCAAAGACGTTCTTTGTCAGTCTCGAAACATCCCGTTTGCTTGGCTAGCCCGTGACTTAGCTGCTATCATGGGCGACTATTACCACCACTTTCTCTCCTCCATGTCTGGAGCGGGGCTCAACCCAGTCACCACTCCCGAAGAGATGTTTGCGCCGCAAATGCATGGACAGCCGATGGCCATAATGCCTTCCCCGATTCCTGGGGCTTATCAACAACTGGGCTATTTTACTGGATTTCCCGAACCAATGATGTTTAACCCGTCGAAACCGCAAAAGAATCGAAGGAAGTCTGGTCCCCCAACCACCCCGGGAATAGATCATGTAAAGCATCGCCGAACACGTTCGGGTTGTTTTATGTGCAGAAGTCGGAGAGTCAAGGTAGGAACAGGCAACTTTCTGGCTTTAAAGAATGGTTGAGATGTCTAATGTTTTCCCAGTGCGACGAGACCCGTCCGATTTGCGAGCGTGCGGTTATAGGATTCCTTCGGGCAAGAGAAATGCTAACTTGAGTTAGGATGCAAAAAAGGCAACCGTGAATGCGTTTATCCAGAACCTGCTAATTCGAAGGGATCGGCTGGGGCCTCCGGGAAACCGAAGGAACACGGGCTGGGGATACAAACCAGCCCTTCATCGTCAAATGCTGATGAGGATGATGATACGGAGCAAGAAAGTAAACTCGAAACGATACCTGACGAAGACGAGACTGACGGACACGCCCCAAAGATGTCGAAGACGTCGAAAAATTCGGGGACTTTCCCCCCAAGGCGACAGACCTCGGAAGCACCATCCCAGAGCAGCACCAAAAGTTCATCTCCGTCAACTTCAATAGCGACCCCTATTAATTTTCCGACAACGTCATATCCATCAATTGATTTCCCATTGGACCTCGGTACGGCGGATTGGTCCCATCTCACACCTGAGGTTCAACGGTGTTTGTCATATTTTGTTGAAAATATGACCAATTATCACTATTGCATTCCTCATGACTCAGATGATTTCTTCAAAACCATCCTTCCTAGCGCAGCTTTACGGCACGAGCCCCTCCTTAATGCGTTGGTAGGGTTCTCTGCATATCATCTGACTCTGCAAGACCCCAACGGGAAATTGAAAACATTTTTGCAATACTATAATAAAAGCGTCACTCTGTTGCTGGGAACTCTAAAGAGGAACGAGAAACATAATGTAGCAACTTTGTTGACTATCTTGCAGTTGGCTACAATCGAGGTTCGTTGGGTGGTTGTGTTGTATTCTTCGATTTACGCTAACTTAATATGCAGGAGTATCTTGGTGACTGGGTAAATTTGATGGGACATCAAAAGGCGGCATTTGAAATTCTAACTAGCATGTTTACGCCACAGACGATCATGCAAACTCCTATGGGTCGTATGTGCATCCATTGGTACGCACGGTTTGATACCTTTGTGGCTTTGATGGGTGGATTTCCAACAGATCTGCCTCGCGAATGGTTTACTGCCATGGTAGAACATTACCAAACCCAGATGACAACATTCCCCGAGGAATTGCGTTGGAAAGTTGAAGAATGGTCAGCTAGACTCCGCCTGATTTCATACGACATGTCAATATTGTTTGCGCGGGGGAGCCGCGGTCAGATTTCCCCAGAACAGTTCAGTGCGGAACACGAACAGTTAACCCGAAATCTTGTTGAGTGGAAAGAGTCTAAGGATCCTGCACTATCCGACCCTCGATACCTTGTTACTGAGTTCCCGAAAACGCGAGCTTCGACCCCCGCTGACATAGTCGATCCGTACACTCCAGATATTCTTTACGAACCACCATTATTCACGACGACAATTCTTTGCGCAGAATGGCATTCAATAATGATTATGCACAAATGCCAATCGTCAACTACACACCCTGAAGTTTTATTTGAAGAACTGAGCCAGTATGCATATACGACATGTCGGTATTTTGAGACTCTTGAATACTGGCAGGCTGCGCCAAAAGGCGTTTTAATTCTCACACAAGCCTGCATAGCCATAGCGGCCCTCTTTTTGCCGCAGGATGCACGGCACCACATGTGGTTTCGGCGGAAATTTGCTTTGCTTGAAACAATGGGGTAAGTTTGGTGGCAGGGCACTAACGCCGACCCATCCCGTATAATACTGATTGATAGCTAACTCAGAGTCCAGATATATCCACCCCATCGCCCTTCGAACGAAAATGGCCGAGTTGTTTAGAGAACCGTCTTGTGCTCAATGGTGGTTACCAAACGGGGAGGGTTTCAGCCCAATATTACAGAGCATTCGAAGTTTTGCCGACGAACGCAATGCTGCCGCCGTGACGGCGCAGCATGAAAACCTCCGGGAAGTCAAGCATATATTTGCAAAACTGTCCCTGAATGAGAAAAACAGTGGTTCAGAAAGCATAGGATGAGTCCCCAAGAGTTGAGGCCACCAAATAAAAACCCATCACCTCAACCGCTCCTGCAAAAATCAAAAGATGGCCGGTGTAAACTGGCTCGACCCGTTGCCGCAGATTTGAAATAGCAATCGGAAAACTGCTCCAAGAGGTGTATTGTCAGTCTCATTGCTATTCTGCCATACAGAAACGCCCCGGTTTCTCTACGGGATTTGGATTTGGGACCATGTACGAAGAAAGTGAAGCTTGGAAACTGTGTTGCGGGGGTCGGATGGGTTAGTTTGTGACCAGTCGACCGAATCGTTTCCGAGCCACTTCCACCCATTTCGTCTCAATTTGGCGCGCAACTGATTGATGACATAAACTTCAGTATTATGGCATAACGAGACGGAATAAAAAGCGACGTATATAATGAACCAGATCTTACTGGATGGGGTATGCCTTCGGACAAAGATACCCAAGTGATCACATGGCAGCAACCAGGTGACACGAATTTGAATAGAGAAATGAAAGAAAAAAAAGATGCCAGTAGGCCTATTAGCTTGGATCAACAGTACATGGATTCATCCACGGCGTAAAAAACAAGAAGCGAGGGCGTATTAATTATTCATCTACCATGCGTGCTAGTAACAGAAACATTCGTATGTCTTCATTATGTTCTTGAATGGAAAGATATTATACACTACCGCCACAATGGATACATGCCCGCGTCCCAAATGAAAATACCGGGCTCAGATACCATCTACTTAGCGGGTAAAACCAAGACGAGGGGAAATATAGATATTAGTTCCAATCACTAGCTCATTTCTCGTCCTCGGTAGAGTCCTTTTCCAAAGGATCTTCCGCCGGCGTTTTTTCATCCTCCTCCTTTTTTGAATCGATTTCTTCTGTATGCTGCTCCGGCTCGGGCTTAGTCTCGGATTCCTTGGTGGTATCTTCGACTTCTGTGGAAGATGGATTCTCAACTGGTGCTTCCGGCTTTTCTGAGGCTCCATGCTCATCGGTGGGCTCGCCATCCTCTTTGGTGTCGCCGGAGGCAAGTGAATATTGGGGTGGTGCAGATTCTTCAATTGGCTCATCCTTGTCATCCATAGACTCAGGGCCGAGGTCTGTTTCTACAATTGTTTGATCTGCATCTGAAGCATCTTCGTCGATGTCTTCCTCTTTTTCATCATTAGCAGAGCCACAGTTTTGGGTTGATGAGTGTACGATAACAGATTGCTCGACGATCACAGGAACTTCTGCTACCTCAGGTCCATCATCTAGGGCGGATGGGGATGAAATATGCATGTCCCTAAGTTTTCGTGAAACGCCATCAGCTTCCTCCTCCTCCGCTTCAATGACAGTTGTGACAGCGCTGCCTGTTGAGGGACTGCTTCTAATATGTCGTCGTGTATTGGTTCTAACGTGTAGATTGTCATCTTCGCCACCAGGACCGCGCTGTTGAGCCTGAGGCTTCAGGATGGTTGGCGCGGGCTTTTCGGCCTCATGTTCTACAGGGGCCTCAAGACCCTCGGCTTCAGGAGGCAGTTTGTAATTTTCTGCGGGAAGCAGGTCGTAGAGATCACAGACTGTTTTGAAAAATACGTACAGACCCGTCTGCCCCTCGACTGACCAGAAGACGCCACGGTGCTGGAACCAGGCATGTGCAAATATCCGGTGCAGTCGACGGAAGACATTGACTAGATTCTTGACACCAACGTTCTTGCTATGGTTATCGCTGAGGACGACGAAACGGCTCGGGAATATCTTTTGATCGGTGACGACGTTGGCTGCCCAGTCGAGGGTATGGCAGCAATAGTCGATGGCGCAGCAACTCTTGGGCTGCTCATGAACGGCGCATAAGAATTGCCACTCGGAGGCGCGCATCTCGGGACAGGTGCTGGCACTGCATGGAGGGGCGTCGAAGAGGAAGCCCACGATAAGAGAGTTGCACTGTGAGATAAGAAACCGACAGAGTTCATAGAGCCAAATGGTACGGTCGATACCAGGCGGAGGCTGCGCAAGCTGGAGTGAAGTTGCGCGGGAGAGCGGCTGTGTGCTGGAGGCGGTATGGTAGCAGTGAAGGGCGGCTAGGTGTTCTTGAAGCTGAAAGGCCGAGTCCAGCTGACGGAGGTTAGCTTCTGAGCGCGACCGGAGGGGCGCAACGACAAACCTCGTGGAGGGGTATCAGGGGAGGGCCAGCAGCCATATCAGCAGCCTTGGTCCCAGGGTGAATGCGTCGCCTGGAGCTGGCGTCAAGAAGTGTTTGCTCGGATGGCGTCGTCTGGGGACTGGCTGGCTGTCCACCAGATGGAGACCCGATCTGGATCTCAGCTGGCGGCGGAGGGCTTGGTAATCGGGGCGAGCTAGGTGCGAGCGACATTTTTGTTTGGGTTGAAATGAGAGGATGCTGCGGCGTGCAGCTTGGTGAGGATTCGTCTGGGCGGCGGGTTGCGACAAAGTTGGATGGAAGACGAACTGCTGGCGTTTAAGACAAACGACGAGGCTGGCGGGTTGACCCGACCCACGCTGGCGCCGCAGGGAGCTTCGATATGTACATACTGAGAGTGCCTGTGCATATAACGGGGACAGTGGGACTCCATGCCCCCCCATCATGACGGGATTAGCGCAATGATGTGGGCTGTGTGGTATTGAAACCCAGCTTCGATTTCCCTTTTCGAGACGAGAAAGACGAGAGACGAGATTAACCCCGGATCCTGTTGAGTTTTGGCAACTTCTTATTCGTAATCACTTAAATACCTTGTTCGGAACTGCACACCTTTGACTCCGACTCCGCTGACGACCAGAGAGCATCATGAATTTTGACGATGATGCCCCGCCAGAGCTGGTCGACATCACTAACGATGACCAGGCCCAAGAAGAAGTCACAGTCAAGGTACCCATTACCATCGTGACCGGTAAGATACATTCTGGTCACTAGATTTGCAAATCACGAGTCGCATATGGTCTAACTTTTTTAAGGGTATCTAGGCGCAGGGAAGACGACGCTTTTAAATTACATCCTCACGGCTCAGCATGGCAAGAAAATCGCAGTCATTATGAATGGTCCGTGATCTCCTTACTAGACTAAGCTTTTTGTGTGCTTACGCGTCGGCTAGAGTTTGGAGATTGTAGGTTCTTCCACGTCCTTGAAGGGCTGCTTCTCTAAGTGGGGTTCACAGCACTCGACATTGAGAAGTCTCTTACTGTGAACAAGGGAGGAGAGCAAGTTGAGGAGTGGCTTGAGGTCGGCAACGGCTGCATATGCTGTTCAGTAAAGTAAGCCACCGCAGACCCCGGATCTGAGCCAACTGACACAGCCAGGGACACGGGCGTCAATGCCATTGAGTCCTTGATGGAGAAGAAAGGTGCATTTGATTACATCTTGCTCGAGACTACAGGACTTGCAGACCCTGGCAACCTGGCACCCCTGTTCTGGGTTGATGACGGCCTCGGTAGCACTATCTACCTGGACGGCATTGTTACTTTAGTGGACGCCAAAAATATTTTGCGAAGTTTCGATGACCCAACTGGAAAGGTTGAGGGTCACGATGACCATGATGATCATGGCCCTCTTCTAACTACCGCGCACGTTCAGATCTCACATGCAGATGTCATCGTCATCAACAAGGCAGACATGGTCAATGAGGAGGAGCTTAGTGCTGTCAAATCTAGGATTGGGTCCATCAATGGGCTTGCTAAGATTCATGTGACCGAAAGGAGCGTTGTGCCACAGCTTGAGGGCTTCTTACTGGATCTACACGCCTATGACCAGTTTAACGAAGCGGAGACCGGTGCTAAGGGACACAGCCATCTCGACCCCGTGAGTGATTGAGAACAAAGAAATGGAATGGAAAACTGTGCAGCTGACTTGCATAGACTATATCAACTGTGACGATTCCTGTCACTCGTCTGCGCCTTGACCAATTGGCCCTTGTCGACCACTGGCTGCGAGCCGTGCTCTGGGATAGTCGCCTTCCCGAGTCAGATGAGACGGGTAAATTCGAGATACATCGTTCTAAGGGGCGTCTGGTGTTTGAGGACGGGGGTGTCAAAATGATACAAGGAGTGAGGGAGGTTTTTGAGATCAACGATAGCGTTGTCGATGAGGGTGTGCCAATAGAAGGCAAAATCATCTTGATTGGGAGGAACGTGGCCGGCGTAGACTTTGCGGGCAGCTTCCGCCAGACTATGGGCGAGACTCGATAGATGCATGAAATTGTTAGGGGGGCGACGGCTGTAAGAAGCGCGCACCTCGGGATGTTGCCAAGATCAAGCAAACTGTGCACATGTAGCTTGTGAGGTTATCCATCACCCTCAGCCTTGGCCCGCCTGAAAAGACTTGATTGGCGGGGCCATCAATGTCGGTGCGGACCCACTTGAATCCGGCCACGGGCTCCAAGGTGCATCGAGCCTTCATAGCCTTCTCGACCATTGCAGCCAAAGTGCAAGCGGCATCTCGACACCTGAAGACGTTGCCTCAAGATCGACTTCGACCCCGAGAATCCCGATACTACGAAAATAAGACCTACGAACTCACCATCCCCCACAATCAGAGTCGCTCGCGCGATCCCTAGCAATCATGAACCGGCCAGGTAGGACCGCTCCCAACCACGTCGTTCCTCCTCAGCCTTAGACCCCGCTGTTTGCCCAATCTGCGATGCCACGAGCCTATTTCGCCGTCGAGATACCAGAGGACATCAGACCAAGGAGATGCGACCTTTTGCGCCTGTATTCAGCACTTCTGTGCTCTTTCACTATAACTCGTGACCGTGCCCCTCCCTTGCCCTGATGCTTTCTCGCCACGGGGGCACAGTATCTTCGAGCATCGCCCAGTCAATGCGAGATGTCAATGAATATATGGTGGATGAATAGGGCTTCTGCGTCGCCGTAGCCTGGGCTGGTGGTTTTTGCAGCGATCAATCGAACAACGGCTGACCAAGGTTTCGGATGGTAGGGGCAGTGCCACAAACACTCCGCGGAATGCCTGGCGGATTTGGAGGTCAACAGCCTCAGCAACCGGGGCGAGCTGGATCCAATCGGTTACCGAATGGCGGCAAGCTAGGTACGACTTGAACATGTTTGACACTGCCACGCAGCAGCCAGTTTGCCATTATGAGGGGCTGACCAGTACGCGACAAATACAGGGACCAATAGCTCAGGATGGGCGTTTGGAGGTGTGCCTATGGGTGGTGCCGGTCTTCAAAACCCCAACCGTCAACTCGGCGGAAATGTCAGTTTTGCACAGAGCCTTAGCGGTTCGCAACCTGCAACGCCTCTGGATTTGTCGTACGTTATTCCTCGTTAATGGTGTTCCTTTGCGTTAAATCTCCCCCGCATCCAACCCCAAGTTTGTCATGGGGTTGTACAACCCAAAGACATCCAGGCTGGTTGGAAAGCGCAACAATGCGGATGGTGTCTATTGAACGACCAGCAAGTCATATGCCCTGCCCTATGCGTGTTATTTCAAAGGGGCACTACTTGGGTGTTTGCTACACGTTTACATCTCCACTGCATTTATCATGGTCGAGTTGTGCTTGAGAACTGTTCGCGCTAACTAGATTCGCAGGGAATTTCCTTCATTATCCAACAACTCTCAGCTCTCCAATGCTAACCCGGCTTCGATGTGGTCAGCTTCTGGGTCCAGAAATCTAGGGGGTCCCATTCAGCGCAATCAATCTACGCCCCTGTCCTCCCAGCAAGGAGGCCAAGACGACCTATTCAGCCCCAGCTCCTCTCGTATGCCCTCCGTGCAAGGATCCTTTCGGTTTGGAAATCAGGGCAGCATGGGTGCTCAATCATCTCAGGTGCAGGCTACCAGCATCGATGACTTTCCTCCACTGAACAGAACTGCAAATGGGGAGATAAGTTCCGACCGTGCTGCGAGCCTGATGTCATCTCTGGGTTTCGGTCCTCAGGCTGCGGCACCTGGTCTTACGCAAGGAAACCGGGGGAATGGTCTCTTGAACGCGCTTTCGGCCAATACCCGGGCAAGCGAACTAAGATCACCGCCGGGAGTCGGCGCACCTGGTGAGTTGTAGATTCTCCTTGTCACGCGTGCTCACTAACTGTGGGAGGCTTGTCTCGGCTACAGGATGGAAATATTCTTAGTAACGAGGATGGGGGGAGACAGAAACTCCGAGAGGATAGCTCTGTGCCAACCGCTTCCGCAACGGACGGAGCGTCGCATGACCCTGATACTCACAGCCCAGGGAATGACGTCTCCATAGCCAAAGTCCAGGAGGAGAGCGACCAAGCTCCTGAACTAGTCGATCCCCTCGCTGGAATGCCGGCTGTAGATAAATGGGGAATCAAAGGCTTGCGAACGTTGATGAATAATTACCCTGACTACCATGCGATGGTTGTGGGTATGGATCCTACATCGCTTGGGTTGGACATGGGTTCCCAGGAGTAAGTGCAATAATGCCAGTTCAGGCAAATCTCGGCTAACAAACATAGGCTCTTCTCAACACAGATCTATTCTCTATTTGATGATGCCCCTCCTAAACCGACAGCGAATGCTAGTAGATTTCGGCTACCCGAATGCTACAACGTAACAAATGTCCAGCCGATCGAGAGCAAGATACAGAGTTTTAACGAGGAGACGTTGTTCTGGATCTTCTATAGCTGCCCAGCTGATCTCAAGCAGCAGATGGCAGCAGTGGAACTGTGAGTTTTAGACCACCTTTCGTGTTGTGTGATGTGCTGATTTTCGGACTAGACACTCCCGAAACTGGCGGTGGCACAAGAAGCTGCAAGTATGGCTCACAAAGGATGAACACATGACTCCCCAAATACTGAGCCCAAACCACGAGCGAGGCTACTATATCGTGTGGGATACTTCCTCCTGGAGGAAAGAGCGAGTAAGTTGACCAATTTGATCCCATGTGCGCATGGCACTGCTTACCCATCCGGCCAGCGGGAATTCACGTTGCACTACGGAGATTTAGATACGACCCTCAACCAGGCACCTATTGTGTCTTAATTTTCATCGGCTCGATAGAAAACTTTTAGGGGGTCGTTTGAGTGGATGTGATGCTACGACACGGCTGGTTCTAGCCAGGGAAGGTGTACCATCGGACTGTTTCTTGGGGTTATGGACAGGGTCTGTTGGCACAGGGTGGTTCTGGGACGGTACGATCTGGTCATCAAGGTAGACGGTTTGTCACCTGGATTTGAGGGCTGCACCGGGTTAATACAGGATGCTTCCCCGTCTGGACAAAGCAAGTTCATTAGGCGCACGTGCGAGTGAATGTTTGTATATCTATCTGGCGGTGTCTGGACATTGTTGATGATGGCATTGGGTGGGAGACTACCCAAATGACTGCAGTTTACTTACGGCGAAAGCACGGAAATGCAATGTGTTTGGGATTTAATACATGACTCTCATTATAGTGCCAGTTGGAATATTGGTTATCTTATGTCTTGTACTAGAAGCGTTGTGGTGTCGCGTGCGCCAGATTAGCCGAGGTTCCTCCAAGGTGGGTGGGCTTACGCTAGATGTCGAGCGTGGATGAATGTGGGCTTCCATATCCAGAACTCTATCCTAATATCTAACTCAGGATTGTGATTACACTTAGATGGGCGCTGACCCATGATCGTGGATTTCTGACTAGTGTAACAACACCCTCCCGCGAATATCACCCGCGAAGACCTGTCCCATCGCTCTCCAATTGCCTCGTGTCCACACGCCCTCCTACTCTCCCAACTCAATCGCCTTCCACCACGAGCTCCAGTTGCACCACCCGGCTTTATCGACGCAACCATGTCAAACGAGCAGATCTCACTACCATACTTTGTGGCCATCATGGTCATCTTCGGCCTAATAATCCGCTATCTGTTCTTCGGGGGACCCGCGCCTCAGCAGCCCAACAGGTCGCCCGAAGCCTTACTCCGGTCGAGAGAAGTCGCTGTCGAGAGGATACAACAGATGTTTCCACAAGCAGACAGGCGAAGCATCCTGTGGGACCTGCAGCGAAACGGTGGCAATATCCAGAACACCACTGAGCGGATCCTTGCAGGCCGGTTGGATACGGTATGCCTGAACATCCTAATGCAGCCGGCCATCTTGAAATGGCCGGATTTTTATTGTATTCGGCAAGTTTGCTAATAATGTCTGGGTAGCCTCCAATCACGTTTCAACCTCCTCAACCCCAAGGCGGCAGCAGCACTAACACATCTACGACGCCTCGACAGCCAGAGAAACCGGCGCAGCCGGACTTGATTACTCGATACAACCTGAGGGGCAAGGTCGCGGCGGTGACTCCTGAAGATGAGAGGAACAGCACAGGCTGGAGCTCGAACAGAGAAGAGCGACATGCTTCTCTGCAAAAAAGGAGGGACGACATGATCCTGGCTGCTAGGAGGAAGATGGAGGCAAAGATTGCGGCGGAGAAAACTGCGCAGGCAAATTAAGCTGGAGATGATTGAATGAATAGCACAGGATCTGGTAGAATAATTGTTGAAACAACGTTGACTAGCATTGCGACGGTGGCGCGAGTTGTGTTTGGAAGGCCTCCTAATGTACGCTTGGTATCAAAAGGGTTTGGGTTTGTACTAAACGCATTATAAGTAATAACAGTGCAATACATTTGTTGTGATATGAATGAGATGCCCTTACTCAATATCCCAGTATAGCTGAATCGGGTCTTTCACAGAGCCGAAAGTCGCATACGTCAGGTGTGAACATGGTTTATTTGAGTGTTGTGGGGTAAACCTGACGCTGGCGTGCGTTGGTCACATGCGTGCGAGGCTCGTCATCAACGTACAGTAGCCCCATTAGACAACCCCTCGCAGATAGCGATCGTCCTGTGCCTTTCAATACTGCATTGGTAGTAGTGGGCTGGTTAAATGCATGGCAGAAATGCAAAGCTGCGAAGGGGTTTGTGTCTGTTGGCTGTGGCCGGGTTGGGGCTGTGCTCGTGGACTTTGGTAGAAGCGGCTGCTGTTGATGCAAGAATGGGTGTGTATGTGGTAGTGCCAAGGGTTGCAAGAGCGCCAAGCTGGATTGTGACGAATGCTCAAGACTCCGAATAACTATCCTCTTCCTCTCAACAGTGATAATATCATGAGGCTTGGCGGGGGAGCTGCAACGGCTTGTTCTTGTGTCGTGCTTGGATGATTTGAGCGGCATGTGAGAGGAATTATGTTAAACAAAAACTTGGGTAGTTTGAGGTTCTGGGTCTCACATGATCGCCTATCGGCTTGTTCGAATACGAAACAAAACCAAAAAAAATATTTATCTGTCTAAACGCAGAGCAGAGGCATTAAATGCAAACATGGCTAATATGAGTTACTGCTTGGTTCTCAGCTTGCTCATATATGAATACGTCTTTTAGTTAGCAGTGAATCAATGACAAGGGTGTTGTATATATGTAATTACCTACAGCCCGAAAGTGGGGGGTGAGTTGCCAGGTGCGCCGGGGCAATGACCCCGCCACTAGCAACTTGTTTATTTTCCTGCATTTTGCGAAGTGCCAGACAAATGCGGATAGATTGGCACTTTACAAGTAATTAGGAGGGAGTAAGCCCAAGTCTTTAATGCAAACATTTGCTCCAATGCTTGATATATCTTTGGAAACTCGTGGCGGTGCACTCGAGACCTGAAAGACGATGGATGATGACTGGGGCCGTGGTTTTCAAGGTCCAAAGTGCCAACGCCCAGGACCCTGGACGGGCTGGCACTGACAGCCTCTAAATTGCTGAGCCACGGCCCTCGGACGCGGCCCGCTGTTTGTACACCCTGACGCATTTTGCGCCCAGAGGTACCTATTTCGTTTTCGGCGCCAAGGGCTGCCTCTCCACTAGCTCGGCTCTTCCCTGTCGTGCAACTTTCTTCTATCTGTGACCTCAACCGTAGTGTGCTGTCTCACAGGTTACATAGCATTCAGCGCCCTCAGCCTTCACAACTGCACCTCACACATCTGGGCGTCTCACCCTCTACTCTCTCTTACCTGCATCCCATTTTCTCTCCAGTTTCGCTCCTTGTCCCTGCCATTATCCCCTCAAACCATCTCCCAAGCCTGACGTCATCCTGGTAAGTCTGTATTCTTTCTGCAGATCCATGGCCCAATCCCTTTCTTCGATTTTTGGGCTTTCCCTGCGTCGCATCTCGAGCGAGAAGCCCGCCTCGATCGACCAGACCTAGTTCTTGCGCTCCGGACTTGGCCGCTCTTTGCTGCTCGTCCCTGGTGCCTTTTCACCACTCGCCCACTCCCTCTCTTACCTACCTCACGACCTGAACTCTGCCCAGTTGAACATCTGCTCACCTAGCCAGAACTGCCATCAGCAGATTTCTAGCTAGCTCTTCGACACTACGCGATAACACGATCATCGGTTGTATGTACCACGACACCGATATAATCAAATCGCCTGCGCTTGGAGCCATACCACTCACTCGGCCGAGACCACTGCGACCAACCACAGTGCTTACCAATTTCTCAGACAACAACCAAACACTCCAGTCTGAGGGCGTAAACAATATAAACCCCGCCCAAACGAGAGCCGCATCGTATTCCCACGAAGCCCCGCGATTTTCGCACAATAATAGATCAGCAAGTCCCACGTCGTCGGTAGAAAGTTCGCGGCGCACTCGGGTCGGATATTGCGATGGGGACACCCCGAGACTATTATGCCGACCTGGAGCTGTCTCCCACGGCCGATGTCCAAGAAATAAAAAAGCAGTTCCGGAAGCTTGGTATGGAGTTCGCCTAGGTCCAAGTCTTGCGCTGACTAACTTGCCTTGCAGCCATGAAGTATCATCCGGATCGAAATCCGGGACATGAGCAAGAGGTCAACGCCAAATTCCAGATAATTCAATCTGCACACGAGGTTCTCTCAGACCCAGAACAAAAAGCCAAGTACGATGCCACCAGAACTCGATCTAGATACCCTACCGCATCAGGTGTGAGAGGCAATCCTTGGTCCAGTGCTGGTGACCAGTTCCCACCACCTCCGCGCCGCAATGCAGGGACTCGGCCTGCACCCTCTGGTGCGCAGAGATGGCAAACACGCTTCTCTCAGGGGGTCCCTCCCACTGCCAAACAAGCCACTTCTGACCCCGAAATGAAGAAGAATACGGCTCGTGCATTCGAGAACATGCGCAAAGGGAACCAGAAACCTGCCGAATCGGCTCGACCAAATCCCCCACCCCCACCACCGAGAACTGAGTCCGCAAAGCAACGCGCCGAGGCTTCTTTTGGAACTAGGAAAGCAGGTTACCACCCTCGATCAGCCGCGCCTGGTGATGAACCTCCCGTAGCAAGGAACAATTACAACACAAACTACAACACTAAGCCCGCTCAGGAGTCAAATACGTACGATTATTCATACCCAGGCAAGCCCGGCCAAGCACCCATGCCCGATCCTTTGAAACAGTTCAGAGAACAAGCCAACGCCAGACAAGGCAGCTCCTATGCGAAGCAAACTAATGAAAAGGCTGGTCCATCCGACAAGGTTCCCCTAAGTAGAACAAAAAGTGCCCGCGAGCCGTCGCGGGCCGACAGTTCGTCTCCGGACATTGTTACACCCTCCAGGCAGCGCAGCTTCAGTGTCCCAAAACCCAAGGATGCTGATGAATCGGTTCCGGGCACCCAGGGACAAGGCTCGCCTTCAAAATTCCCACCGGAAGCTCGCCCCAAATTGCCCTTGAAGAAAACTCGAACTGGTCAAAGGGGTCCTGCGAATGCCACTGCAGCTGAACCTGGTAAGCTTCAAACATGTGTAAGGCGAATGAAAGAACTAATGTTGTGGAAGGAACATCTCAGCATAACACCAGCGAACCGTCAATGTATGATTCACCACCCTACACACCCGCCAGCTGGACTACTTTGTCCGTTTCAAATATCAACACCTATCAAACGAGGGATGGTAGTGACTCTCGTCCGGTCCAGCCCACTATGCATCAAGATGATGCAACGTGCCTGTCCGATTCAGACAGCTGCTCCACCCTGAACCCGTCTCCTAGTGGAGAGTACCACACTCCCATCCAGCTGACACCTTTTGAACGGCAGCAACACGAATTGTTGTCCCAGCTTATTCGGAACGCCGAAACAAGTGGACCAGCTGGAAGGAAAACACACAGCAACACAAACCCAGAACAATTTGTCTCAAAGAACCGTGCTAACGCTAGTTTCTCCAATAGCTTCAACATTCCTATCAACGATGACACGTTTGCTCCTAACTCTCCTGGACCTCAAACCTTTTCGAGAAGCAGCACCGATGATATCAACACAAGGTTTGTAAACGAAGATGAGCCGGATTCTTGGCACTTCAGCGCCGGAGGTTCAGAGCAGGACACTCCTACGAAATCGCGACATCCGCTGGGTAATCGAACCGAGCGGCGCTCTCCAACCAAACGCCCCGCCGTATCTCGAAGTGATTCATCAAGCGTTCCGCCTGAGTCTGAGAATAATGCGGAAGCGAGATTCAACGCGGAGGGATGGAGCAAAGAATTTGGGCCGCATAATTTTGTTCCACCGCCACCTCAACCAAAATCAACTTCGCCAACTCGCTCTATGCGAAATAATTCGAGAAGGGGCAGACCAGCTAAACCACCTGGGACTACTGTAGCAGATGGAGAAAGCAGTAGTGGGGAGGACGAGGAATTCGCGTGGCGTGGCCGTAAAGCCCAGCAAGCAGGTCCAGTTGCGACTGACAGTCCTCAGGCTATGGATATCGACAGCCCTCCCGCGAATCCAGGTACCCCGTTAGCAGCCTCGGGAGACAAGTATGAATCTTTGAACGTGCCCAGAAACATCAATGTGGAGCCCTCGAGGCCCGAATGGCGCGCTGGGAATGCAGAGGGTGTAAATGGCGACGTGAAGCCCCAGGTGCCCAAGAAGATACCCTTTGACCCGAACGCCGCAGGATCAGAGGACAGCGAAGATTTTATGGCCACCGTTGCTGACCTGAAGAAAGTGGCCCCTTTCACGCAACAGACCTCTGGGTTGAAGTCGATGAATGATTTGAAGGACAATCTACCCTTTGAGAGTAAACCATCGGCTGAGATCCCCATGAGAGTTCCGAAAGCACCTACGTTACTTTTCCCACAAGCTCCCATCGCTCCTCAACTCCCATCTGTCGCATCTAGCGGGAGGAAGCCTCATCTTGGCGCCTGGGAGAAGTACGTCAAAGAGTTTGAGGTGTACATACAACAGTGGGATGAGTTTAATGGTAGGGTTGTAGAGCATTTCGCCACTCGAAAGACCAACATTGCGAACATGAGAAAGTCCAAGGGGTATTCGTTCTTGGAGTCTCGCAGCGATGCAGCGATCCAAGAGTACTTCAGCTGGACACAACAGGATGGCGAAGTACGAAGGCAGTGGCTTGCGGCATGTGATGAGCATGAGACGCGATTCAAAGAGTTTATGACATTTCGACTGAAGATGAAGTAACTGGATTGATAACTGGAAGGACGTACTTATGGGATATTTTGGGCATGGATGGTCGGTGTGTGAGACGAGGTCCTCTTCACTTGATTTGGTTTCGTCCCTGTTCAAAAAGTCTGGCGGGCATTGCCCGGTACCGAGACGGCAGAAATGTGTGAGATTTCTGTGAGATTTTATGAGAGTAAGGCCATCGTCGGCATTCAGGATTTCGGGTTGACGCGGAGGATCTAGTGCGACCAGAAAATTGGCGAAGCAGGGTGGATCTTCAATCCTGACTACGATCTAGGATTCATGATGTTTAAGTGTCACTAATGGGCATACTATTGTTTTGCCGATGACTCAGTCAGGAAGCTCTGACAGCATCAGTTCAGGGGCATAGCTGTGGTTCAGTGGAGTTGGGCTTATGGAACGTGTACACGAGGACACGAACTGGCACATAGACATAGACGGGGGGCATCATCGCTGTTATGTCAAGAAATCATCTTAATGCAGCTTATTTCTAATTATATGCTTTCCAGTGACACGATGGGTGCTTGTGTGCGTGGTTGTATATAAAAGAATAACTCCAGGCGTGTTGCTCCTAAGGTCATCAGGCTATTCTTCTAGAGCAGCTCAGACAAACCTTAGGATTTATGATTGTTGCCTCGATTAAATACATTTGCCTATTTATTTCTCCTCTCATCCCCTATCTCCCCTAACCATTCCTCCTTTTAAATAGAGCATCTTTTGCCGTTTCGTCCCCCATTCTCATTTACACTGGCAACCACACAAGCGGTGGACCATTTGCCTCGTTTACTACAAATAAGGGTGCCTATCAACCATCACGCTGTTTGACTGTGGGCAATAAAAGTTTGCGTGACCCAAAGGCGATTGTTTGCTTGCTTCTTTTCTCTTCTGCTTTCTTCGCCTTCTCCTCCCCCTCTTCTCCTCCCCCTCTTCTCCTCCTCGCCACATTATTACTTATTTCTCCCTCCCCCATCTCGCCCCGCGCCTATCAACCTTCCTTCTTCTTCTTGAGTCGGGACCCTAATACTTTTATCCAAGGTATCTTGCGCTTTATTTTTCATCTCAAGTTTCTGCCAAAATTTCCCTCCCGTCCAGGTTTCGCCCCTCTCCTCACTGCTCCCCATTTATGCAACTCTAATTTGAGATCTGGGAGTCGCCCTCATACAGGACGTAAAGCTGACAAACCTTGCCAGAGCTACCCTAGTTATCAATTTCCATCATTACTTATTCATTTGCCACCATGTCGGACACCGAGAAAAACGAGGGAAAGGCCTTTGCTTGGACTGAGGAAGCAAAGGTGAGTTGTTTCATCGTCCTACCCCCTTGAAAACTCTACTAAAACCCCTTGGAAACAGTACCAGTTTCTTCTTCGAGTCATCGCTCAGTTCAAGGACGAGGGTAAGCAAATCAACTGGTCTCGAATCGACATGCCGGGGCGTACTACCAAGTCCCTTCAAAACCAATGGACAAAGATAAATAAAGCCATTTCTGAACTCGAAGACGGCAGTCAGAATGGCGAGTCCGGGGTAGTTGTCACTCCCTCTAAGAAGACTGCCACTCGTGCGCGCCATCCACTGTTACTGTCCGGTTGAACACAGCTAACACCTCTGTTGTAATCTAGCTCGCAAGCCCCGCGTCAAGAAGGCTAATGTCGATCCAGAGGAAGATGGCAGTGAGGCTGGTACCCCAACCACCAAAAAGGCAACTCCTCGAAAGCGCCGTGCCCCTGGTAATTTGACATGGAGTCCTTCATCCCTGAACAAAGAAAGCTGATGAATAAATAATAGGAACCACTCCTAAGCGGGCTACTAAAGCTATCAAGAGCCAGGAAGATGACGACGCCCCTGCTACTGTCAAGGCCGAGGCTGATGTTGAAGGAGAGATTGATGAGAATGAGATTTAAATCAATGTTTTGGTGACCTTGTCATCAAATTGATGATCGTCTGAGCGCAGACGATAGGAACGGGTTTCCCCCTCTCTATCTCCAATCTTTGAAAGTCTTGTGGATTTCACTGGCTTATCTTTTCAAGTTTCAGTGGTGCTTTTGGCTCTGAATAACTTGGCACTCAACTAGGCATATTTAACCTCACATTGCATTTGAAGGACCCCTAGTTTTAAAAAATGCGCAAGGCTAGTTACTACCTCTAAGAATAGTGTTGTGTTTGAGGAAAATCAGTTTCACTGGTGCACAACTATTATGCATTCAACTTTAATCTACTTTATTGGAGTCCTGGCCTGAATTGTAACTATGGATTTCCTTCTAGTCGACCTGTGTAAGTGCTCTGTACAACCCCCAGGTTAAAAATCCAAAATGAAACGTAAAAAAAATAAAACTATAATAAAAGAAGTGTCATAATATAAGGGGGGTCTACCGGTCCACAAAGGGACGGTCGTCTTTTTTGTGACAAGAAGGCTATTGCCCTTCTTTATTTGAAAAGGGACACGAATTTGAGCGAGGCACGAATGAGTTTCCAATGTTGGCCCACGTTTCACCGCAAGTGTTGAGGATGGATTAGAGTGCCGGGATAAATTTGGAACGCCGCAGGAATGCTTGCACGATTGCTTAAAACACAGTTACCACATGAGGATAATTCCTTGTTGAGGAAAAGCGTCGGATGTGGGCCGACTCCTGTGGTTGGGAATTCAGGAACCAGTTGAACCGAGCGGATGAGATCAGCCCATGGCCCCGGTACTTTTTGCGCCGTATCGGAGCTGGGGGGCGACCCATCGATTGGCGGTTAAGTTCCATGGCATCCTGCCATCAACTTGACGGTGAAACGCAGTGGCTCAATTGGACCAAGGAAAAAACAAACAGTACAAAACAAAACAAACCCGAAATCAAACTCGGGCTGGCGGCATGTACCAGCCGGTAGACCCAATGAGCCCGTCGCGGGCGGCGGGCGTCGACAATGAGAGGACGCCTTTGCTCGATGCCCAGCGCAACCAGTCGTCACTACGGCTTGATGGCGACGCTCACAACGAGCACGCTGATTTACGAGATGAGGGCAGCTGGACGCTCAATAATAGCACGCGTCGCCTCTACGTCTCGCATTTCTTGTCGACATGCAATTCTCGCATCTTCGAATTTGGCAGCGTCCTGTACATGGCCTCCGTCTTCCCTGGCACACTGTTGCCCATGTCAGTCTACGCCATGGTCCGTGGCGCATCGGCCATCGCGCTCTCATCGCTAGTCGGGCACTACATCGATCGCGAGGACCGGCTAAAAGTTGTCCGCTTATCGATTGGTGAGGCGCAGCTCCCCTTGCCCATTGTAAGCTGGGATTGGCATAGTTGCTGACATGTCATAGTCTCGCAACGGTTTGTTGTCGCGGCGTCGTGTGCCGTCTTTTTCATACTGGGGAGGGTGCCAAGTGCATCGCAGGGTCTCAAGATTTGCCTCCTTGCGTTGCTAGTGTTGATGGCTTGCGTCGAAAAACTCGCCGCCATGATGAACCTGGTATCTGTCGAGAGAGATTGGGTGGGTTTCTCTAATGTACCCGTCCCGCTAAGACGATCTAACACCAAGCCAGGTTGTTGTTGTGGCCAAAGATGACGTTGCCGCTCTGAGAGGTGAGTCCATGTCTAATTGGTACGCCGTGATTTGCTAACACGGTCTGAAAACGTAGCCATGAACTCTCAAATGCGACGTATCGATCTTGTATGCAAGCTACTGGGCCCGTTGGCCATCGGTCTCATTGATGGCATCTCGACCGAAACGGCAATTTTGGTGAACTTCGGAATCAATAGCGTTTCCGTTGTCGTGGAGTACTTTTCCATTGCCAAGGTACATCTTCTTGAGAACGGTTGCAAAAGCACCTACTGAATGCTATAGGTCTATCACCAAGTCCCAGAACTCCAGAGGCCAAAGACCCTGCCTAGTCTGGCACCAGAGCACTCGGGACAGAGGCAGCAGCCGATATGGAGCGCCGTCGTGCAAGCCGCCAAGAGAGCCGGCGGGGACATGGTGCTTTATTTCAGACATTCGGCCTTTATTGCGTCGTTTGCAGGCGCACTGTTGTACCTGACGGTGCTGGCTTTTGGTGGACAAATGGTGACGTATTTGCTTGCAACCGGCTACACGGCGACTCAGATTGCTTCCGTGAGAACAGTCTCAGTGTCGTTCGAAGTCATGGCCACGTGGATTGGCCCGTGGTTGATTGCCAAGATTGGCCCTGTCCGTGCAGGACTCTGGTTCTCAAGCTGGCAGCTTAGTTGTTTAATTGCGGGTGTATCTGTTTTCTGGGCGTATGCCGACAACCCTCTCGTTTCAATCTTGGGGCTTGTGGGTGGCACCATCCTCAGCCGCGTAGGACTCTGGGGGTTTGATTTGTCGATACAGATTATTATCCAGGAGGTGAGCTGCTGTCATCTCAGCAAAAGAAACCACGTCCAAGCCACTGACAAATCCTGCAGGAAGTTGAGGAAGACATTCGCGGGGCTTTTTCCACAGCAGAGGTAAGCTGGCAAAACATATTCGAAATGTGCTCATACACAATGACCATTGCCTTCTCATCGCCGGAGCTGTTCAAGTGGCCGACTGGGGTCAGCGTCGCAGCAGTCTCTATGGCGTGGGCATTGTACGCGAGGTTCGTGAGGGAAAGACGAGGACACCTCGTCCACTGGCCAGCGTGCATTTCACATTCAGAGAAGAGGCAACGATCGGCGGAGGAGTTGCTTCAAAATGTGTCCCAAAGACAAAGAGGTGAATTTTGAGGTGGCTTCCCCCGGAAGCAAAAAAATTTGGCCTGATGACCAGGACTGGTTTTTAAGAGGGTGTAGAGCAAGTCAGGATACGAAGAACAAAAGCAAAATATGGATGTGACTTTGATTGTACACACAGAATGCCAAAGGACCTCGGCCGATACCGCCATTTAGTCTGCAACCTGGAGATCGCCTCGACCACCTCGTCCGTATCGCACGAGACACTTTTTTATGGTCACCTGGGATCTGGGTGTGGTGCAACATTGGTGCCGGAGCCATCCAAGTTTGGCACCGTGTCTCAGAATAGCTGGTTTGTCTTGGAGTATGCGTGGGAATGTGCCCCCGGCCATCCCTACCACCGATCAAGCAGGCTGCCTCGCGGTGCACGGCATGACGGGCTCCTTGGAGACGAATCTGAGGCCGGAGCATGGCATGTTGCAAATTTCCCAGGCTGGGCTCTGGGCGTGAGGGCCAGACTTGCACCCACCCCGACAAGGAAAACGAGGTCAGCTGCGCCTGGACCGAGACTCGTGCGCGGAGGGCCAAGACGGATAGAGGGGTGCTAGATATCAGACATGCAGGTAAAAAAAAAACACCGGGGTTTACATGGCACGCACACACATACAGCAGCACCCTTAGCGGGTGATGGACAACATAAACTATGGACCACGACACGCGGGCTTGTCCCATAATTATATAACAAGAAAACTTGCAACAAAGTCAGTAGCAGGGACAAAGCAGGTAAGTTTGGGCCAAATCCTGTGGTGCTTGCAAAGTCTCAAATTATTCCGATGGCTTGTCCTCGTCCCTCCTCCTCTCCGAGTTTCTCTTTGTACTCATGGTGTACTGTGCTTGCTTCTTGCTTTATGTCACCCACTCGACACCTCGGTGCATACAGCAGTGAACTGCTTAGCGTCGCAGTATTTAGCAGTGAGTAAGCACACGCTCCGGGAGAGGGTCTCAGCTACCATCCACCATCGTGCTGGGATGAGCGGTTAGAAACTCGGTCAGGGAGCTGGTTGGTGTCGTGGCACACACTCCGGGAGGGAGTCCACACCTTCAGTTTGGTCGAGCCGCGACGGGTATGTAGTGTCGGGATAGTCTCTCTGTGCTGATGGTGGGTGTCGAAGCTGGGCTGCATCGACCAAGAAAGAATACACCACTAGCACAACATGGACGGTGGCGTTGCCTTACATAAGGGGGCCATGCTAGCGGCAACCCAGGCTGCATGGTGCCCCCCCCCCCCCAAAGGCCCCCCCAACGTGGTACTAGGAGCGCTGGCAGGACGTAGAGTGGCACCCGGGGACCGTGATAGGTAGTCCCGACGCTGCTGGAGGTGAGATGATGTAGCGGATCGTCTCCCTTGGCCCTTTGTGAGCCATCCCCTGAAGCCCCCTGTGGTTGCAGTGCAGGGGGGCCGTTGATTGTCTATAGCTCAAAAACTCTCACCACGCAGCGAGCAACGGCTTCACTGACCGCGCTGGGTCGAACGCGACGGCCGAAAGCGTGGCGTTGAGAGGGACCCACCGTTCCGGGGCCGTAAAGTTGGGCCTTATGCAATAATCCTGCTGATCCACCCTTGTCGCGAGGCCAAGACCCAAGTACATCGCAAGAGATGTCTATCTTTTTTTCCCCAGACCTTCAGCCTGGCCGTCACATGCGCCGTGGTTTAATCCAACATCCAACTTTTTACAGATACCCTCTGCCCGTCTTCTTTTAACTCCTGCACACCCTAAGTCAGTCTGGATGCGCTTCTGTGCATCGTAGCGCCGAACATAGGTAGGACTCTGCGACCCTGGGTACATCGTCGTGCCTGCGTCTCTGACCCAGTATCCCAACGTCACGTCGTCCCCATTTCCTTCTGACGCACGAGCTCTCGACACGATCCGCCCGCGTCGTCCATCTCCATCCACCCGCCGTCTCGCCCATCATTCCAATTCGATTCAATCCGTCGCCATGAACGGCACCGGAGCTTCGGCAAGGGCCAAGAGAAAGGCCCCGGGTTCCCCCGACCAGGTTCCCCCGGCAAAGAGGTCCATCAACGGAAAGCATTCGGCTGATGACAACACACCCGACATTGTCGAGTACGACGACCGCTCCGAAATCTCTGAAGACCTCCATCCACATGCCGCAATGTATATCGGTACGCCCGGAAGCTTAGGAGAGTGGCAGGACACCATCCAGAAGGTTGTGCGCAATGTTGTCGCCATCCGATTCTGCCAGACATGCGCGTTCGACACGGATCCTGCCGTAGCTAGCGAAGCTACGGGATATGTTGTTGACTCGGAACGAGGGTATTTCAACCTGTTGTATGGCATCTATCCACCACCATGCTAACGCCCTGCAGCTATATTCTCACAAACCGCCACGTCGTCGGCGCTGGTCCTTTCTGGGGACACTGCGTCTTCGATAACCACGAAGAGGTCGACTGCTACCCTGTCTATCGCGATCCCGTCCACGATTTCGGTATCCTACGATACGACCCCAAAGCGATCAAGTACATGCACGTCGATGGGCTGGAATTACGCCCTGACCTTGCTAAAGGTAAGCTGTGGCGGTACGGGACCGATTCTTGGTGGGTGCTAACTGTTCTTTTCTAGTCGGTGTTGAGATTCGAGTTGTTGGTAACGATGCTGGCGAAAAGCTCAGTATTCTTTCTGGTATCATCAGTCGTTTAGATCGAAACGCTCCAGAATACGGTGAAGGTTATTGTGATTTCAACACATGTTACTACCAGGCCAATGCCGCTGCCAGTGGAGGAAGTTCAGGCAGTCCTGTCGTGAACAAGGATGGGTGTGCAGTCGCCTTGCAGGCTGGTGGCCGCTCCGATGGCGCCTCAACGGATTACTTCCTGCCCCTCGACCGACCCTTGCGGGCCCTGCAATGCATCCAGCAGGGAAAACCCATTACTCGAGGTGACATTCAGTGTCAGTTCCTCCTAAAGCCATTCGATGAGTGCCGCAGATTGGGTCTTGCCCCCGAGTGGGAGGCTGCGATGCGTAAGCAATTCCCCGACGAGACCAACATGCTCGTGGCCGAGATTGTTCTTCCTCAGGGCCCTTCCGATCAGAAGATTAAAGAAGGCGACGTCCTTATCAAAGTCAACGGAGAGCTCATCACGCAGTTCATTCGGCTTGACGATATTCTCGACTCCAATGTGGGCGAGATCATCAAGGTCCACCTTCAACGAGGTGGCCAGGATGTGGAGGTGGACATTCAGGTTGGCGACCTCCACCAGATTACGCCCGACCGCTTTGTTACTGTGGCTGGCGGTAGTTTCCATGATCTCTCTTATCAGCAAGCCCGGCTCTATGCCGTTCCTGTCAAGGGTGTCTATGTTTGCGAATCCGCCGGATCGTTCCGATTTGACAACTCGGACAACGGCTGGATCCTTCAAACTGTGGATCACAAAAAGGTTCCTGATCTCAAAGCATTTATTGAGGTCATGAATGGCATCCCCGACCGGGCGAGGATTGTGGTCAGCTATAAACACCTTCGTGATTTGCATACGCTGAACACCACCATTGTCTATGTCGACCGTCACTGGTCGTCCAAAATGAAAATGGCCATTCGTAATGATGAGAGTGGCGTGTGGGATTTCACTGATCTGGGCGATCCGCTTCCTCCAGTACCCCCTACCCGACGATCGGCCTCCTTCATCGAGCTGGACCACATGCCCCACCCAGGCGTTGCGGATCTCATCAAGAGCTTTGTTCACATCAACTGCACCATGCCCGTAAAGCTGGATGGCTTCCCCAAGAACAGGAGATGGGGCATGGGTCTTGTCATCGATGCCGAGAAGGGCCTGGTCTTGATTTCTCGAGCCATTGTTCCCTACGATCTCTGTGACATTACCGTTACCATTGCCGACTCTATCATTATAGATGGCAAGGTCGTATTCCTCCATCCACTCCAAAACTATGCTATTGTTCAATATGACCCGTCGCTCGTTGATGCGCCCGTCAAGAGTGCTCGTCTTAGCAACGAGGTACTTACTCAGGGTGCTAAAACCTACTTCCTTGGCTACAACCGTATCGGCCGTGTCGTCCACGGCTCAACCACTGTGACTGAAATCACTGCAGTCGCCATTCCCGCCAACTCGGGTGCTCCTCGATACAGAGCAGTCAACGTCGATGCCATTACCATTGACAGCAATCTAGGTTCCTCGTGCAACAGTGGCGTTCTCGTTGCCTCTGACGGCACCGTGCAGGCGCTCTGGCTTTCTTACCTTGGCGAGCGTTCGCCCTGTACCCAGAGGGATGAGGAGTACTACCTGGGCCTTGGAACAAAGACTTTGCTTCCTGTGATTGAGGCCATTCAAAAGGGGGAGACGCCCAAGCTATGCATCCTTTCGGTTGAATTTAGGTCCATTCAAATGTCACAGGCGTCTGTGATGGGTGTCTCTGACGAATGGATCAAGAAAGTCACACAAGCTAACCGATCGCATCACCAGCTGTTCATGGTTAGCAAGCGGGCATTTGAGCGCACCAGCCACCCCGTTTCGCTACTTGAAGGTGATATTGTTTTGACTCTGAACGGCAAGATCTGCACCACAATCTCCGACTTTGATGTCATGTACTCGCACGAAGTCCTCGATGCGGTCATTGTTCGTGAATGCGAAGAGATGCAGCTTGAACTCCCGACAGTCTCGGCGAATAATACAGAAACAGACCATGCCGTCTCTTTCTGTGGTGCGATCCTGCACAGGCCTCACCAAGCTGTCCGGCAACAGATTAGCAAGTTGCACAGCGAAGTCTATGTCTCGAGCCGCATTCGCGGTTCTCCAGCCTATCAATATGGCGTCGCACCAACCAACTTTATCACGCATGTTAATGACACTCCCACTCCCGACCTCGAATCGTTCATTGCCGCCACCAGAGAAATCCCGGATAATACTTGTGGGTGTTTACTATATCCCCTCTAATCTTGGACATTCAACTAACCAGTGATAGATTTCCGACTGAAGGCCGTTACATTCGATTGCGTGCCATGGGTCATCACGATGAAGAAGAATGAACACTACTTCCCCACCATGGAGCTAATCAAGGACAGCAACGAAGCGTGTGGGTGGCGAAGGGTATCGTACGAGGGCAACAGTGTTTTCACGGGAGAGACAACCGACGGTGTGCCGCCGGTTGTTGCGGATGCTGAGATGGTGTAGATAGGCGAATGAAGGGGAACACTCCTTTGGGCAGGAGGGCATGTTTCCATAAATACGTATGACAAGGGCTCCCAAAGAGGGCGCGCCCAGTGTACTAGCATGTAAGGTTGTTGGTTTTGGTTACGGCGTTTTATGGCGATGAAAGATCTCTTATGGTTATCTTGAGCTGAGCCGCAGCATCGGGAATGGTCATTTGCCTGCGGACGGAGCTGCATATCCCCGGGTGGGTTCGGTCATGGGAGTGTAACATAGACTACGAGTCGGCTGTGGGATAATTCAGGACGGGAGGGCAACATTTTTGGAATGTTGGATTTGAATCCGCATCCGCCTTCATAATTATAAACATTGTGGTACAATAAACAGCGCGAGACGTAATGTTTTTATACGTCGAATTAAGCAGTTGCCTGTGACGGGGATGGTTGTCATGCCGGTTACAAGGCTGCCTGGATGGGCCGCGTATTATTGCATGGACATGAAGCTTTCGCGGTGGTGCCAGTGCCGTCGGTGGTGGGGCTGAAGCTAGCCAGCCAGTGAGCTCATGTACGGATTGTTTCTGCCTTGTCAACACCACCACGGCCTGTTCTCCATAAGACTCGCACGCTTTCGTTTTCGAAACTTCACCTACACTCTTCGCAGCTGATATTTACTCTGCTCTTTCTCACACAGCCTCCTTTCATTGTCTCGTTATGGCGCCTCCTGGGGCCACTCTGCTGGTGAACCATCCTCCCCCACGCTACCCCGCCATGGTCATGGAGCCGCATGAGCCAGTGACGCAATTGCTAATCACGATCGGATTCGTAGACCAAGCTCAAGGTCCAGCTCAAGCTCGCCATCGCTCGCCTCCGTATGGTGCAGCAGCGCGATGAGCAGCTCGGAAAGACAAACCGGAGGGCCATGGCCCAACTCCTCGAGGCCGGCAAAGAGGATTCGGCGCGCATTCGAGTCGAGAATATTATTCGAGCCGACATCATCACCGAGCTCCACGAGATCCTGGAGCTATACTGCGAGTTGATTCTTGCGCGCGCGGGTCTAATGGAGGGACACACAGTCGACCCGGGGCTTGAGGAGGCCATCAAGAGTCTAATCTACGCGGCGCCCAAGACAGAGATCAAGGAGCTGGGGACAGTGCGCGGGCTGCTGGTGGAAAAATACGGCAAGGAGTTTGTTCACGCGGCAATGGAGAATACGGATGGAAAGGTCAACCCAAAGGTTGTCAAGAAACTGAGCGTTGAACCACCCCGGGAAGAGCTGGTTGTGGGGTATCTAGAGGAGATTGCCAGGGCATACAGCGTCGATTGGCCCAAGAGAGAGGTGGCCACGCCACCTCCAGCGCTCCTGGATGACGATGATGGTCTTGGTGGTGACAATGATGGTGATGATGACGATGCAGGCGGGAAGGAACGAAAGGTGCTTGCTGATCCGTTATTGGCGGATAATGTAAAGACAATGGGGACGCCACTCAAGAACATAGGAGGCGCCCCCAAGAGCCCAGTAACGGTGACACCGCCACGGATGACAACTGATAATGTGCACCCCAAGGTAACACTAAATTCAGTGGAGCTGAAGCCGAACAAAAAGATGGATGCAGCGGCAAAAAAGAAGGGGCCGGACGGGGATGTGCCGGATATCAAGGACCTGGAGGCGAGGTTCGCAGCATTGAAGAGGGGCAGGTAATAGGGAATTGGGACAATAAGTTGAGCAAGACGGGAAATGCATGAATATTTTGGGAGGCACTGTTACTGTATGACATAGGAGTTGCGCGGGTTGGTTCAGGTCGCTCATATATCTATTCCAAGTTTATCCAACGTCAAATCGCGAGTTGAAACCATTTACCGCGTGTTCAATCAGCAGAACTTAATTGTTCGGGAGTTCTTGCAGGTATGTTGGCACGTTAGGTTGAACACGCCTTCCGCCACAGCGACGCTTTGCCCCTGTATTGTAATTGGCTAGTTCACTCCAGAGCCTCACTCTTCTTCCACTCATACAAACGGCACCACTCATCATGTCCGGCAGTTGCCAACGGCCCAACGCTGGCTCACACTTCGCTCTCATCTCACCTTGAATCTGAGAATAGATACGTATCCAAGCCTTATTTTCTTCTTCTCTAGCTTTTTATCTCATCTGGGCTCGTCACGTTCCTCCTCGTTTCAACCCAACATCCCTGTACAGCCTTCTCCTCTTCTTCGATACACACATCCCGCCTCGTTTCTTGTATGTTCGCCAGCATGAACACCGACTCCAAGATTCTATCCGACTTGCGTGACGTCGTTGGCTGCAATGGTCTCCGTAACTTTTCCGACCTCATCCAAATGCGCCAGGACACGCTCGAAAGGCGCCTTCTTAGAGTTCAGCAAGACCTGTCCACCCAAAGCATGGCCTCGATCTATACATCTTGGTTGTGCGGCAATGCCACAAGCGTGACCCCTAGAAAAAACGACATGGACAAAATTGTCGAGCGCTGCTGCAAATTTATGAGCCACTGGGGCATAGACATGCTCAAAGCCGGCGAGTTTTGCGATGCTTGGACTGACCGAGAAATAGCATGTCTTGCTGAGCCTGATGCAAAACGAATAAAGATGCACATGATTAACATCCGAGATACGGTGCTTCAGCGATATCCACAGTCTGGCCGGCCCCAGAAACGACAGAAACATGTCTCCTCACCCGTCGAATCTGACCAAGTTTCGGTCCCAATTTCAGCCCCAGTTCGCAGCCCAATTGGCAAACAGGATGACAGCTGCAAGTTCTTTGGGCCACCGTCATTTTCTTTAAATAAGCGAAACGTGCTCTCTCTCACACTGAACACGAAAAAGGACCCGTGCAATACCTCCCTGGACAACACAAACACTCACATTGTCAACTTTGGTCGACTAGGAGAAACCATCTCACCAGTACCGAAGAGCTATCCGTGTAGGGTATGCGGCCTTGGCGGTATGGACTTGTTACCACTTGACCATTTCTATTAGCTTACTCTCTAGGCCACTTGGTTAAAGACTGTCCAATAATCTCGGACTCAGAGCTTAATATCGCCCCAATGCCGGACTATATATGTCACTTATGCGGCAGTCAAGGCGACCACTACATCTCTAGTTGCCCCAAAGACAGACGCAAGGCTAGTTCCACCAGCTTACACGGCCTAAAGCGCAAAAGATCCGAAGGCAACTGTGACCAGTCCACTATGGCTGCCATCAAAAATGAGAGGGGGGGGCATTCGTCTTACAAGGTAACCGTGTTCTTGGATTTCTATTGGTACCGACTCTTTTCTGACAGACTCTTAGGACTCGATCAGTACTGGTGAGGACAATGGGGAGATTAAAAAGATACCTGATGCGAAAAGCAACCCTTATAATTGCCTCTGGCGCGGAGGATGGGCTTCACCTCCTCGCCAGAATCAGGCCATGTCTGAACCCACATGGGGATATCCACCCGGGCATGTCCCTGCCACCATATCTGAGAATTACATGTTCTCCTTGGCCAACCAAATCTCTAGGTACCAACCTAGGCCTATGACGACAGACACAACTGAGGGCCCACAATCGCCTGCCACCCTAGGCTCTACACAGAGTCTAACATTACCAGAATTTAGAATGCATGATGAGGATTTGGCCACTTCTAACCCCACTTCCCCCAGTGAGCCGGACGTTATTACACCCGTTGAGGTGCATGTTACGGAGAAGAAGGTAAAATATCCAGATTATGGGGCAGTTGTTGTCAATCTATTCGACTCTCGCAACAATACGTGGGTTCATGTACGACCACGCATCACAGCCCTTGACCTGTGGGAGCCCAAGACGGCATGAAAAGTTATGCTGGTGGGACTAGGCATCTGGGGGTTTATATGGACAAAAAAAAGATCAATAATGAGTATGAATTATGATGCTTTAGTTATAAAGTCGGGGAGACTTCGGTCGAGACATGTCAGCCTGGGCTAGCCATTATTTACTAGTGTGGAAATGGCGATGCGCTTGCAGAAGAGGTTTTCAGAATGGAGGAGCATTTTAACAAAGTCCCAAACGGGAGCTTTTAACATTTGGTGCTAAAGGGGACATTTATGAAGACCCCATTACTATATAGACAATATGAATCCTGGGGGAAAAGTCCTGGAACGCCGTGAACTCCTTGCTGCTTCCCAAATCTATGTGCAAGAATAACAAACACCCTCGAGCTACGGAGGTACGAGTGTTTTAGCAGCCCCATGTAGCATTAATGGCGTGTAATTTATTCCAGCTTATCAAGATGTTCCAATCTGGTCAGGACAACCTGTTTGCTCGTCTCTTCAATTTCGCCGGCCAGGAAAACCTCATCGAGGATGGCGTAGACTTTGTAAAAGTTGAAGACAAGGTCGAGCTCACAGACGTTTCCGAAGAAAGCATCTAGGACTTCGACGAAGAAGTGGATGGCTTCGAGGTAGGCGAGCTCATTGTCGTTGGTGTCGACACAGGCGCAGAAGAACAATCCGGCGTAGCGGCGGTAGACGATTTTGTTGTTACGGAACTCGACAAAGTTGGACTGGTATTTCTGGTCACGGGGAGCCACGAGGCGGTGGACCTCGCCCTTGAGCTTGATCTTCTGCTCGTCGCTGAAGGGGGCGTACCACTTGGCGAGACGGGTCTTGCCCCTGGAGAGACGGATGGGTCAGCAGATTGTCGCGGCGGGAGCGGGAAGGGAGGGGGGGGGTTCAGAGGGAGACAGACTGGCGGTTCTGAATAAGGATAAAGGACAGCATGGCGATTGGTGCACGTTGGGATCAAGTCAAGGCGATGCGTGGTTGCAGACTCAACGGGTGTGGACGTGGACGTGGGAAATGGTAGCTTCGCGGCAGCGGTGGGGAGCACCCATGGTTGCCGCCGGGAATGGCGGACCGACACTGGATGTTGGTTATGAGGTGCGTGTTCCAGCAGGCGTTCGCGGGGCAGAATTGCGCGCTATGATTGGACACACGTTTGGGACCATTTGCAGAGCCTCATGCCGCAACATGCTGCAGCAGTGCTCGCTGATGACAAGAGCAGCTTCTGCTTATTACACCGCTGGCTGAGATTGATCAATTGGATGCTTTTTTTTTATAATTATTTTTAACGGTATTTAGACTCAACTACTGGCCCAAATTCCATGTGAGGAGAAGATTTAAATCATGGTAGTTAGACAGAGGCTTAGCTCACAGGCTTGTCATCACTAAGACAGCATCTCGCTACATGAGACCTGGGCTTGTGACTCGGCAGCACCAAATCTTTCATCCTACATCCTGTTCCGTCTTGCGCGTTGTCGGTTGTGTAGCAAATCTTGTCCTTCCTGGCCACGGCATCCAACGAGGGGCTCAGGAACTGCGTCACACGCGACCCCAGGGTGACACACACATTGCATCGTTAACGACATGTGTGCGGCGGAATCAGGGCCCACCACGTTAGTCGCCCGTGGTTGAGAATAAATTTCCAAGTCGGCGCCCTGGGAAGCCAGTTGATTCGGTTCCATGGTCTAACGGTTATGACTGCGGATTCTGATTCCGCCAGCGAGGGTTCGACTCCCCCTGGGACCTTTCTTTTTGCATTTTCAGCCCAAGAAGAAAAAGAAAGAAAAAAGGTCGAATGCGTGTTTGAGCACCATACCGAGTATGCAGATAACCTGAGCCCCCCCTGGCTTAATTGACCCGCCCCCCCCCCCCCCCCCAAATTCTAACCACTCTCACTGCTTAGATCACAATTCTAACCCGGCTTAGATCATGAATCTGACCTAGCTTAGATTTCAATTATAAATAGTAAAAAAATTAGCAAAAGAAATAACAAAAAATTACAGTTTTTTTTTAATATAGTTAAAAATAGTAAAATTCTTTTATAGGAATATAAATTTATATATAATATTAGTAAATCTTTTTACTTATTTGATTACCTACCAAAATAGGAATTAATTCCAGTGCAGATCTGAACCGGTTCAGAATTGGGGGGGTCAGTTGATGTGTATACTCCACCATACCCGATTCGCAAGTTTATGTGAGAAGGTGGTAGATCCGCTGGCACATGTAACCAGGGAGTGGAGCCATGCTGCTTGTCTTGCGTTGATCCACCACTAACAAGATCTCTTGTGCTGCCATTTCAGGCCATCATACAATCTTTACAGGAGCCGAAATTTTCAATTTGGTAAAGTTGAATCCATTGACTATATCGTGCTCAAGGCCTGTTACGCCTCTTACAGGCCCCATGTTCTACATAGACCTTGTTTCCTCAAGGGCATTATACAAGAAGACCCTGGCAAGTTTTATCGGGGAAAAAAAATTTGTTCTTGGTTTTTTGTTTTGTTTTTGGAAATACGAAACCAGCACAGCATTGAGCTCGTGGCGCATAAAATGAAGGATCAGGCGTTGAGAAAGGGGGGCAACGTATTGGTTTTGGGCACTACCTGGTAAGGTGATTTACTTTTTCGTTGCCCTCGCTTGCTTGGCTTACTCCGCATGGCGGTGTTCGGCCGAGTGTGCCATGTGCAGTGGCTCTTTAATAGCAGGCTTTGTCATGGTTGACTGAGGGGTGCCATATTACTTTTTATGGATGGAGAGATGGTTGACGAGTCGCAAAGTGCCCTCATTTCTGGTGTCGTGTGCCCCGTTGCCGAAACTAAAAAGAGGGCGCTACTTGAAAGATGGCGAGCCAATCAGCCCCTGATGGAAGTCAGTTTAGCAGATGCAGATGCCAGGTTTATGTGCATGTGTAGTGCGAAAGCCTGCTGCAGGTGCACAGGATGCACAGAATGCATAGCAAGAAGGCTCATTAACAATTGACCACTAACGACGACGGCCGCTGGCGACTGATGTAAATTTAGCTAGTTTGGTCGAGTCCGCCCATCAAACCCGCTTCCGGGGCCCGACCCATGGTTTCGGGCTGTCGTTGACGGCGCCACGTTTGACGTCGGGCAGCAGAAAAAGCAAGCAAGGCCTAGCGTCAGGGACCGCGGCGGGATCTAGGAACGATGGATCTTTAATGACCTTCTCCGCCGGGGAGCCGCGCATTGTGATTAAGGAATCGACTTCAGTTTAGATTTCGGGCCCCCTCGAGCATCGTGACAACCCTGAGCCCCCACCTGTCTGGCACGAGTCTCGGGCATTCTTGCCCGACGGCCCATCGGCCATCCTGGCGCACCCGCCGTCCAAGCTTGATTAGCACCACGGCCAGCGGCTTGCGTCGCCGCCACCATCTTTCCGCCAACAACATCTATATATCAACCAGTCCCCATCGCAGACGGCATTGTCACCCATCAACTATATCTATCAATTGAATTCCCTTGCTTTTCGCGGCGTGCCTTTACCACTGCTACCTCTGATATCTTTTTCTTCCTTCAACCACTCTTCCCATCCTCCTCGTGTTGAGGGGATAAGTTTGACATGGCCTATGACGACAACACAAAAAACACATCGCAAACATCCCCTCATCGTCCTTCACAATGGCGTCCCTCTCAACCCATCTCAAGAGGTTGATCAAGGCCATATGGGCCGATTATCAGACAAATGATCTCTGGCAGCAAATCGTCAAGTGCTCCATTGCAACCACCATTGCCGTCGTCATCGTCGCCATCCCGGCTGTCTCCTCCGTCTTCGGCCCCTCTACTTTCCTCTGCCCCATGGCCACTGTGTTTGGCCATCCTGGCCAGCGCACCGGCGTCATGATTGAGTCGCTCCTAATGATCCTGCTCGGCTCCCTAATTGGCCTCGGCTGGTCTCTTCTCGGCATCCATCTCTTCAGCTTGGTCGTCGACGCCAACCAGTCGGCCGCATACGCCATCCGTGCCATGTTCTTGCTAGCCAGTATACTGGTGCACGGCTACGTACGCTCCTCCAGCCCACGTCTGTTCACTTTTGTTGCCTTCCTTCTTATCGCCTCCATCATCGTCATCCTCGGCAGTTCGCACACTGTCACCTTGTCCATCTTTACCAGCGTCTACTATCCTTTGCTCACTGGCGCGGGTGCGTCTCTCCTTGTCAACATCTCCATGTTCCCCGAGCTATCGAGCAGTTTTCTTGGTCTATCTACTATTGACACTCTATGTGAAACCATGGACACCTTGACCCGGGCAACACACTGGTTTGTTACCCCGGGCGGGGATGGCCTTGCAGTTACAAACACCGCCAAAAGCGCTGGAGATAAACAAAAGCGCAAGAAGAAGGGCGCTTTGTATAAGTTTCTCGCCGAGTTTCCCAATCCATTCCAGTCAGCCCAAGCGCGATACCATGCCTCAACCGTCCCTGTGCAGCAGACCACTGTTGCCAGTTTGACGGGAAAGAAGGCCAAGCTCCGTGCCCGTCTTGCACGTTGCAAAGCTGCCCAGAGAGAAATCAACTATGAGGTTTCCGTATCTCCTCTCCCCCCAAGTAGCATGAAGCCTCTGAGCACCGCCTACATGTCGAGTCTGGTTCAGAGTACTATCACACTCATTGGTGCCTGTGAGAACAAGTTCATCGTACTCGAAAATGAAACTCGCTCTATTGCTGACGATCTCACGATGGTGGACAGCTGTCTAAGTGATGCAAGCGAGCTTCAGCGGGTATCGACCTTGGAAGACTTTCTGAAGAGAGTGGAAAACGCTAAGCCTGTCAGGGAGATTGAAGGTAGTAGTGCCAACCTCTTAGAAAGTATTCTGGAGCAAATTCGGGAGCCTATTCAAGAATTCGAGGCCTCTCTCAAAGAGGCCGTGGCATTGGTCGTCTCATGCCTAGCTTATTGCTACGATGTGCCCAAATTGCCTTCCGGTGCACCAGCCCCGGCAGGAATCCATCTCCAGGAACTTGACCTTCGAATCGACGAATTCACAGACGCCTTGGCACAGTTTGATTCAAGTTGTGAGAGCGAGCTGAGGCGTTTAGCAGGAGGCCCGGGTGGCCGAGGCGTCGATTTCATGCCTCGAATGGAAACATTTCTTGTTTCTTCCTTTGTCCTTGGATTCCGACAGGCTGCCATGCACGTCCTCCAGATGCTTCGGCATGTCAGGAATGTAGTGGAGGAGAGAAAGTCCAGAAATGACAAGTCATCTTTTTGGCTGCCTCGATACACGAGTATTCGACAGTGGCTTACATCCGGCGGTGAAAAGGACGGCTTGGTCCTGCCTGAAGAAGCCCGTAAAGAAGTTCGTCGAGGTAAAGTTGCTCCGGGGTCCAAGCCCAAGACGCAGACTCATCCTACGAAGACCGAGAAGCCTCTACGTCAAAAAGCTACAGATGAAGAAAGGGGATCCGATGGAACCCAGGGCGAAAAGACACCGAGCCATGCGCAGACTGGCAAGAAGAAAGAGGTGGCGAAAAATGAAGCCAAAGAGGTTAGTTGGGTATTACAGATGAGAGGCAAGGCGGCTGATGGATTGGAATGGATCCAAGATTCAGATGACCTTGGATACGCCGTCAAGTTGTCCATCGCCATCCTCCTCGTCAGCTGGCCGGCTTTCGTGTCCTCTTGGAATGGCTGGTACTCCGATGTCAAAGGCATATGGGCACCCATGCAACTTTTTCTCGTTTTCGATGTTGCCGTAGGCACCTCATTTTTCGTTTTCCTAGTTCGTTTGAGCGGTGTGATATCTGGCTGCGTTTTGGGCTACCTCTCGTATGAAATGGGGAGAGGCAACAGGATCGCTATGATCGTCATCCTGGTGTTTGGTATTATCCCCTCTTTCTACGTTCAGCTTGGAACCAAATATGTCAAGGCGGGAATGGTCTCCACCGTCACCATGGTCGTGGTCGCCTTGTGTAAGTCTCTTCACCTGGCCACGCCCACCAACCGCTAATGTGTCACAGCCGCCCTCAACCGCAGCGGTACCGTAGTGGAAATCTTCTACAAGAGGCTCACTGCCTTCGTCATAGGGGGTGCAGTAGCTCTGGTTGTCGAAATGTTTTTGTACCCAGTCAGGGCACGTCACCGACTTGTCGAGTCCCTCTCCGCGTCTGTTAAACAGGTGCAGAATATGCAGGCAGCCATGGCGGTCGGTGTAGATAGCATGGAGAAACCCGACTTTCGCTCTCCTGTTCTTCAAAAGCGCTTCAACCATGCACGGAACAAGGCCCGCGGCGCTCTTGCAGCAGCCGAGACATTCCTTCCTTTTTGTTCAAAGGAGCCGCGTCTCAAGGGCAGCTTCAAGCCTCTCGCTCCCATATATCAAGAGATCGTCTATGTTCTTCACCAAATTATTGATCGGATGGATAACGTCGTGCAATTGCGCAAGGAATACGGCTCCTCCTTGCTCGAGGATCTGGTTACCCAGGTTCATCCCTATCGGAGGAATGTGGCTGCCAGCATCATGATTGTGCTATATTCTGTCAATGAGGCCCTAACCACTTGGCAGCCTCTCCCACAGTTCATCCCATCAAGCCGACTGGCCCAGCTCCGGCTTGTCAACCACGTCCGTGAGTTGCTGGCCGCGCGAAGTGGCACACAGACCCCTGCCGGTAAACCTTCTGCGGCTTTGGACACAAGCAGCGAGCTTGGCGAGGAAATTGCGCATCTCATTACTCAGAAGCGCTTCCTTTCGTGGAATGCCATCACGGCGGGTCAGATGGAGATTATCGAGTATCTCGAGGAGCTTGTGGAGTTGGTAAAGCTGCTTGTAGGCGTTAATGCGTTCCGCAGTGGCATGCTTGAGAAGCCCGACTATAGCAATTATCGACAACGCATCCGCCGGACGGAGCGCATCCCACTCGCCTCGGTTCCAACAGCTCAGGATAGCCTAGCAGGCTTCCCAGCCGAAGAGGTTGCCACTGTGCCTGAGACCTCCCCGCCTGGACGGGAGCTTCAGAGGACCAAGACAATGCGCGAGCGCGCAGGTCAGCTCAGAGATAAGCTACGCAAGAAAGACGCCGCTGCTGATGATGCAGGCGATAGCGATAGCGAAGAGGAGGTGCCGATGAGTCTGCAAAGAGTTGGTACCCGACTATGGGAAAATGATGCCGTCACTCGGCGGCGTGCTTTTACCCTGAGCCATGATACCAGATAATTGTGGGAAGGACGTTTGGATTAATGTGTTTTTGTTTTCTTCTTTTCTGTGTTGCTTCTTTTTTTTTAGGGGGGGGAGTATCAGCGAGGGGCCTTTTGTTGGTTTTTGTTTTAATATACCCAGAGTTGGATTGTAGCTAGTTAGAGCCCAGAATTGCAAAATTCATCATTTCTTTGATTAAACCTAAACAGAACTGCAACTACATATGATCCCTAGTGTCCCTCGCCCTTTGCATACTCCCAAACACCGTTTAGCTCTCGGGGAATAGCAAGTAAAACACCACAATCACAATCCAGTATCCAATTATCAGGTTAGAAAATGTTAAGGGGCGTGTGCTGTGGGAGCTTGGTGCCGTTAAGCATGGCCCGGGATTTCTTGGGCCGCTGCTGTAAGCGACGCGACGCCTCCTGGACGTGGCGGGGCTCAATCGGCGTCTTCCCCTCACTCGGAGGGTCGAAGAGGGCCTGTTCGTGCTTGCGCTTCTTGCTCGTGCCGTCTTTATCGCCTCCGTTTTGGGCCCGAGCCATGTCCTCCTGCTCCTTGACCTTGAGTGCCATTTCGGTGAGCGTCTGGACCATCTCGAAGGTCAGGAAACCGAGAATGTCAACAATGTCATCCGATGGCTTGCTGTCCGTCACAATTCCAAAGCCCGCCCATTCGCGGAAGCGCTTGCCCTTGCGGTAGGTGAAGGAGGCTTGGCGGTATTCGGACCAAGTGACGTACTCTTCCTTGGTCATGGCCTTTGTGCGTTCGTCGGCCTTGCGGAGGCGCTGCAGTGTGATGTAGTTCATTTCCTCCTCTTCCTCGTCCTCCTCGTCATCGCGCTCCGGCACTTCGACGGCGTAAAACGACGACGGCTCCCAGGGGAGTCCGACCTTGGCCTTTTTGTTCTTCTTGGCAGCTTCGTCGTTGCCGGCGGTGCCCTCGACGGGCTCTTCGCCTCCTGCGAGATCAGCGTCGGCTCCCTTGTCATCGGAGTCCTTGACGTTCTTTCGGACATCCTTCCACGACAGAAACGTCCGAAGACGAGACACCTTGGCCTGGTCATGCCGAATCTGGAAGATGAGGTCATTGATACCGATGGATTTTGAACCACGCCGGGAAGCAAGCTCGGTGCAATTTCGAAGCTACTGGACGGTTAGTTTGATGCCTTTTGTCAAACGGTGGGTTAAGAAGGCTTACCAACTCTATCACTTGTTGTCGGACAATGTCCTCGATGATGCTGGTGGTTTCGACAGGAGGCTCTGCAGTCTCTCCAGAGACGTACATCATCTGGCGAATAGTGTCAGTGAGTCGGTTCTTGAACTCCTCCCATGGATCGTCCAATTCGTAGTGAGAGAAGGCAAGCTCAGATAAATGGTATCCCCCGACAACGGTGCCCGTGTCGCCCAACGGTGATGACGAATCAAGCACGTGTTCCTCTTGCTGCGCAGAAGACTGGGCAACGGTTCTAACATCAAGTCTTGGGATGAAACGAGGCTGGTGTTGGCCCTGTGGCTGGGCGAAACCCGCAAGCCGACTTGGCCAGAACTTCCCCTGGATAACTTCGCCGTCGCCAGCTAAGAAGTTGGAAATCACGCCATCCATAAGGTCATATCGATGTGGCTGGTGCTCCCCCAGACCAGACTTCCACTCTCCAGGTTGCGTCTTGTCCATTTCAAAGCCCCTTCAAAACATGAATGTTGGTCATGAAGTTGGGTTCAGGGAGAGAAGTGTTGAGGGCAGATATAAAAAGGAAAAACAGATAAATAAAACAATGGTGTTTGTTGATGTCGCAGCAGTTGGTCCTGTGCGGTGTTGCATTTGCTCGATTTCAAACGGCATGAGATGAAAAAGCAAACGCATCTTGCAGCATTTCACCCGCAAAGAGCAAGATTCATTCACTGCCATCAGGCGGTAGTTCCAGCGCCTATTTCCTCCACATGCTCCACCAAACAAATCACGGACGAAAACCAAGACGAACGGGGGTAATGAATGAATGGACGCCTCACCTGGCTGATCTCCTGGCGATATTTATACGCCTTGCTGTCTTTTCCGTCCGCCATCTTTGCGACAGGCCAGAGGCCAAAGGCTAGCGGATATTCAAACAAGACTGTCCCTGCCGGGGCTACAACAAAAAAAAAAAAAAAAAAAAAAACCCCCCCCCCCCAAAAAAAAAAAAAAAAAAAAAGAAAAAAAAAGAGGGCGTTGATGGCGGACGACGAGGCAGGGGGGGGGAGGGGGGGGGGGGGGGTGGGGGCGGGCGCCAGCGCGCCGCGCTGCCCCCCGCGGCCTGGTCGAGTGGTCGGTCGGTGAGCGCCGAGGACCAGCCGAACCGCCGGCCGCCACTCCGCGGTCCACGCGCATCACGCGCCCACCTCGCG
>JAHVYB010000163.1:94766-116158 GCA_020623695.1 Calonectria henricotiae
CCACAGCAAACAAAACAAACAAGAGCAAAAACCAAAACGAACGGGGGACAAAAGTAAACGTACCCGCCACCTGGTGTATCGCTGTTCGATATTTTTACCCGTTCCGGTCTTTTCCCCCGACGAAACGGGCGAGAGGCAAAAAAAAAAAAGTAAAAAGACAAAAAAAAAAAAAAAAAAGGGAAGGGGGAAAAAAAAAAAAAAAAAAAAAAAAAAAAAAGGGTCGACTCTGCGGTAGCCGGCCAGCTCCCGCGGGAATTAATACAGTCTGATACAATGGCGCCACACGCCGAGCGAAGCGATAAATCCAAGAAAGATCGTAGATGTATGTCGTCGAGTCCAAGTATGCGGGCTGGCAGCACGGGAGATGAGGTTGCGGGCGTCAGGTCCACGACGACGCGCAGGGGCCCCTTTCTTGGCCAATGAGCGTCCTTGACTCGGTCGAGGCCAATCGCCGCCAATACCGTCGCGTGATGCGGCTCAAAGTTCGCTCTCAAGGCTCGCAGCCCTTTTGGGCTCGACGCTGATTAAGTATCAAGTAAAGGGGGAAGGACAGTGGATAATTGCCGCCAAGATGAGGCTTGGGGGATCTAGAGTGAGAAGGGAGCGTACCGAGTTTACCTGGGCTGTTCCCCCCTTGTATCTAGAGCGACTTCACCTGCCACCGTGGATGTATCACGTGATCGCACTCAACCCGAAATGGTGGGCTAGCAGCTGGGTAGACGTGTGACACAACCAGAGACTAGACAAATGATGTAGACGGGGTTTTTGTATTTAAGTTGTTCTCAATGAGCACGTTGCAGAGAATCACTCATATCCCGGTCTTGTTGGAATGTGATTGGAGGCTTTACATGGTGTTCCCAAGGCGTATCACGATCCAGCCCAAGGTTGTGCCAATGAATCAATAATTCATATCATCACTATTTCATTTTCATAAATAAAATACGGCTAAAAAAAAAATTCTTTAGGGGGGGAGGAGGGGGTTTATCAGCTCGTGATAGAAGCTTCATGGCCTATTTTCACCCACGACCCAGACATTTCACCTTTGGATGCCCAAATCACAATGTAATGGTCAGCCAATAGGTGCCACTCCTCCACCTCATCCAGCCCTTCCAAATAATCCAATCTTTCCTTTTCCTCAGCTGCAACCCAGTTGTCCCAGATGCCCCGAATGGTCATGTGGTTGACGTGCTCAAACCCAGCCTTGCGCAGTCTCGCCTCTTGATCCAGGGGCTCATGGTACACGTCTAGTGTGGGCATGCGAATGCGCCGCTGAGCAAGGTTAGACACCATCATTTTTCCAAAGGCGTCGTTGGGCCTGATGGGCTCGTATATGACTGTTACTAGCCTAGGAATCCGTGAGACGAAGTAGGCAAGGACCCCTGATGCATCAGACGGCGAAAGGTAGCAGAGACAGCATTCGGAGATGAGGAGCGTCGAAACATCAGAGCGAAGGCCTGGAATGCTTAACTTCTTGGGAGCCTCCTCTACGGGCTCTGCTCCGGTGTCAGGTTTCGTGGGTGATTCGGTTTCGGAAATAGGCGCAGAGAGTGAGCGCAGGTCAAGACCGTGGCAGTAGTATTCGCCCCCGGTTGGTGGTCTGCTGGACCACGACGAGCCACCCTCTTCCACTGAGACATCTCCCAGGATGTTCCTCAAAACAGGGCTGGCCTGAACAGTCCGGAGCTTTTTGGAACTAGTAACCTCAAAGTCGATTTCGTGATAAATCAAGTCTGCCTTTTGAGGTTGAGCAAACAGACGAAAAGGCCGTGTATCAGTACCAGCACCTAACGAGACAATCTGCATTCCTCGAGTGCAGTGTTTGGTACCCTCTCCATCATCGGCAAGAAATGCGCCGACAATCACGTCGAGGGCGGTGGTGCGCGTATAGGTCCCTGCGAGGAGCTCAGCTCGGTTCAGCCCAGTTGGAGCTCAAGAGACCCAGCCCACCTCTGTTGATGATGGGCAACCGTCTTGGCGCGGGGCCATCGGCGCTCTGAACAAAAAGGGGAGCGTAGGGGTCGTCGAGGTAGCCCAGGTCGACGGCGCTCAACCTCGACACGGCGGCATCGGTGTCGGTGCCCTGAATGGTGGTATCGTGGGAGACGGCCGCGCGACTGCTTGAGCCGCCGCCTCGGCCTCGGCCGCGTGCCGGGCGGGCGCCCCGGGCGGAGCGAAGTGAGTCGAGCAGGTTCGGAATGTGCGGCGCCGACATCTGGGATGGTCTAGGTGAGGTGGATATCGGGGGGGGAGAGAAGCTCAGCGTGTTGTGCCCGCACGCGTGGGTGATCCCATCCAACGCCACAAGTGACGTCGATCCAGTTGACTAGGGGGGATGTGAAACTGCGGGGCAGCAGTGCCCCTCCAAAGCCATAGTTGCCCCCGTCGCAACCCTGAGCAGCGAGTACCGCCAACAACCAACAAGAATATACAAACCAATAGAGCAGATTTTAGTGAGGGAACTTCAAACCACTGTGAATGCATTACAGAAGGCTATTCTAGCTTAGCCCATGAGTAAAAACACAAATCACAGCTCGCATTGAAATCATCATTCCAACCTTGGAATCGAAGGTTCCGAGTGAGGGCGACAAGAGGCATGGCCAAGCAAAAAACGCGGCACGAAGCAAGCAGCAAGCCGAATTCAAAAAGTCATTGAATGCCACGCAATTCTCAGGGTACAATATTACGGCAAGGCGATTTAGCCTCGTAAGGCTCTGGGCTGAGAGACAGAAAAAATATGGCAATGTGATGAGGAATTCCGTCTGTGACTGTGGCGCCTGCGCATGCATGGTTTCAGTTCACACCCACTTACGTAGTTGAAGACAACGAGGCATACGACACCACCACTTCTCTTGAAATTCTACGACAGGAAACAAGTAGATTAAGGGAAAAATGCACACATGGCTCGCATATGAGTGAGACGAGGCCGCGTATCACATTTTTCAGTGTTGGGGTAGTTTAATTTTTCTTTCTTTTTTTTCTTTCATAATTGACAAGTTGTTTTGGCATGCCTGCATGCCATGCCTTGCTCGCTACCACCACCTGTGTGCCACTATCAAATCAACGGCTGCAAGCCCCGCTGGCTGTCTTAGTGGCAGAGTTGCAAACACCCCAAAAGTCCGCACCCCTGCCCCTGGGCTAGGCTGGCTCGGTTGGGCTCCCCCCATTCTCAAGGCAAATTGGCATTAATCCGAGAGGATCCGGGCGATCGGTCAGAAGCTCCCCCGAGCCCGAATGATACTGAAATAGAAGTCTCCGACAGGGTCTGCATACAAACGCAACAACAATAAGGCGATGATCTAGCGTCGGCTTTTTGTCTCGGATTCAAATAAATTGAAGGACACTGAGCTAACAGGCAATGTTCTTTTCTATTATTATTAATAATCCCCGTCACTTGTTATGCAATCTCCTTCGCCCAAAGGAGTCGTCGCTCTTTTTTATCCTTACACTCTGTGTGCGTGAAAGTGAGCCTTACACGCAAAGTGCAAGCTGAGCCACCCATTTCCAGATTTAGTAATGTCCGGGGCAGGGGATTGGCGCAAACGACGGGTGCTTGTCGCGCACGCAAAACAAACCAAAAAAAAGGTAGAAGAATAAAACAAAGTCTGCAACAGCTTGCAGCAGGCGAACTAGACAGGGCGCGTATTGATCGAGCGAGGGGCTGAGACCCAACCAAGCTGCGGCCGCTGAGACCGAATACTACTGTCAGATATGCTGTCGGAACTCTCACCCGGGCCGCCTGCGAGGTCCCATACCCATCATCATGCCCACCGTATCAAGCCCACCAAAGAATCTCAGCTTGTTGGTGGCTGAGCGTGTGTGCTGCCTGCTGCTTGGCGCCCACCCCACTTCAGAGTGAGTGTCGCTATTATGACCCGGGGCCGCCTGGCCGCTAGCATGGAGGCTTGCGACACGCCCCGTCCCCTCTGGCATCCCCCCCCCCCATCCCATTAAAGGCTCTGCTGGCCCTTTTGGCCCTTTAGTTTCACTTGTTCGTCAGCATCGCATCCTCACATTTGTGATTGCGGAACAAGAGCTCGATCCCAACCCTTCCATCTTCATAAGTCCTCTCTTTGATTTTATCTTCATTCTTATTTCATCTCTTCCCTCCCTAAACGCCTTTCTTTTTTTTTCTTTTCTTCTTGTTCTTGTCGTTGTCTCATAACATCCTCTCTCCTGCCCAGACGCATCCATTGCCCACCATGATCTCCTCCGAGCTCGTCAAGCGAGCCGCCGAGTTCACCATCGAGAAGATCAAGGAGGCACCCACCACGTCTACCCGTGAATTCTATGGCTGGTCGTGGGTAGTTTTCCTCGTCGACTTCATCATCTTCATTCCCCTCATTGTCCTGGTACGTCATATATGAAATGCCCCGCGGTCTACATGACCCCATCCATCCCATCGACCCGCGTCCCCCCACTAACACCACAATGCTCAGGTCAACTACACGTTTGAGAAGATCATTCCCGTCTTCGCCATCGTCGAGGATGAACACCCTCCCGCCTACGCTCCCGTAGCCCTCGGTGAGGAGGAGACCGCCGCCTCCGGCACCGTCCCCGTCAACAAAGCCGCCTCAGCCGCCGTTCCCACTCGGTCTCTGAGCCTCGGCGACGATGCCAAGCCTATTACTTCGTCCTTCATGTCCTCGTGGCGTCTGCTGCGATCCTACGGTGGCTTCCGTTCCATCTTCCGCGGCTTTGCTTGCTTCGCCTTCCAGGTCGTGATCCAGGCATGGATCTCGGCCATCATGGCCGTCTTCCTCGGCCCCCTCTTCTTCGTCGCCCCCTTGATCTCTTCTCTCCTCCTGGCCCAGTACAGCACCGCCTGGGTCCACATTGTCATGACGCCTCCCACCTCGGCGCACTTCTGGAGCCGCCTGCCTCCCTTTAAGACGACCCTCGCCGCTACCTGGCGCCCCGTCACCCTCTTCTGGGCCCTCTCTACCCTTGGCAGCGGCGCCTGCTGGCTCCTCGTCTCCATGCTTGGCCTGGCCAAGGAGGTCAAGTTTGAGATGCCCGGCGACGTCGAGAGCTGGAAGCTCTTCTCCGTTTACTTCGTCTTCCTCCTAATCCGCGTCTTCCTCATCATCCCTGCCTACGTCACTCTCGTCCGCGTCCAGGCCTCTCTGCTCCCCGACGACCAAGACACCATCATCCCCTTCGACCGTACCTTTCAGGGCAAGGTTGAGCCCGCCATCGTTGGCGGCACTGGCTACATCTCCCTCCGAGATGCCTGGTCCACCTTTACCAAGGCCGCCTGGAAGCGTCTCATCGTCCTCTACGTCAAGATCACGGCCATCGGCATGGCTTTCGGCATGTTCGCCGCCGCTGTCATAATTCCCCAGCTCTTCCTCCTGAGCTACAAGACATCCTCTGACAAGCAGTAAATATGCGGAGACCTGCTGCATTTCGATGATGCGTTGGTTGGCTGGCCAAGTGGTGATGTATGCATTAGCTAGGTTTCAAGGTTACTGGGTTCCGGCGTCTTCACCCATGTCTCACATAGTGGTGTGTTGCAAGGATTTCTAGCTGCTCCGAGAGTCCCCCAGGATCGGTTTCATTGTCTCGTCCTATGTTAGACGTATTATTTGTGTGCCTTGATCATGTCTCAAAGAATTTATTCATCTAAAATAGTTCTTCTCGTCATAAGAAAGAGAAAAAAAAAAGAATTGCCACTATTTATTGTAACTCAAATTCATTCACTGTCTTAACCTGCCATGTGAGAGATGGTCGTGACAAAACTCCCGCCCATGCAAACTAGCCTCCCTTGGGTTGCCATTTCTCATCACGCAAACTAAAACAGAGTGCACTTGCACCCAAGCCCTCACGTATGATGTGAGACAATGGCCGCATCCACTCGTTCCATCCATCATCCCATCTCCAGAACATGTCATAAAAATCCAATCATCGTTTTGCCACCCCCATTCTCTCTATCGCGCTCGTTTAAAAAGTCACAAAAGAAAAGTAGAAAGCTCGTCGAATTGGACCCAGGGTATGATAGGGTGAGGAGCAGGGATTGGTTCTTGTTTTTCTACTGATCTTTCTCACAACGCCACCCAAAGCCGAAAGCCCGCACGGTTGGGGCACCTTTCTTTTTTTCTATGACTTGTTAAAGAACCAGCTAGCTCGCTTGTTGGAAGATCCTTCATTCTGGTGGAGGTTTTGGATTGTAGGAATGGTGGGGGCGTCGCCGCCGCCACCTCGGAGGGGCTTCGCGATGCGGCTGCCAGCATTGGCAAAGCTGAAGCTACCGCCGGGAGAGTTGAGGCCTCGTGTGCTGCCAGCCTTGGCAAGCTCGAGACGCTCCTTGACTGCTGCCAGTTGAACCTCGAATCTAAAACGGCCATTGTTAGCATCATCATCAAACATAGAAAACGGTACGGAGGGTATTAGACATACTTGTGGTTAGCAGCTGCCATCTTCTCCTGGCTGTCCTGGAGAAGGCTCTCCAGGCTCTGGATACGCTCGTTTCGAGCAATGAGCTTGCGCTCAGCAATGGCCACCTCCTTCTTGAGGGCCGAGTTCTGCTCGACCAACTGTCGCTGGACTTGGGTAAGTTGCTCCAGGTTCCTCTCGAGGAATGCCATCTTCTTCTGCTGGGCGCGGTTGTTCGATGACCGCAGTACATTGTTGTACTGCTCCCGGGTCTCGTCGAGAGAAATCTCCAACTCCACCACACGCTCGCAGCGGTTCTGCAGATCACGCATGAGACTCTTCTTCATGACGTCAAACTCAGCAATCTGCTGCTGAATGGTCTTGCCGTTAGCCATGGGGGCTGTGGCACCGGCCTTGACGCGCTGCTGGAGATCGTCAATCAAAGTCTTCATCCTTGTGTTCTCGGCGGACTTCTGGGCAATCTCCTCCTTGAGCTGATCCACAAGCTGGACCTGGGCCGATTGGCGGTTGGAGTAGGCATTCTCCAGGCGGGCCTTGACCTCTTCAACATCATCGGGGCCCAGGTTGCGAGCGAGAAGATCCTCGTACTCTTGCTGAAGAGCCTCCAGTCGAGTCTCGAGCTCCTGTCTTCGGCGGCTGTCGAGGTCGCTGGAAGAAGTGCCATACACAGACAACTCAGCCTGTCGAACGATGCCCTGTGTCTCAACAAGTCGCGCTCGGAGGTCTTTAAACTCGTCGGGGGCGATGTTGTCGCCAATAGAGCTGGTCTCGTGAAGAGCATCAACCTTCTCGATGGCCTCGGCGATATATCGCTCGTTCTCGCTGAATACGTCGCCTCCCAGATCGAAACCGGCCATCATTTTAGCCATCTTCTCGGCCTTCTTCTTTTCCTTCTCGTCAAGGGCGGCGCCAGTCTCCTTGGCAGTCATCTTGACGTCAAGGAGCTGCTGCTTCACGTCGTCGAGTTCTGTTGTCAACTCCGAGTTGGCCTCTTTCAGGGCATCCATGGTGATCTGTGCCTCTTTGCTTTCGAAATTTAATCGTTCCAGTTGCATCTTGAATTCGTTGACTTCGGTCGTGAGCTTCTCGTTCTCTTTTCCCACCTTGCTGTCGTGCTCCTTAAGATAAGTCAACTCTTCCTTGGTTTCCCGCAGCTGCTTCTCAGCAGCAGCAGCCATGCTTTCCTTTTCTGAAATTTGGTCCTGCATTTCATTCTCTCGGCGTAGAAATTCTTCTCTCTCATCCTTGTCCAGGGGCAAGCTTGGGGTTCCAGAGCGCTCAGTCATGCCAGGGGTTTCTGCGCGGCTCTCAGCTTGCAGTCGGGAGGGGGTGGATGGTCGAGGTGCCCGGACATCGGCCTTGGCTCCAGCAACAGAGTCAGAGGTAGGCACAGCCCATCTATCCTTGGGAACAGACTCTCCAGAGCGCCACATATGAATTTCACCCTCCAAGTTGGAAATGTAGCTCTCGAAGTTGGTGACTTGTCCTTGGGCCTTCTTAAGCAGCGACTTGAGTTCGGCAGGGCTGAGCTCGGCGTTGACCTTGGCCTTGTTCTTGATCGATTTGGCTCGCATACCAAATCGCAGTGTACTGAGCGTCTCGGCATCGTTGTAACTACTGGGTGAGCAGTTGATGATGAGGGTCGTTCGGCTGTTACCACCCAAAGACTCTTGCAAGATACGGGTCAACTTGGAGTCTCGGTAAGGAATATGTGAGGATTTTCCATCGGTAAGAGCATTGATGACCATACCCAAGGCACTCAGACTCTTGTTGATCTTCTTGGCCTCTTCGAGGGTTTGACCGCTCGCACCAGTCTTCCCCACCTTTTCACTACCAGCCAAATCCACCAGGAACAGCTGTCCACTCTTTGCCGAACCAGTCTCGACGTTCTTCTGGGTAACGGTGATGACAAAAATCGAATGCGATCGCGACGACTCCTGGTTCATGTTGGTGGCGGCCACAGCTCGGGCATTTCCTCCTCTTCTCATCACTTCGTACACCTCCTGGACGCTTGACACATAAATCTCCAGCAGACCCTTGACGTAAACGCCTCGGTTTTTTTCTTCGTGGACGGGGAGGTTGTCATTTTGGGGAGCCAACAAGTCACGAATCCTCTCCATGTAGATTTCCATGTAACTAACTCGGACGGTGTATTCAATGGTGCTCGGGCTCGACATGATGCTGGCGAAGATTTGTTCGACAATACGAGGAATGACACCACGACCGTCGTCGTCGTCGATGTTTGTTCCCATCATGGTATACGACTTACCGGCACCAGTTTGTCCATAGGCAAAGACGGTACCATTGTAGCCATTGATGATATCGTCGACGGTGGGGCGGATGGAGAAGTCAAAGATGTCCTGCTGCTTGCATTGCATATCAAATACTCGATCGAAAGTGAAGCTGCCCTGGGCATCTTTGGACTGTCGAACATGTTAGCTGGATATCCACGGTGCCCCTCCGAGGGCGAGAAACAAGCGGGGGGGGGGTGAAGCGAGAGACGTACGTCGAGAGTGCAGGTATCTTCACCATTGAAGCTAACGATGGGTGTGCCGCCCGACCCAAGCTCGACCTTGTTCTGGGGCCGAAATCGGGCGACAACCTTGATGCTGTTGGCAGACGACATGTTGGGCGCGTGTAAAGTGTCACACGGAAAGAATTATCATGGACCGCGCCGTCGACAGTCGGATCCGGGGGGGAGGGAGTTCGCAGCGGAGATGGGCAGGCGGGCTGCAACGAAAACGCACGTAAGGGCCGCAAAACGGCGACGGGCGTTCGGGGAGGGGTTCCTCGAGCAACAAAGGATGAGCGTCGTCAGGAAATATGGCGACGGAAACGAAAGGGAGGTTGATCACGGGCGGCCGTGAGCAGTGCGGTCGGCAACAGCAAACAACAGAGGCTGCGGCGCACAAACAAAAGGTGTGCAGGCACAACAAGTAGATGGGATGTCGACAGCAGTGACTCCGACACAGCGACAAGGCGGTGGGTTACGTTGTCCAAGTTCATTGGGGGACGCGCCAAGGCACAGTAGCTATTGGTAGGGGCCCCGGCCCCGTTTCAGCCGGTCTACCGCGCAATTTGGCTGGTTGCAATGCGTTAGAGCAATTTGATTTGACCTAGCCACACTCGCAGTGGGATCCCACTGGGGTGCAGCATAACTAACTATCCACTGCTTGATGTCGGCTCCCCCCTAAGCCCCTCTCCCCCCTTTGGTCGTCTGTACCGCCGCTGGCTGTTGTGCCCTGCTGAGCCGCCCTGACATTGCCCTGACAGGCGTTGACAACAAAACAACCCCTTTCAAACAAAAGCAAGCTCAGGGCCACTTTGGTATTGTCAGGCACTATAGAGGGGTGCCCAAAGGGGAATTGTCCCAAGGAGGGGTGTCAACTGGTCAACTCCAGAGCGGGGGCTTCGGCACTTCCTCAGTGATGCAAATTAGTCCAAAATAAGGCGAAAGTCTAGACACGGAATGGTGAGGAGGGGTCATTCCTCCCACTCAACGATTCCCGTCTACGCGCAGCCACCCAAATTGTAACACGCAAACACGATACGACGCGTTGTGGCTAGTACCCGAAAAAGTTGGCTTATGTTTGTTGTGATGGTGGCTGTCTCTTGTTATCTATCTCATTGTCATCAAGGTGTGGTGGCGACGTGTGGCTCATGCTGGGCGCCCATGGCTGGGATCATCGCTGTTGTAAGCCAACTTCCAAACTCCTCGATGATGCAATGCAGCACTGTGATTTTGGGGAAATGAAGAAATAATGGGAGTGGGAAAAACAACGCCTCTCCTAATAAACCTCGTGATATCATAAGCTGTACACAGTCCCGGGGAGGGCGACCTCCACCCTCAGTACCGCAACGCCCTGAATGCAATCAATCCAACTCCGCGCACCCAAACGCCAGATAACTGCCCCGCCCGTCTTGTTCCGGTTTTCCGAAGGTAGGAGCATATGTAGAGTCCAAGTGGCTCTATTCAAGCCCACGCCAAAAGCCAGGCCAGTCCTTATCCTCAAAACACGCTGCTCGCGTGTCCATTGATGTGTAAGCCCTGAGCTGTCCTTTGTAGGTTTCCCATCTTCATCTAGTCCTCCCAGCTCTTCTCAACAGTTTCCCGGACGCGCTTTGTGTATTCCTTTCGGTTGTCCTTGTACAAGTTGGAGGCCTCGACGTTTGCGGGTGAGCCCGTGTTGGGGTCGTTGAGTAGACTTGCAAAATGTCAGCAAAACAATGCACCGTCTCCACATATCACAGCCTCCTCACCTCTGAATACTGGTCAACACGGCGGCAACATCGTAGGTGGGACTCCATCTGTTCTGCAGGATGTCCAGGCAAAGTTCTCCCGTCGCATATACGTTGGGGTGAAACATTTGGCTGATGAACTTGACCTGCGGGGGCTTGTTCGGATACTGTTCCTCGAACTGCATAACCAGTCGAAAGGTGCCGTCCTCGAAGGGGGTGTCTGCGGGCCCGATGATAACAGCATTCCTAGAGGCAGACGATGAGTATTGGAGCAAATTTTCAGGCTGGTTAAATGGGAGCGACCTACCAGGTCATGACATTGTCGGGGACTGGAGACGCAGAGACACCAGCGGGAGGGTCGGTTTGCATCCGCTGCATAAAGCATTTAGCATGTGGGAAGCTGATAAAGCTCCAGGCATGGGGTAGACAAACCTTGAAGTCTCGCATCAAACGACGTCGTGCAGCGGTAGACATGGTGGCTGATGGAGGGGAATCGGGCGAGGAGCTGAGGACGATGGCGGGATGCGAGGGGCACAGGAGATGGGCGGCGATGGTGTGCCCGAGGGGGTGGGGGGAGGGTCGTGACGGAAGTTTGGCGAAAGGATATCCCCGTTCAGAAGCGAGCGATGATAGATTTTGGTGTTTCTTCCAGTAATCGGCTGAGCAAAAGTCAAGACAATCAGAAGGAGGCAGAAATGGGATTGGTCATCGAGGCTTCATAGGAGTGAATCGCCCAAGGCCCAGGACGGGGTGGCGACGCCTGCCAATCACAGGCCAATAGCGCCGGGGCCAGTCAATTGGTCTCCACCGCTCTTGGTCGACACGTGACACTGCCATGGGCGCCTGGGCCTGAGCATGACCTGGCGAGCCATGTACATATGATTAAAATCACATGCACTGGTCCAAAAAAGAGCCAGTGTGGTTGCGTGCAGGAGTACATGTAGGTGTCAGCATAACAGCGGGAAATGAGCGGCGTCGCTAAGTCGCGGCAGCGGGCAAAGCAGGTTATACTAATGTAGTTGGCAGAAGGCTCGGAATCAGAGTTACTAGGCCGATAGGGCGACGGCCTGGACTGCACAATCCCTGAGTGCCCAATCTAGCACCTCAATCTTGCAGTGTCGTCGAATCGCAGCATTACGTGGGATCCGGGGACTCCAAGGCGGAGCACGTTTTTTGAGGGGGTGGTTTGGGTATTCTGGGGTCCTGATCTAGTTCCGGTTCTAGTTCTTCTTCCCGGCGCCGTGGCTCGGCACGGTTCCAGCGTTTACAACCCTCTGCTTCCCTGCCCGCCACCTCGGAAACCCCCCCGCTGCAAGCCGAAGAGTACCGAGCGGAGGGCCGTCTCCGTCGCCTCCGTCATAGGCGCAGCTCCATATCCGAGGCCGAAACCGTGTTAATCCGTTTTCTGTGTGCAGCTTCAATTGATCGTGGCATTTTATTCATAAGCTATTGGGCTTCCATCATACACGCTTCCCAAGGTATCCCTTTGCTTTTTCCTTCCATCTTCCCATCTTCCCATCTTCCCATCCTCCAAAATGCCCGTCACATCCCAGCTCAGATCCGCCTCGCGGCTAGCCCAGCTTGCCAACCATGTGCATGTGAACTCGACCCGGCGCTTCTCTACCAGCCCCTCAATGCGTAAGGAGCTCCAGGACGCCTACATTCTAAGTGCCTCCAGGACTCCCACCGCCAAGGTAATACATTTGCTTCCTCCTGGAGCACGTCAAGAGCTTGATATTGACCCTTGACGTCCAGTTCAACGGCTCCTTCGTCGCCGTATCGGCGCCCAAACTTGGTGCCGTCGCCATCAAGTCTGCCCTCGAAAAGTCCAAGGTTCCCGTTGAGAAGATTACCGATGTCTACATGGGCAACGTCTTGCAGGGCTCCGTCGGCCAGGCACCTGCCCGCCAAGCCGTCCTCTTCGCTGGCCTGCCCGATTCCATCGAAGCCACTACCATCAACAAAGTCTGCGCATCCGGCCTCAAGTCGGTCGCCCTGGCTGCTCAAAACATCCAGTTGGGCCTGGCTGAGGCACAGATCGCGGGAGGTATGGAGAACATGTCTCAGGTACCATACTATTTGCCACGCGCCAGTGGCCTCCCCGCATTTGGACATGTAAAGATGGAAGACGGTCTCATCAAGGATGGCTTGACCGATGTTTATGACCAGTTCCACATGGGCAACTGCGCCGAGAACACAGTCAAGAAATTTAACCTCACTCGCGAGCAACAGGACGAGTATGCAATCAAATCTTACAAGAATGCGCAAAAGGCATGGGCTGAGAAGGCTTTTGCCGACGAAATTGCCCCCGTCACCGTCAAGACCCGCAAGGGTGAGGTTGTTATCGATACCGATGAGGGCTTCCTCGATGTCAAAATTGAGAAGATCCCTGCTCTCAAGCCCGCATTTGTTCGCGACGGAACAGGCACTGTCACCGCTGCAAACTCGTCGACGCTGAACGATGGTGCCAGCGCCCTTGTTCTGGGTAACAAGGCCATTGCCCAGCAGTATGGCGCCGGCTCGCGTGTGCTGGCCAAGATTGTCAGTTACGCCGATGCCGCGACTAGCCCGATCGATTTCCCCATTGCTCCCTCAAAGGCGGTGCCCATCGCCCTCGAACGCGCTGGGATCACCAAGGACCAGGTTGCCCACTGGGAGTTTAATGAAGCCTTTGCCGCCGTTGCTCTGGCCAACGCTAAGATTCTGGGACTTGAGAATGCCAATGTCAACCCTCTTGGTGGAGCCATTTCTCTTGGTCACGCACTAGGAAGCTCTGGTTCACGAATCTTGACGACTCTTCTGCACCAGCTGAAGCCTGGTGAGTATGGCGTTGCCGCTATTTGCAATGGCGGTGGTGCAGCAACAGCTCTCGTGGTGCAGCGCATCGAGTCTGTGTAATGGTTTATGTGTAGATGTCATGATTGAAAAGTTGATGGTCGAAACGGGTCCCCGAAATATCCAGACTGGTAATTCATGAATAACACTAAATAAAATAAAAATGTTAAAACTGAGAACTCAATCTGTCACAACTGTGCCTGATACTTTTGATGCCCTAAGAACGAGTTTCATGTCTACTGTGTAGTTTAGGGTAGTGCGACTTGACGGAAGAAGGATGATTCTCACGAAGAAAGAAAGGGACACAGATACCACTCGTAGGGAAAATGTCGACCAAAAATGGAGAAAACCCGCAAACCCTGAAATAAAACACCAATGAATTTAATGCGTACCTGTATAGCTGGCTGGCTCCAGTTCGGTACTTGGGCATGTATCCTTTCTTGTTTCGCGTCGAGGCTGCTTCAGAGGCAAGCACAACACTACAGTGGAGCTCGGACGTTTCCACCAACCTCACTCATATTCCACTTCACTCACTAGATCGCACTACACGTTCATTCTCACCCCCTTGACACGCACGCCCACAGACCGGGAGCAAACACATCATCTCCTGTCGCCCAATATGCCGCTTGTAATTGACTTCCTCTCGCAAATCCGCCAATTCGTTCGCGCGCAGAACGGCGATGAGCTGCGCTCGTGGCTGCAGGTTGAGCCTGGCTCCCCCAAGCAGTACCATGATCTTGCCGCCGAGCTGCGTTCCCAGTTTCGCCAGCAAGGACTTGAAAACCTCGTCGAAAAGTCCCTCCCACAAGAGGATGACGTCCCAGACGGCCAGGCAACATCGTGGCCGGGGCTTGTGGCCTTTATGAAAGATTATCTGTCGTTCTGGCGGGACATCAACCATGACGACTTGCTGGGGGCGCACCAGTTACTCAGTGCACTTGTCAAGTATGTGCCTCTTCGTCTCTATCCCTTCCTCGGTCGGTCTTTTTATACCGGATAGACTACCTGAGTTGGTTTAAACAATCAGCTAACGCACACAGCTCATGTGCCACGGCATTTGCCCATCCAACATACGGTGCCATGCTTCTCAAGACCAGCATGTCGCTTTCTGAGACGCTCGCCCGCTTTACCATGACGCTCAATAGACGGCCTGACTTGGCACGTAGACTTCGCTCCGTTGACGAAGACAAGACTATTGCCGAATCATCTGCCGAGATCATTCAAAAGGTCTTCACTACCTGTCTTACGGATCGCTCCAGCGGCCGCTATAGCAAACCGGAGGGCAAGAAAGTCGGCGTCTACATGTTTGCCAACCTCGTTCTGAAGTTGCTCTTTGCGGTACGTCTACTATACCTACCTAGATATCCCGCGACACCTAAAAAAGCTAATGTGATGAAAGTGTCGGAGAACGCATCTTGCAAAAATGATATTTGTAAACATCTCCACCATCTCACCGCCCTTGTCTCTCTATCCTGCTGCTCAACGTGTTACCTTTCTATACTACTTGGGACGCTTTAATTTTTCTAATAACCACTATCTCCGAGCCTCGCTTTGTCTTCAAGAAGCCTACTTGCAAACTCCTTCTCAACTCGTCTCTCATCGCACAAATATCCTTACCTACCTCATCCCGTGCAACATTCTGCTTGGTCGCTTCCCCTCGCAGCAGCTTCTCCAGCGGCCGGAGGCCCAGTCTCTCACTCCCGTCTTCCTCCCACTATGCCAAGCAATCCGGACTGGAAATTTCATACAGTTTCAGCAGCACCTTGCCACTCATGAGACCTGGCTATTCGAGAAGGGCCTGTTGTTGATCCTCACTCATCGCCTGCGTCCGCTTCTGTGGAGGTCGCTCAGTCGCAAGACATTCCTCTTGACCTACATTCCTCCTACCGATGCTTCATCCCGAAAAGCTGCTACACTTGGCCTTTCGGACCTCCTCACTACTGCCACCTACCTCCAGCACCGCCTGGAGGGATGGTTACCCTCAAACCCCAGTTCTCTCAACCGCCCACAAAACGCCAACTCTTTGCACATGAAAGCGCTCATCAATAACGCCCAAGATCCTGGTACGTCTACGCTGGCGCCCCCTCCAGGTGGCCCACGATCTCTCCGGCCTAACGAAGGAATGGTTTGGGGTAATGCCGAAGTCACACCCGAGGATGTTGAAATGACAGTCGCCACACTAGTCCATCAAGGATTACTCCATGGGTTTATCGCCCACGGCCAAGGCCGATTCGCCATCATTGGCGCCAAATCCAAGGGCAGCCCAGTCCTAGCGGGATGGCCTAATGTGTGGCAGACAATTCGTGATAGGAGATATCAGGAGGACTTTGACCCTGATGAGGTGGTTGGCTGGGTAAAAGAGTAATGGATAGAGGGACTTTGGGGTGCCTCCAGGAAACGGCGGAGTCATAAACGAGGCTTGCACGGTTGGGATATGGCATTATGATACCCAAGAGAACAATCATACGACAGACCTATTTTTTGTCACATCACACTTGTTTTGGAAACTGTCACATTTGCAAAAGCAATGATAGCACAGTGATGTGTTGCAATATCTTTTTGTCTTGATCATCCATATTTCTTTTTGGACCTAGACTCCACAATGACCTATTGAGTTCATGACATGTTTGATCATCTTCTTTTCTGGCCGGAAAAAAAGTAAAGTGTCCTCAGAGGGACGCGAGAGGATGAGCGCCAGAAAGAAAGAAAAAAAGAGCTATCCCTCGCAACGGAATCTTGCATCTGGCTGACACACAACTGGCTTTCAATACATACATCATAAAAATTAACTATAATCCCGTCCAAAACAATACACAATCGCTACACATTTCGCCTTTTCCTCCAAAAGTAAAAACCTCCAATACGTAAAGGGTATATCGACCGTGAAACGAATCGTAGAATATGTATCAATGCCCCCTCAGCGGGGGCCATAAGATTTCTGTGAAATGAAGAGATTCAGACATGAATCAAGTGAAAACACCCGAGGAATGCGGGAATTGAAGGTGAAACCCCTGATGCCGCCTCGGGACAGAGACCGCAAGCGGTGTCAGGTCAAAGTTTTTTCTTAAACAAAAAACAATAAACACTATCGCCGATAGGGTAATTTAGCTTGGTAGCAAAAAATAAAGATCCAAGGAATGTAGATGGTAAAATGAGAACAGACGAAACGAATTAATGCCAGCTGCCATGAGGATGAGGGATGAGGTTGACAAGGGTTGGGTTTGAGAAGGGAGAAATGGCAGACTGGCCGGGGTGGGGGGCGAACCCAAGGTGGGACAGCTTAGAAGAAGCAGGCAGCGGCGACAAAGGCCACAACAAGGCTGGCGAAAGCGCTACCCTGGTGGCGGATGGCGTCGCCCTCCTTGGAAGTGGTGGCGGCAGACTCAGAGCTGTCACCACCACTGCTCTCACCACTGCCGCCAGTAGCCTTGGCATCACTGCCGCTGGAGCTGGCAGTGGGTGTTGTGCCGTTCTCATGGAAGATGCCAGGGCCAACGGTCAACTTGGTCGAGGTGGTCTCCTCATACTCGTACTTGGAGGACGTATGTTTCAAGAGAGAAGTGGTGGCGGTGGTGGCGGTAGCCTTGGTAGTGGTAGTGGTAGTCGACTCCTCGGACGAGGTGGTAGTCGTAGGCTCAGGGGTCGTGGTGGCCTCCTTCGTGCTGGTAGGCTTGGCAGAGGTGGTAGGCTTAGCAGAGGTGGTAGGCTTAGCAGAGGTGGTAGGCTTAGCAGAGGTGGTAGGCGCGGCGGAAGTGGTCGTCTTCTTGTCTTCAGTGGACTTGGCCTTGTAGCCCGAGCCAGAGTCATCGCTGGAGCTGCTAGAGCCACCGGAGCTGAAGACAACAATTTGCGCAGTGCTGCCCTTGGGGACAGTTACGACGCAAAAGGCAGAGCCACCGGCGCCATTGGCGGACTCGTTGCTAGTGACCTTGCCCTCGCCGCCCGCGGGGTCGATCTTGCAGGGCAGACCGTTGCAGCCACCGCCGGGACACTTGATCTCAACGCCAAAGTCGGGGAGGGAGCCCTTCAGGGAGGAATCCTCCCAGATGGGGTTCCATCCGAGCTTGACAAAAGTCTCGCCGTTGGACTCAGTGTTGGCGCCAGCCACGTAAGGGCTCCAGTTGCCAACGGGCTTGCTCTCGTCACCCCAGATACATCCTTCCTCGCCAGTTCCAGGGGGGTTGATGTAAAAGCTGGTTTGATTGTTAGTGACCACGTCGTCAGCTGCCGAGTGTTGACTTACTGAGCTGCGGTAGAACACCAGTAGGAAGAGTCAGGGACGGCAATGGTGGTGGTGCCAGAAATAAGAGTAGGGATAAGCATGGCCTCGTTTCCAGGCAAAACGGTCTGGCAGAAGGAGACCTTGGAGCCACACTTGTTGACAGCCTGAATAGCACCAGTTCCCTCAACACAGTTGGGCTTGCCCTTGAAGGGCTTCTCAATCTCGCCATCATCATTGCAGTACAAGCCGCCGTTCTTGAATGAATATTAGTGACTAGTCTCAAACGATATGGCGCATGGTCAACCTACCATCGATGAAGGGTAGCTGTAGGTGGAATCGGGATCCCACTGGTTCATCACCATGCCGGGTTTGCAAGCGAAGGGGCAGTAGTTGCCGGGTTTGCACTCCTGGTCAGGGCTCATAGCCCATCCAGCGTTCTTGGAGTCGGGAGTGACAGACACCATGTTGGAGTCGTCAGTGGGGAACTGACACTGTCCTCCACGCTTCGCAGTGCGCTTGACGTAGGTGTTGGAGTTGGAGACCTCAAAGAATGAGGCATCCTGGGGCAGGGCCCGGTCAAAGATGTGATCCAGGCGGCGGTGGTGTTGATGCGCCTTGGCGGAAACCTGGGGAGCGATCAACAGGATGATTGCCGCAAGGGCACTGGGCATAGTCGTAAACTTCATTGTGAATGTCGTCGAGAAATGAGCGTCGAGCAGATTTCGGATATCGTTTCAATGAGGGTTGTTTCTTCCACACGCGTACCGTAAACCCAAAGGGGTGATCCTGGTCGGTGGTGAATGAGCGTGATGCTCGTCGTCGAGTGAGTGAGCGAGTGACAAAGCCGACAAGACAGGTCAGGAGGCTGAGCAGTCGCAGACCAGCAGCGCTCTAAGTATTTACATGGGGAGAAATTAATTTTAAATAAATAAATAAAAAATACTGAGAAGAACAATGGGTTAATGAGATCGACAGTGTGGCGACGGATAGTGGGAAGCGAATAACGCGAGGGAATATGTGATGGGACCCCAAGGAAATGAGTGATATGAACAGCGCCGTGGGACTAAGAGGGGCGGCTGCCGAACCAGGAGTCAAGCACGACGCCATTGCAGGAAATGGTCATGAAAGCGTCCCCTGGTGTGCCTTTCTGGGCTACTGTTTGAGTTGGCCCCCTGTCTGTTCTACCTGTGTGATCCATAGTAGCCTTGCTTGACCAGTTCCTTTATGGAGTAGCGCCTCCGTCGCCAGGGGCCGGGGCAATCACACCAAGCCCAATTAGACAGTCACCTCATCTCCCCCCCCCTGGTGTGGTCTTCCGACGGCGACCAATCGTGCCTGGCGATGGCCTCCAGAGCCCGGGGTCGGCTGCTCGTCGCAGATTAAACATCGGCAGGCCCCATGCGTGCTTAATTCAAGCTACTCCAGGTGCCTCGAGAGGCCTGCTATAGTTTCTCGGCGGCTGGCTAGATTGGGCAATTCGCAGTCAGCCGAACAGGCTTTTCCTCAGCTGGATCTATTGTTTAAGGAACAGAAATCTCGCCGAAAGATGGAGGAAATGCCTTATTCCGCTTGATTGCCTTGTTGTGGTGGTGGTAGCGGTGGCGGTGGCGGTGACGGTTGTTGTTGTTTTCTGCTGTGCCACACTGCGGAGCATTGTTCCTGAATACCCCTGACTCTGCAGCCTGCCCCTCGCAGCCTGTACCTGAGTCTAGTCTTGTGATTGTGGCCCGTCTGTAATGCCCCTCGCAGCGTGGCTTGTCTACGAGAGAAGCAAGCATATTGGTCCATGCTTAAATTGAGAGCCTCCGGCCGGGACGGTCGCTGATCGGCTCAGCGGCTCCTTCTCTTTGTTTCTGGGCCAATGCAGGCGCCGTCGAAGGAAATGGCGGCCTTAGCGCCCACGCGTGGCTTCATCATTGTTCCAACTTGACCTTTAGCCACAATTGGCCTGTGAGGGTCAAATCATCTGACAGACCGTCGTCTCCCCAGCTTTAGCTCGGCGTTGCACTCAGAACTTGATGGGCCTTGCAGAAAGTGGCCAAAGCACCGTTTATTGGCGAATAATGACAAGGCGACGAACTAGAAACTAGACCAAGGTTGTTGCCTCTGAAACGCAATCATGTGCACGTTCTACTCAATCTCCACTGTTTCCCCTCCACATACGCGCGATCAGCATGGCACTGATGTGTCGCGGCTATAAGTATAACCTGTAATGGGCATTTGATCGACTGCGACCGTTATCCGTCCTCTGTTTTGCACCCACATATTTGCATGCATTGAAAAGCTTGCGGTGTGCCCTATATGGATATGATTGACATGGTGCTCCGGGTATTCCGACGAGACATGACTGTTCAGTCCGAGGGTCCAGACGCGCTGAGTGTTTGTCTTTGATAATTTGGAGACGGGATCTAGGCCAGGAGAAATAGAGCTGGTTTGACGCTGGTGGCTGGCACCAATTGATTGGTGGATGTCAGCTGACACATAGCCAGCCGGTAATTCGAGGCTCCGCTCTTAATACTTGGCTTGCCATCCCGCCTGGCAAAAGTGCAGCCACTCGGGCGATGGGATATGGGTTGATGGGAATCGATAATGATGCGATGAAGGACAAGGAAACACTTGCTGCCATGGAATGCACCGGCTACATTGGCGTTTTCACGCTGGTGGGTGCAGGTGGAAACTAAGTCGCATCTATCCCCGAAGCCATCGCGAAACGTGTGTCAGGCGCTCGGCGTGGCGTCGTTTCCGAAAACGTGAGTGCCTCCCTTACAGGCGGCCCCGTTCGCCGTTGAGAGTGTTTTGCATCTAGCATCTGAGATTGAAGCGAAATGAGGGAAAAAATTTCGCGACAAGCCGCAGACGTAGCCAGTGTCTTGAACAAACAGAGCAGGAGATTCGCGAACCGGGAGTGGCGCAATGAACGTGTGGAGGGCAATAAGGATTGCGCAGGGGATAGAGGGACGGCGGGCTGAGCGCGGCTGGTGTAGTCATCATTTGGTGAACGGCTGAAAGCGAGATTACCTAGGTATGGTTGATTTCTGGTGCATGGTCAGATGACTATGTATGGCCATATCTTTGTGTTGGGAAAAAATAATGATGCTAATCAATTATTAATTTAGTCATGTTCCACGACATGTTTCGTGCGTACGTCAACTTTCGTCGGGTCATCGGGATTCAATATCATTCAGACAGCTCAACCCAACGGTTGTTTCTATGAATATATTATTTTATTTCGAAGGTGGACGCAGCATTATGTGTCTTTTCGATCCCTTTTTTTTTTTGGAGCTCGGCATTTTCTGAACTGGCACTTGTACATATTTGAATGCTCACAGTCAATGTAACCTTCAACCTTAGCACTATACAAATTCAATAGAATATTTACCAAAAAACGGTATACTTACAACCAACCCAAAAAAATATATATTGTTTATTATTATTATCATAAAAAAGCCCACCACCCAACCCCACCATAACCAAATAAAAAAAAAAATAAACTAATAACAGATAATTAGTAATTTATGAGATAAGCATATGTTACTCAATATAAATTTAATATAATAAGTTTAGTTTGCTTTTGTTGTTTTTTTGTGTTTGGTTAGTGTTGATTTGGGGTTGTGTTGTGTTGATGTGTTGTGTTTTTGTGGTTTTGTGGTTGTGTGTGATGTTGTCGGGTTGTATGTTCTGGGGTGTGTGGGGGTTGGGGGTG